>CM048821.1:30772458-31269693 GCA_026586065.1 Dioscorea zingiberensis
TACATCCAAATCTGTGAACGCTTTTGCTAATGTTAATGTTGCATGTCTTTTTGTTTCATACATTAAATTTTCTGATTTCTAGTATATTTATTGAATTCATGTTATCCGCAATAAAAAAATCTGATTTCTTTCCTGTTTATTGAACATTATAGTCTGATTCAGCTTTTTAATTGCAAATGCATCTCAGGTGGGTAAAGAGGGCGAGTTGAGGGTTTTCTCAGACAAACTTCTGTTCCCTGGTTCACCAATTACATGTCAAAAGTACCATCACCTGTGCCATAAATGTCATTTGACTTTAATTACACTGTTTTTTCTAAATGTCATTTGGTACAGTTATCAGAAATGGTACACTACCAAATGTCAGATATGAATCGTTCTGCATCTTAAAACTTACATTTTGGTGATATAAATTGGTAATGAATATTGTGGTCACTTTGTTGGAGATTGTGTGAGATTGATCAGAGATTGGAATATTGCTCATCAAACGTAGCTTAAGGTACTGCTGTGTGTGTCACCGGAGAAGGTTAATTTGATGTCATATATATCATAAGTAGTAGTATACTTTTTGGTGCAGAATGAGACTCAAAAGAAAAAGTGATGCCTGAATGTTAGAGAGTCAGGAAGCGAGGAAGCAGTAAAGTGATCTTTCTTGGGGTGGATGTCCCATTTCATAAGCTGGGGAGTATTGAATATGTGGATCTTAATTTTGCCAGTCATGCATGGGTATGTATGTGTAAGGACAAAACCCAGACTTTGAGCGAAATAATTGATTTTAAAAATTCAAGGGAGATTTGTATTTTGGCATCCCAGAATTCGAAATCCCTTCAACCAAAGACATTGATATCCTGAGATCACTCAGAATTCTAACCCCCACCTTGCTATAAGTCCATGCATAGCATAGCAGCAAAAGGACTCATGCACTTGAGGCCTCTGCTGCACTGTGTACAAATCTTGATGATGTATGTTGTGTGTATGCGTGTGTGCTCAGAGAGAGAGAGAGAGAGAGTGCATAGAAAAGAAACACGCATAAGATGTTATGTTCTGGATAATCCTTGTGACCCTTCATTGGTTTGGGCACAAGAAACCAAAGTTTGCAGGGCTTCCATGGTCCTACTTCTGGGGAGGAAGGGGGAAGCATGAGCTCCTGCCATGATTCTCTTGTTCCTACGCCTTCGTTGTTAAAATTATACATGTCCATTTCTTCTTTCAATCACCATAAGAGAGAGAGAGAGAGCTATTTGTCTTCATCAAAATGAGAGCATTTCAGAATCTCTCTCTCATGTATATATATATAAACGACGTAGTGTAATTATATATCATTAATGGTTTCTTCTAACATGTAGAGAAGAGTCAAAACAAAACAAGGAGGAAAACCTAACCAAGCGAAGGATAGGCTGGCATCCAGTTTCTTCATAGATATGAACTGTCATGCTCTATGAAGATGGACGTTTTCCTTCTGACTGCATGGAGATTATGGGTAAAACAGTAAAAGATGAAGGATGTTATGCATATATCGATCTAAACCAAATAAAGAGTGGTGATTTTAGAGGAAGTTGTATACTTGTATATATGGACATAGTTATCCAATGCATGCATGCATTTATGTGTAGTACAGAGCTACACAAGAATGAAAATAATAAAAGAAAACAAAGGCAAAATAATTCAAAGATGGATGAACAAAATGGAAAGACTATTGCACATGAAAAGAAATAACTGCATTATACTATGCTTTGGTTCTTTAATTTCTAGCATGTTAGTAAGTTTTGTCAGCTAAAATAAGAGCAATTATGATAAGAAGAAGGACTGGACATAAATCAGAAGGACTAAGTAACCAGACTACTGACTAACTCCTAATATCTTTTATTTTCAAGCTTTTGGGGGTTTGGTTTCTAACCAAGGCATGTTGGCAAGTTACAAGGAAGAAGGGTTGATAGAGAATTAAACTTCAAACAAACCCCCTTCTTCTAGCTAACACAGCTTCTTCTTCTTCTTCACGACCTTCTTGGACCTTCTTAAATTTTGGTTTTAAGTGGCTCCTACTCCAAGGGAAATCTATATGAAGGTGGGGAGTTAGTGCAGATTCAAAACGAGTTAGCCTCTCACTGCTGTTATTCCCTTCACAAGATGATGAATGATCCAGTACGCTGATGCTTGAGGCGCTGCTGCTCCGTTGTTGTCACCGTGAGTAATAGTGAGGATAGCTAAGGAAGTTAGTCTGTTTGCACTGCAAGGCATGAAAGGGAGAGTGGGGGAACTGAAAACCCCATGAAAGGTTTACCATCCCTCGCCCCTCCTGCACCATAATCCCAACTCATCCCCTCCCTATACAAAGCTTGGCTTCTCCCCTAAGAGCATTGGCACCTGCACTCAGGAAAGAAACAAAACAAACAAATGGAGAAATCAGGCTGAGAAGCTTTCCCAAATTGACTAATGGTTTGTCCGCATATCTTGTTTATTTCCAGTTCCTTTTTTCACGGTTGAATTTCCAAACGTGGTATACCTAGTGGAGTAATAGAAACTAGAAAGAGACCTGCTACAGGGTTCCTGGCAGGATCTTGTCCTCCTGAATTGTCACTCCCATCCCGTTTCGAAAAGAAAACTTTTAATTTGGTGGGAAGAGGATGGTGAAGATTACCAGACTTGTTGACATTCGGCAGGTTATTAATCAAGACCCTACGGCCCGGTGGGGAGATAAATGGTCCCAGAGTAGAAAGCAACCACAATGCCATGGATGAACCCTAGCAAAGGAAACAGAAGGGATCGAGGTAGGAGACAGTACCCAGCTGATACAGAGAGGAAATCAAATGGAGCTTGATGGTCTGCAGAGGCGAGTTTGCAAGTGGGAGCCATCAATGTGCAGCAGCAGAGCAGGGAAAAGAGTAGCTATGGAGCAAAGCAGGTTGGTGGTGTAGCTTCCCTGCAGCCTCACTCCAAGCTCCACTGTTAGAAGTTTCCCTCCTGCCTGTAGCAAGCAGTGGACTGCTCCCTATACTTCCTGGCCAAACATGATCACATGCGCAGTGGTTCTTCACTGCATTGTCAGTTCTCCCTGGGAAAAGCCTTGCAATCATAGCCCATTTATTTCCCATACAACCTAGCTTGAGCACGCCATTAGCTTCTCTTCCTCCTCCTCACTGAAGGCCTTCCCTGTTGATCCTTGGAGTCCAGTTAGTTTGAACCATCTAAGTCTGCAGCTCTTCCCTTCAAACGAAGCTCAAACACGAGTTGAACATCAACATCATCACATCATCATCAACAACAACCAACAGAAAAGTTTGAAAAATGGGAGCTGTCTCATAAATAAATAAATAAATTAATTAATGGTAATTTAATTAATGTGGAAGTACCTGAAATCACTGCCTTCCAGCTTCTCAGCAATGAGGTTCCCACAGTTCTAGGGGGCCATAGAGGGGAGCCACAGAAGCTCCCTGAGTTTGGAAGGTCCTCTGCAGGGTCTCCCAATGGCCTCTAACACACAGCTTGGACTGTCCAGAGTCATTGACCTGATCCTTTCCACCCAGAGACCCTTCATTTGGTGAATTGCTCTCCATCTGGGCACTCTTCCCCATCATTCAAGTTTAGCTAGTTGATGTGGCTTGTTGTTGTTATTGCTGCTGTTGTCTCAGGAAGAGCCATCACTGTTTGGCTTCATCAACAACATTAAGGTGCTGGTGGATGCAGGATTGATGGAGAGAGAGCACGGCATCTCAGCAAAACACCCCATTGGACAAGGATGAGAGAGGAGTAGCAGCTCATGCAAAGCCATAGGTGATGTCATTGAACGCTGCACTGCAAGGCCATCTGCAGGGTGGATCGAGGATTGGGGCCAGGAAGGAGCTAGTAGCAAAGAAGCTGGTTTTTGAGTGAGTAGAATAGAAGAAAACCTCCTCACAGTCACAGTATTAGTAGTAGCTAGTACACCAAGCTTCAAAGCGATCTCTCACTCACTCCTCATCATCAGTGGAGCTAGTGTTCGCATGGCCCAACTGTTTCCCTACCACTTGTTTAACTAGGCCCCCATTTAAAACTCCTAGTCCACACGTGTGCGTGTCTTTACTCACACGGGTGAGCTGTAAAGGGAATACTCTCACTCACTCACTCCCCACTCACTCACGATGTATAATCTCTTCAATTGGTTTCATGGATTGCTTGTCTCTCTCTCCCCTTGACAAAAGAAACTCTACTGTTCTGTCCTGGTAGTAAGACCTGTTTGAGATCACCTGCAGAAGGAGCCTACAACCCCTACTAGCTTGCTTTTCAAGGGCAGCATAATAAAGGCCAGCCATGACACAGGACCCCAACAATTCCTGTTAAAACCAACTTCCTTCCAGTAAAATACATCACCAACGCTACATCTCATCCTCTCACTCACTCTCACTCTCTCCCCTCTCTCCACTCCTCTCGTTTCTCGGGTGAAGTTCCCCAGTCCCAAAGCTCCAGTTGTTTAACTTGCGAGGAGGGTTAACTTGGATTTCAGGTGTAACCACCCTGGAAATAGACCCAACAGTGGGAAATGGAAGTCATATAACAGAGGAAGAATGACATGAACAACTTCCAATTCTTGACATTAAAATAGAACACCAAACCTCAATATTAGAGTAGCGTACATTTGTATCAATCCTCAAGTGTCTCAACTATATATATCTGTCAAAACAACCAATAATATATATTAACAACATCGATCCCTCCTGCTAAAAATGAAATTAATAATACAAGTTTAATTCCTGCTTAATCCACACGGAATTATCTCTCAAGCTTCACTTGTTTTTATTTTATATATACCAAAGAATTAACACAGATGCATGCATCAACCAAAACCAGAGAAAGGAAATAAAAGATCAAAAGGTTGGCATGTTTCCAAAAGAGGAATGCAGCTACTATCCACTCTCCGATTAATTTCACTGGAAACAATATTGCCAACAGCCGTGGAGAGAGAAGAAGTCCATTTCATGGGGTCTTCTATCTTCACCCCATTTTAAAGTTGCAGCAGGCCTTTTGCTTTCAACCGTAGAGGTCCACATGAGTGGAGTACCACAGGGAATGTACTCACCCCACCACTAACACCACCACTACACAACGTAAAGATCGAGGAAAAGGAGATATATAACTGGAGGCACTTTTAAAGGTTAAAATGGAACGAGTGATCGATGGGAGAGAACAACATGTCAACAACCTTACGGAACCCAACCATTAAATGCCATTGGAGCAGCCTAATCAGACTTCATCTACTTGAACTGTCTGAATAGGTACATGTAATAAGCCACATTTGCTTCTTTAAGCATGTCATTCATTCTTTGAAGTTCTACCCTAAAAATATGGCTGTTCATGGTCCTCCATGTGCTTGAAATTGAAATATAAATAATATATCTACATAACTAGCTACTAGTAATTAGCATGCATAAAATGGAAATGTAAAATTGACAATTAATTTGGAAGGTTTTGTGTGGACCTCTCTTGCAAGTTTCAGGAAATTGAAAGATTGTATATATATATATATATATGTTCATGATAAGATGCTTCATTCAACTAAAGTATTAATATTGCAATGACTACTGCAAAGTTCAAAGAAAGTCACTGATATACATATACATGCACGCCCATAACCAACAAACCTCTGCTATGTTTGGGTTTGGTTTGAATACTACTGATCAAAAGGCTGATAAGCTGACATATGCTGGATATGAAAGCCATTGTAATCATCTCCTTTATTATAAGAGAATATAGCATTAATATCTAAAAGCCAGGAGAATCAACACAAAAGAGAGTCAAGTAGGTTACAAGAAGCAGGCAGAACCGACATTTAAACTTTGAAAGATGCATTATTCCATCTTGTGCAGGAGTTCATAAATGTAGTAGACCCCGTTGAAATTTATGGAACATGGCCATAGCATGCTTGTCATGCTTGTCCCACTGTGAAAATTGCTGCATATGTTTGAATTTGGAGACACACATGCAGTAGAGAAGAATGATGACATGAGCTAGCTTTGAAAGGTAATTAATTGGGGCTAAAAATACTACTACGCTGAGGACTGTTTACTCATCCAGTTATATATGCAGATCTGTATATGAGGAGCCAGCCATGCACCTGAATGACTTTTGGCAAGTGTGTCCCTTTGCGGCACTGGATTAGTCATGATCATGGGCATAACTAAAACATTTCTTGGATTAGATGGGGTTCCCCAGATCCTAACTCATTGAAATTGAGAGTTCAATGAAAGGAAAAGGTTGTGGGGTGGTCACTGTGATCTAATTAAGGTTGTGGTGGTGGTGCTGTCAAAGTCCCTATACATGTCCGTCAGAGGTGTGTCTGATGTTCCCCATCCATAGGACCTTGAGGCTTCCCTGAGAATTCTAGAAGCAGCTGTTGTTAAAAGCCATGGATATGCAAGGGAGATCTCCAAAGTTGGCATGGGATGGATTAGTTATGATGTAATGGGCGATGGATCGAGAGGGGAGTGGAAGAGAGGAGGACAGGGTCCCAACAAAAGGCAAGCTACAACTAGTCTTGCTATTTCCTTGGAGACAGAGGACAATGGCTATTTTGGTCCCCATATATACTTGCAGACCACTAAGAAATGAAAGAGTGGGATGGCTTGTGATGACATGAAACTATCAGCCAAAGATTGCTCTAATCACTCAAACTTACTGTTTGGCCAAAAACAAAATGGTCTTTGTGTTGGTTGTAGTTTTTCCTTGTGGATTTAAAACTATGAATTGGAACACCAACAGTTATAGAAGATCATCAGCACATTGATATCGGGTTGTTTTGTTAAAGATTTTTGCTCTTTTAAGAAAGAATCAGGATTGAACCTCATTCTTACAAATGCAGGAACACAAATGTTTTGCATCTATTGAGCCATTTTGACATCTCTTGCGGGTGTTTGCCAACTGAGTTAATAAAATTAAAAAATTTTAAAAAAAGAAGAAAAGATTGACTTGGCTCAACTCAACGGAGGTTAATGGTAAAAGACATGAATCATGATTGGTGTTAGAGGTGGCCCACCATACATGGAGGGTCTACTTCAAAAGATTTTCTTGGACTATGCTCTTGGAACCACATGCAGAGGATGGGTGGTGTATCACCGTCACAACAGAGCAACTCTCCCTCCTAAGCCTGCCATACCCATATATGGAATCATAGCCCTCCCCAATAAAAGACACGACCAATCTCTAAAGTAGGATTGGGAGGCCAAAACTTTCAAGTTGCAAGGGAATAATAGCAGCACAATATTAATTGAACTGATCATGAGTTCTAGTCACAGCAACAGGATCACTTAATAAATGTTTTTGGCTTGTAACCTTCTGTCTCTGTCCGTTCTCCCACTGATTCTAATTAACTACAGCCATATACACTGCCTATATCTATATTTTGATACTATTATATGGATATGTATTCTTCTATTATGATACAGAGCACTACATGTCAAAGCTCTGAATAAAGTTTGGGTCAAGAGTTCTCATCAACTCACTTTATTCTACAGTAAATCCTCAAAACCTTATCCCTTATTTTCTTTGGAATAACTAAAATCTTATTTATAATAAGCACATTAGAATAAGCGACAGTTTCATCCCATCACAAACATCAAATTGAAATAAATATACAATAAAATAACAACGAAAGATGATCTTGAATAAAAAAATTTAAATTTTCCATGATTTCAGACTGCAGACAACTCTTGTACTTACTGCTAAAGATAATGTTCACTTATTGTATTAGTTAATTGTTTTTTATTTTATGATAAATATAAATAAGTCACTAAAAATATATCATTCGCATAATTTGAATTCTCAATTTTTCATTTAAAAGAAAATGAACTAATCAATCTTTTATAAAAATTAATACTAATTAATTGATTAATAATTCAAAAATTATTAATGAAAGTATTATTCTTCTTGCACAAACAAAGAGACAGTTTTTTTTTTTTTTTTTTTTTTGTGTGTGTGTGTGTGTGTGTGTGTGTGTGTGTGTGTGTGTGTGTGTGTGTGTGTCATAGAAGATATATCTCTCCACATAAGGACGTCAAGGAGCATGGATTGGTGACAATCACTCTTGATCTTTCACCGTTCACGTATACTTAAATCTGGGAGTTTTATGCTAACTAAGTGAATTACCCAAACTATTTCTCCTATTTAAGGGGCCGAGGAGGCTGAAACCTAAGAACATACTCAATCAAGTGAATTATCTAATGCACGGAATCCGAGATACCGCTAAACCAATGATCCTTTGATTAAAGAGCCAGTTATTGGTAGTGTCTTGCCGCTTTAGCGTCAAAAGGACTAGTTATCAGTTATCACGACCTAAGATAAACAATATATATATATATGAGTCTTGTTAGTATTAGACAGACTGTAACACTGTGCAATTTTAATCACCTCCCATTAGCCCCCTAAAGCATGTTTGAAGGATTTTTAACCGTACGGATGGGAAGATCATCGAAAAATAAAATTTAGCGTGTCCATTTCATACGATTTGATAACCGTTTGGTCCTTCGCTTAGCGGTTCTTATTTTATAGAAATCAGAGCGATGTCACAGAATTTCAACTATTAAGTGAGAGAACGAGCGATGACAAATTATATGAAAATGGACATGTTAACTTATTTTTTGATAATCTTCCAATCCATATGGTTGGAAATCCTTCAAACATGCTTCAAGGGCTAAATGGGAGGTGACTGAAAATGTACAACGCATCCAATCAGCCTGATAATATCCGTTCTATATATATATATATATATATATATATATATATATATATATGTGTGAAAAGTAAAAAAGCAATTTAGTGCTGAATGACTTCACATGGGACACTTGAAGTTGATAAAATAATATATCATTAAAAGGATAAAAATTTAAATAGAGCTTGCTTCACCTATCTTTAGGTGGAATCGGCTCCATTTTAGTATCTAAAAAATGTTTTTAGTATTTCCAACTGTATGGATGAGAAGATCATCAAAAAAATAAAAAGGTTTAGGTATGTTCGTTTTATAATTTTAGTTGGTATTTGTTTGGTCCATAGAATGGATTTGAAGTCTACGAAATCTCAAAATTTGAAATTTTAGAATTTCAATTTATTTATTAGAGTGGAAGAGTAGCATCGATGAAATATATAAAAATAAACATCTTAACCTCTTTACAAATGATCTTCCCGTCATAAAAAGTTGAAAATATTAAAATATTTTGGAATCTTAAAATAAAGTTCTAGTTTAAATCTAAGAAATAAGGTGGAGTGATGTCACCATTTCAGAAGTATTTCTCCATTAAAAGAGAGAGAGAACACACACATAAGAGAGAGAGAGTACAAGTTGATACAACATCAATGATAAATGTACCGAGAAGATGAACTAGTGAGCAGCTTTTATTAGTGTTCTTCTATTTGCAGGAAGGCCGGGTGTCCCACAAGAGTGGGTTAAGAAATGAAATCTGAACGTGTGTCCAATCCATCAACGTCAGAGGATTTATGGAACAACAACGCACACACACAGTCACAGAGCTGGCTGAGACAGGAGGAGAGACCTCGTCCTACTCCCTTCCCTTCCCTTCCCTTGCGTGTGTGGGTGACCAACCACCATTTAGACACAGATTTAAATGGTGTCAGCCAGGCACCAGAGGTAACAGACGGGAGAAAACCATCCCACTTCTATCAAATCTTATGGATGGACACAACCTGCTACTCTTACCTCTCTTACCCCCTTTCTTTCTTACTCTTTCTCCCTTTTTTTTTTTTTTACTAGTTTCTAGTAAACAAAACTGCAAAAGCTAACCTTGTTAGTCTTCCTTCTTGACTGAGTTTTACCTGCGTGGAATACAGTCACGTCAAATCATTTCCTGGATAATCCCAAGTCAAACACTTGTTATTTATTTATTTATTTTTTTTATCACAAATAACCAATGAATAATTAAGATTTTTGAATAGTTGTTATTACAGAAGAATCACTAGTGGTGCTGTACAAGGCTGCACCAGGTCTTGAGCTATTATAATGATGGATTGTTATCATGGTTGCCAGCAGGGGAGCCGTAACAGTGAGGCAGCGTAAATAATAAATCAAAGTTAGATGAGGGTCTTCCTACTCTGGTCAGAATTAGGGTTAGGGTTCAGAGGGAGGTTTTGGACTTTCAGGACACTCTAGCCCAAGGCTACATGATGTTGCGTCAGATAGTCTGTGACGTTTAACAAACGCCATGGCTCTATGCTATGCTGCCTCTTTCCTGAATGAAGAAGATATAGGCCTCAGAGACAGAATCTCTCTCTCTCTCTCTGTGGGAAGGCATTAGTGATAATTTCTTGGAAGGAAGCAACTCAAAACTTGTTTAGAATATTCACGTTTAACTCTGCTTTGATCCGAATAACACGCTGTGATGCTTGAACAATGTTGTCACATGGGTTATAACTTCGCTCCAATGGATTCTCAGACAAACAAATTAAAGCCAGATGCATCTAACCAATTCTATGCATGATTAGAAAGAACAAACATTCATTCAAAAGCTTCTCAGGTTTATCCGACTAAGAAGCCGGGCTTTAATCAAGATAGGGATATTATAGATTTTCTGGCAACAATGGAACAATGATAAGAAAGGATAGTAGTTGGTTTTAGTCATCCCAAGAAAAGGTAAGATTTCACATCTCTCTCTAGTGTCCAGAAAATCAATGATAAACCCCAAGTGCCAGATGTTCAAAGTGAGAGGAAGAAGAGGGTGACAGGAAATGAAATATACCCCCTTGAGGCCTGAATGATATGATTCAAAAGCTGGTGAGTGCTGACTAGTGAATCTCTTGGCTTCGGAATTCCTATGGAAGCCAACAAACACATACAAACACGCATGCAACAGAGATGTCTGGGCAGAGCCTCGAGATTAATATTTGTGTGGACCCCCCTACTTTGCCTGCATAATTGTTGGCCCAGAACTAAGAAAATGCAAAACCATTCAATCCATGAGAAGAACTAAGAAATGGAGGTTTGCCGACAACTAGACAATCCAGGAAAAAGAGCTGACCATGAAGAATAATGACTGCGTCACGAACAACAAAGGCACCAATTCAGCAATGACATATTGAATACCACAAGCATCTAGTAGCAATTTCAATGAATAATAATGAAGCAGCCAAGACAGACAGAGCCTTACTTGAAGCATCACTGCACTGGGTGAAGCTACCAGTTGGCCAGGACTACTACATTTCAACAACAAAAACATGGGTGGGGCTTCCAAAGGAGCTCTGGCTTCGGCCTGCAGTACTACCTATCTTCATCAGAAACAGAGAATTATTAGCTGCATCAGTAATAGTGAACAACCAACGAAATCACATTTGATGATACTGACTGGATCCCTGATAAATGCAGACATGAAAAGCAAAAGAATTTAAAGAATTTTGGCAGCTCATGGCAAAATAGCCGAGACTGCCTTACCTACTAGCAGCTTAGTTGCTCCACACAATTTGAGCAAACGAGGGTTCCCATTACACTGAATCTTCTTTTATGATATAATCATATTTGCAGCAGGAAAACATCCATCTTGTAAACAATCAATAATACAAGTACAAAAACAACTGACTTCCATCCAAATCTCACTCCCTTTCATCCCACAGGAGTAAAGGTTATTAAAGTGGACAAGCAGGAAACATAAAATAAGACTGATATGAAAGAAAACGGTTCACAAAATGGCATTAATGTGAGAATCCATCCATAGTCACAGAACAAAGGAATAACCTGCATGTTTCATTGCACATTAGGCTAATTTCTGTGAGAAAGTAAAGACCCACACACCAACAATATTGATTTCACGGAAAGCTTTTGGTGTTTTAATTAAGAGTGTCATGCAAGATGCCAAGCAGGTCATTACGGAAAAGGGTTTTGCCACCATCTTTTGATCAGTGAAAATAAAAAAGCACTAGATATGAAAGTTGTCCGAGTGATATTTATGAAGTACCAAAATACATTGGCCAACGCTATCATCAATATGAAGATAGTATAGATGATTTTATACAGTAAGAGTAGACAAAGAAGCATAACCCTAAACATCATCCCATTGACCAATTCAATTTCAGTTAAATGCAGCAGTGGAATAGAGATTACTAGTTAAAGACAAGTGTGCAAAGGACTGGCGGTGGGAACACAAAAATAATGCTGTGAAATGTGTGGGCCAAGGAAGTAAGAACAAAAGCCATATGAAAAGAAGCCAACTAGAGTACTAGTTTTTGTGGTGTAAGGATTCCATTTTTAACATGTGCATCAATGAAACTTATGTATGTATCACAAATAAAAATGATATAACACCTGGTAATTCCTTCTGTTCTGTTGCTATCTATGCTAGTGGACCCCTGTCCCTTGCTGCTCCTTGAACTTTGCCACAAACTAATAGTTAAAAACATTGAGAACAAAGGAAGGGAACTTTGCTAGCATCATGAATGTTGTAGGCCAAGCAGCAGAAAGTAGCTCGATGGCCCATAAATTCATAGAATAAAGGTAAAAGACATTGGAGATAGACCCAAGAAATAAAGCTCAGACATCATTGTCTGATACTGAAGTGAGAAACTAGCATAATCAAGTAGCCGAAGAGCATCCTATGCATCCTATGCGATTACATGTGAATAGACAACTAACGAAATAAACGCTAAAAAATCATTGAGTAAATGAAGGATATTCTCAGCCAAGCCATGCAAAAAGGAAACGATAAATGGTTGATAGCATGGAAGCTAAACATAATATTCCTGGCAAATTAGCACCATTTACAATGGAGAAGTAGTGCATAATATGGAAAAATAGATAGAGCCACAAAAAATCCTAATGTTTAAATGCTAGATGAGCGTTGCTTTATGTCAGCCACCTTGCATATGTTGGAAAGGGAATGCACTGGCATTAGAACCAGCTCAGCATTTTGAACTGTCTTAATATTGCGCATAGCTAACAGGACATTTCTACCACCCTCTAGCCAAAATCTATCATTCCTGTTGATGACTTCCACTACTTATATGCAATGAAACATATATTTGTAATCTAATTATGCACATCATTTGTTTTGCTACTCCTATCACTTCATTGTTCACCATTGTGTTCCTTGTTTTAACAATAATGGACATATTAGATGCAAGATTCTACTCCAATAGCTATTATTTGTCAAGATCAAAGAAACAAATTTCCATCCCAAAGAAATGGCTAGTACTAGAAGGAACAGTGTTTCCCCGTGATTGAATTGCAGAGAGCATTTGCAAACTGTTCACTTAATCTTGATATGAAGATAAGTAGTGATACTATATCTCATAAGTATAAAAATAACACAAAATGATAAGGCTTGATACTTACATTTTCAGTGCTGCTATTATTGGAAATGAAGGAAACATGAGGGCACAACAAAGCAGTGGCAATAAAGTTATGGTTCAGATCAAGATACAAAAGAACAATTAAGGATGTCATTATACATGTGTACACCCACAAACAAGTCCCCTTTTAGATATATCCCATACTCAATAGTAACAACTAATAGGATCTGCCAAGAATTTGAAAATTCTGCAACGTCAATAAATATAAAAAATGCTTTGCAACATAATTTATACAAACATAAGAAACTAAACACACAAATAAACCAAACTCCATTTTAATTAATCATATGATCAAAAAGCCAAGACAAAAAGTTATGTGGAAGGTTATGTAGGAACTAAATTATGAAAACAAAAAGTTACTGAAAGGTTATGTAGGAACTAAATTATTGTGGAATGACATAACAAGATAAGAGATGGTGCTTTTTAGAATAAATCAGAAAAGCAAAGATCCATAAACTTGGTTTTGAATCTCCAAAGTAAGCAAGTGATGGAAACCTCACGGCTCTTTTATACTAAACTCCCAACACCAAGACAAATGTTTTTCTTCATTTGTGAAAGTGAACAGATAACCAATCAACCTATTTAAGACCAGTTTTATTGTTAAAAAGCATACTCAGACCATCTGATGATAGATGTAGCGCATAGAAAATCATTTTGGAATTGGCAATGTTAAACTTACAAAGTTCCATCTGCAATAAAAGGCAACCCTCAAGACTGTGTAGTAGATTTTGCAATTGTTTGGAGAATTGGTGGGGTGGACCATTTCGTTTGAGCCTACATGTTGCAGATAAGAGAACCTACCACATCATATGCTTATTAATGGTTCTAAATATATCAGGCTTCCTTATGCAGCTGATTTTGGTTACATATTAAGAACAGACTTTTCACTTCATATTATAGTAGTACCAATTTCTTGGCTAGTAGTCTTGATTGAGAACTAGATACTAGTTTAAACTAGGCATTTTGCAGCCCAAAAAATTGTTACAAATGCATGATGAAGTCATAATTAAGCCTTTGATTAAAATTTGACGAAAGAAAAAAGCATAAAACATCAAATTGTGTGTGAGTGATACTTCAGTTATGGCTTCTATAACAGTTTCTTAATTCTAGTGATACTTACACCAAAAGTGATACATATAGCAAATTGCATGTGAGTGCCCACCCAAACATCGATTTGAGTTTGCTTATCCGTTACAAATCAAATCTTTGCAATATTTATTATTTATCTTATAATGCTTTTACTTATGAACCTGTGTAGAAAGTCCATATGTCATAAAACATCAGATTCAGCCATAAAACCTCGAAAGCTTATTTGCTTGATAAAAATCTGTTGTAAGGACTAGGCCGAAATAATCACCAGCTAACTCTTAAGTTCTATAGTAGTACCTTTTTTTTCTGACTAGTTGAAGAGATAAAGTCAATGATGCCAACAGTAAACTGACTCCATTTCAGAAATTCCTAGATCGTGGAACCCATATACATTGACCATTTAGATACTTTGAAAGAACATTCCAAATCTGCTTAGATACATTTTTGAAGAGCAACAAAATAACTTGAATTCCTTCAAGAACAGAAAAGTATTGAAACCAAGATTTTCCTTTTTAGGAAACGCAGTTAGCCATTTGAGCTAACTCAAGATAAGATAAGCAAAAGAGAGTCCTACTTCCTTGATTACCTTAAAGAGAAAAACTTTTAGATTAAACAATTCTTGGCACTCATTTACCATGCCAAAATTCTTACGGGTGTGTTTGGATGTGGAATAACTTGGGTTGAATCATGCAACCAAAAACCCTTTTCAAAGAAATAACTTGGAATAACAATAAATTTTCTACAATAATAAATTAATTAAATAAATATATTTAATAATTTAATAATTTAAATTTAAATTAAAAATAATTTATTTTAATGAGTATTAATTAAGTCCAATTCTGGTCAATTTGTTTTAAAATTTTCTCTCCAAAATAAATTCAAACTTCAAAACCCCTAACGCAGTTTATTGCAACTCCAACCAAGCACCACTTAAAGAATGACAGACAAATCCTAGACATATCTTTTACTAGATAATTAACAAATGGCAGAGTTTAGCTTCAGCTCTACAAACATTTACAATGAACTAGAAATGTTAAGGGTAAAGCATTTGAAGCTTCAACATGTTTATGAAGCATTGAGGGCCACAAACAACTGCTAGAAAATGTGCCTCATAAGAAGACCTGCAATGTAGACTTATATGTCTGTGAGCATCCATGCTGCCTTTGAGATATTTATCAAATGCTACAAACCATAAGGTCAAGAAATGTTTTTAAACATAATAGGTTTATGTAATGATGGTCATCCTACATCATAACACCCCCTTTAGGGCAATAAATCCAAGATGTCTTGTGTGGATCAGAGGTTAGTTTTCCCTCCACTCCATCTCTGCGATGTCCATGCCAAGCACACAAGTAGTGTACTTCATAATTTCATATTAATCCCTTGAGTTTGCAATACAAGGAAAAACAAGCTATCATAACTTGCATGGAGAAACATGCACTGGTTTATCAATACGGTATTCAATTGTGCATATCAGCATATGTATATGTATCCGCAACACAAAGTGTACGAGCAGTTATCAGTAACACACAACTATGAACTATATTACACCCAAACAGATGCATGCACTTGACCTATTCATGGTCAAACATTCCCAAATACATTTCTCATGCATATCTGTCAGGTAGATAGCAAAGTAGCACACAATGCCATGCACGTGTGAGAAGCTTCAATACAAACCAAAGCATGACACATATCCTAGTGAATTATAATCATGATGTTTCAGATAAAAGATCATATTGATTTACTATCATCACAACAAAATAAGGCTTTCCAATGACCTTATCCACAAATGGACATAATTCTCTAATTCGCATACAGTAGGTATAGAAATTTATAAATGAAGGGAAAAGCATACTCACATCACATCAGGAGCTACAACCTCTTGTCCAGAGACTCAATTCTCAAGTCTACCAACCGCTCCCTGAACGCACCATCGCTAAGCTTCAGCATATCCGTTAATGGCATCCACAGCCCACTCTCCTTCAGCATTTGTTGCCGGGGCTTGATCCTGCCCTCCAAGCTAAAAGCGAAATACTGAGGAAATTCCTTCAACTCCTTCAGATCTCTTCCCAATTCGCCCACTAAAAAGTCCACCTTGGGCTTGAAATTGTTCTCAATGCTAAACGTTAACAACGAAGGCGATCTCAGAACCATCTTCTGCGTCTCTTTAAAAGAGAAACCCAAGCTTTGGATAAATTCCAGCTTGGGAATTAGGGTTCTCTCGACGCTGGAAACCAGAAGGAGGGGGCGGTCTGAGAGGTGATGCGGTGGGAACCAACAAAGCCGAAGCGGCGGAGAAAGTAGAGGGCGGGCTGGAGTTGGTTGGGGACGGAGGTGACAAGGAGGCGAGGGCAGCGGAGGACGGCGCGGCGGAGTTGGGAGCAGGGAATGGCGACAGGGCCAAGAAGAAAGCGAAGGGAGGCAAGCAGGGGATCCTCCGGGTCGGAGGTGAGGAGAGAAGGGTGGTGGGAAAGGATGCGGGCCGCCTCTTCAGGGATAAATCCGTGGGACAAGAGGGCATCAGAGGCGGCACGGAGGGAGGGAAGGGGGGCTGAGCGGAGGGCGGGGTTGGCAGCGAGGGCGCGGGAGGCGTCGAGGTGGAGGTCCCGCTGGAGGTAGAGGAGCTTCTCGCGGAAGTGAAAGCCGGCGTCGGTGGGGGAAGGGAGGATCTCCGGCGTCGAAAGAGGGCTAGGGTTCGGGGGAGGTTTTGGAGAGAAAGGGGTTGGGAGATGGAGCCGAAAAGTCGCCATTGCCGCGGTTTTGCGAAGCCCCTCGCGGGAGCCTGCAGGATCTTATCGTTTGGTTTGGACGGTCCGGATATTCCGATCTGAGCGATCAAGCTATTCAGCGAGCGAAAGGCTCGAGCTCCTCGGAACATTTCTATTTTCGGTAAAAGGCTCGAGTTTAGAACCAAAATTTCGAACTTTTGGGCCGAGCTCGAGCTCCAATTTCGATCGGCTCAAAAGCTCGAAATTATATTTTAATATATATTATATAATATATTATAATATTATAATATTTTATATTATATTTATGTTTCTAATAGTTAATAAAAATCAACCGTTGGATCTTTGATCCAAAGGCTCACATCATCTTATATTAAATTTAGAAGTAAACCCTAGAAGCAAAAACCCCACCCCACCCGATTGTCCAGAACTCGACTACCCACTACTGCAAGTGACTCATGAGCCAAGCACCTCCACGCCGGAGTCCCCGGCATAATCACCGGGCCCACGAAGCCACAATCAAGGCAGCGGCAGCACCTCCACGCCTAAGTCCCCGGCCATTACAGCATCCATGGCCGCACGCCCCCACGCCAACACCATCCACGGCTACAAACCTGCGCACCTCCACGCTCGAGTCCACGACACCGCAGGCCTGCAGTAATTCAAGCTCTCTTTCTCTCTTAACTGCAATTGAAGCAGTGATTATGAGAATAAGTTCACTGATGGTTGTGTTGTTTGTGATGTAGAGTTTAAAGCTCTTTGGAGTCTCTTCCTCGTGGGATTGCTCTCTCAATTCTCTGGTTTTACTCTACACCGCAGATCCGCAACGAATCACTATCTCTTTCTCTAAACTCATTCCAACTTTTATTTTTTTGTATAATGCTAATGTTTTATTAACTGTTTTGTCAATTTGTAGGGATGTCAACCCCTATTTCTCAACAATCAATTGCAAGTGTTAATGAGTCAGAATTTCAGCATGAAGAACAAAATGAAGAAGTAGAAGTGGAAGATGGTGAACCAGATTTTAAACGAGGTCGGAAAAAGATTTCAAAAGTTTGGGATGTCTTTGAGGTAATTGAAGAAAAAGAGCATAATTTCTTTGTTAGAAAGCACAAATGCAAGCATTGCCACCGAAAGTATACTATTTCTAAATCGGCACCACGACCCACCTAAAAAGACATTTAGTGGAATATCCATATTATAAGAATGTTGCAACAAAGGAAAGCACCATCAATTTTCTACCAATCGAAAATGATTTTGAAGGCATGTCATCATATGTTTCTTACCCTTCTACGTCTTTTCACATGATGAAAATTAGAGACATCATTACAAAGATGGTTATAGTACATGAATATCCTTTCAACATGGTAGGGCATGTTTGGTTCAATGTATTATTGAAGACAATGAATCCACAATATGAGAGAATATCAAGAAATACAAAAAATGATTGTATGAAAATGTATGAACATGAGAGAGAGAAATTAATCAAGACTCTCAAGAATGTTGATAGGATTTCTCTCACATCCGACACTTGGAAATCTAATCAAACTATTGGATATATGTGCTTGACTATTCATTTTATTGATTCCAATTGGAAGCTACAAAAAAGAATTATTAGTTTCTATGAGTTGGATCCACCACACACCGGTCTTGTTATTTCGGATACAATTTTTGATTGTCTTCTTGAATGGGGGATCCAAGATAAGATTTCTACAATTACTTTGGATAATGCATCAAGTAATGATGTTGTTGCTAGACATTTGAAGTCTAATTTTGAATCTAAAGGTAAACTTCATTTCAAGGGAAAGTTTTTACATATTCATTGTTGTGCACATATATTAAATTTGATGGTTTAAGATGACCTTAAGGAGATTGAAGAATTAATCTACAAAATACGAGAAAGTGTCAAGTACTTGAAAAAGTCACCGGGCCGGTTGCATAGATTTGGTGAAATTGCTAGACAATTGAACATATTTACAAAGAAGGGTTTGTGCATTGATGTTCCAACTCTTTGGAACTCTACTTATAATATGATTGATGGGGTTATTGTTTTCCAATCTGTTTTTGATCAATATTCTGTTAGGGATGCCAATTATAAGTGGTTGCCATCATTTGATGATAGGGAAAAAGCCAAGAAAATTGCTGAATTTCTTGAAGTGTTTCATGATATTACTCATATTTTCTCTGGAATTGTGTATCCTACAGCTAATCTATTTCTACCAGAGATATGGAAAGTAAGATGTAAAATCCATAGATTTTTTTTATATTAATATTTCTAATTATTTTGGGTTAATTAATAAAACCTCTCGTAATTAAAGTTATTTAAACAAGTGGGTTTAGCAAAATAGGAAAATAAAGTAATAGTGTATATCTTTATATAGTAATACATTATATATTATTACTTGGAAAAAAAAGAGAGAATGAGAAGGATCCGCCATTAATGGTTTGAGAGGACTCGTGTTTTGGTCAAAACGCGTGAGGAAAATAATAATAATAAAATAATAAAGATCTGTGAGTAAAAAAGGGAAGTTGAGGGGTCTTTTTGCAAAGATGATTAACAAATCATCACGTTGGGATGAGAATGCGTGGTGATGTCGGGACTCGGTGGCCACGCATACATCTGATTCTACACACTGCTGTATACGAAGTTTAAATTAAGAGATAAACTCGAATTGGATGGGAGAGGCTTATCCGAACATCTCAACTGTATTTATCGTCTCATGGGTCTATATAAGAGACCATGCCCTCCAAACCGTAGATGAAATCTTTGAGAGGCGGTGAGTTTTCTTGTGAGAGAAACAGTGGAGCGAGGGGTGATGGGGAGAGAAGGAGGACGTCGGGTTGAGGACTCAGGAAGTCAGAGGGGCTGGTAGCCCTCGTCACCCAAAGAAGCAAGTTTGAGATCATGTGCGATCCCGTCCGTAAGTCTCCTCATCTGTGAGTAATGCAAATGGTTTTGGTTTGCATGTGTTGTTTTAATTAAGAAGTGGAAGGGAATCTGTACATTATGGCATGCATGATTTTATGTGAGTATATGCACTTGTTTTGGTTTATTGGGATGACAGTCAAAGGTTGTGGATTGTTGTAGTAGTGTACATGTGTATATAGCTCTCTGAGAATATTTCAGACATGGGTTTGAAGATGATGGGTGGTGAGATTAATTGTTTTGGACTTTAGTTGATGAAGATAGATGGTGGAGTTGCAACCACATTGATTAGCTAGTTGATGGTGATAGTTTAGTTCTGTTTAAGGTTCTAAATATGTCTGGGATCTTTTGGTGATAATTGAGAACATGAGATGTTGTCTTAATGGAAGTTATGGGATGAATTAGAGTGCATGCGAGGTTCTGGACGAGATTTGGTAAGCTTTTTACTCTCATAGCTTTGGTTTTCCAGTCCTGGATGCTTGAGTAAAACAGTGAGATAGTGGAAGCTATGGTTGCATAGGCAACAAGGTAGTTTAAAAGATTTATTTATTTTTATTAGTTTGATGAGTTGGTCCCTATGGGGATAGATGAATTATGATTCATGATGGGATTAAGGTGGTATTTGATACTCTAACTTACAAGGATAGAGTTTAAGGAAAACTGAGGACATACCTTGGCATTGCATTGGTGTCATGATTGGATAGATGTATTTTTATAATAGAGAGAGAGAGAGATAGTGGACACACATGGTTGTTAAAAAGAATTGGATGGGATTTTTGATTGAAAGGCTATTTGTTTGTTTGTGAGGTTATATAATTGAATGTATTTGTTTTAGTTTCTATTGAACTGGTTGATGTTGTTAGAGGGTATGGGTTCTGATAGAAGATGTGGGGTTGTTTGGTAATTTTGTTTTAACTTTTATAGGAGTGCATACTTGTTACCGAAAGTGAGTAATTATGGTGTTGCAATCAAGTCTAGTTAGTGAGATTACAGAAATTGGGTTTGATTTAAGAACGGATAGCTCTTCGGTTGGGTTGTTTAATGGGCCGGACCCATTTAGTTGCATATGGATTGTAGATGATGTTACTTGTAAACACTTGTGCGTTTGTTGAGTGTGGGCCTCTGTCTACCAGTTATCGGCGAGGAACGCGTGGAGCTTCGTCGGAGACGGAATCTGAGAGCATTTGGTTTGATTGCGCTTAGAGGTAAGTTACTCTTGTCTCGCTCCTACCCATTGTTTGGGTTTCTTGTTTTGATGAATGCTATTAGTTAGCATATCTTCTTTGTGGTCATGCACATACATGTTTGTTTTGTTCTTTGTCCTCGTATGTGTATGATTGATGTGCTTGTGGTAGTGTTATTACTACCTGTTTGTTTGGAATGCTCTGTTGGGCTTACCCACCCGTGGGCCGACACTTGATCATGGGCACATGGTCTTGTGTGCTGACCGGGAGGTATGCGCCAACCGAGTTTCATCTTATGTCTTTGAGGTCCTTGCAGGGTACTTACTGGGCTTTCCATTTAAAAGCTCACTACACTTTTCTTCTCTCATTTCAGGTCCTGAGGAGTAGTTGACTTAGCTCAAGTGACGTGCGAGAGACGGGGTGGGACGTTTGCTGAGGTCGGAGGATCACTTTATCTTATGTTTTGTGTGAGGACATTTCTATTTAGGACCCATGTAGGGCCTGGACATGTATAGGGCTTGTGGCTATGGCTTATTATTTTCATTTCCGATGTGATTATCATGAGGATATTGCTTTATGTTATTTGAGGCTTTTGATTTATTATTTGTTATATGCATTTATTACTTAGGCCTTGTATTTGGGTAGGGCTCGTCTCCACTTGAGTCATCGACCGATGCATTTCGTGCTTTCGAGGTCGAGAATCCGGGTTGGGGCGTTACATAAGAAGTACTTGATTCACATGCAGAGTCTTCTGATTACTTCATGCAAAGAATGGCATTGTTGATGCATGGTAAATTTGATAAATATTGGGGTGGTTGCAATATGCTTATGGCAATTTCAAATTTGTGATTGATCTAAGATATAAAATGAGGTTGATTAATTTTTACTTTCATAAAATTTATTCATATTCTGAGAGTGAAAGAAACATTCTTAAAGTCAAACAAACTCTTTGGGAGATATATGAAATGTATGCAACTGAGCAAGCCTCCCTTTCTACTTCAGATGGTACACATCAGGAATTAGAAATATTTCAATGGCATCTTCAAGCAACACATGTGGCTCTTATGGTAAAAAGCATAAAAGCAAAGGTAGATCAGAGTTTGATGAATTTATAAAACAGAATGATACTTTACAACCTATGAAGGATGAGTTAATGATTTATTTGGAAGAAGATGTTGTGAGATTTAGTGTTGAGGCTGATTCTACATTTGATGTCTTGGCTTGGTGGAAGGTCAATGTTGTGAAATTTCGTATTCTTTCAAAGATGGCTCTTGATGTACTTTTAGTACCTGTTACTACAAGAGCCTCGAGTCCGTGATTCAAAGATCTTGGAGGTAGAGTGCTAGATAAATATCGAAGTTCTCTTGCTCCAAAGACAGTTGATGCACTAGTTTGTTCTTTGGATTGGCTTAGAGCCGAGCACGGAAATAAGAAATCCAAGGTAAAAATTTCAAATTTTTTTCAATTTATTTATATCATTACTTTTAATTTCTATATCTTATCTTTATTGTTTTTGTTTTTATTTTTGTTGTAGAATGAAAAGGAAGAAGATGAACTTTGGATAAAGATTCCCGAAACTTGTGATTATGATAGAAGGTATAATTAATTTATAACTAAAGCACTTTTGTTATTAGTACGCCTTATTTTGTATTTATTATTATTTTTTAGTGATGTTTATGTTTTTCTTTATTAGAATGAAAGGGTAGATGATCAACTTGGTTATTGGTTCGTATGGTAGAAGGTATAATTATATAGTTTTAAGTTTGAACTTTAACACTATTATTTGATTAGTTTTCTAATTTATGATTAATTTATTTTGTTTTAGTAGCTATTGGATGATCAAGATGAAGTTTGCAAGTTACAAGTTTATAAATGATCAAGTCTTCAAGATCAACACATCATCAAGCTCTTTATGTCATCAACTTTTAAGTGTTTGGTTTATGATATTTAAATTTGACTATTGATGATTTATGAATTTGTAATGTTCATGAACTAAGTTGCTCTTTAAGGTATTTTGATAGATTATGAACTTTATCATTTCTTTTAGTATTTGTGTTGTGTTAAATATAATATAGGTAAAAAGGACGATTGGATGTTTGGGTTGGTAAATAGATTGATTAATTGTGAATTTTACAAACTTTGTTATGTGTTTTAGTATTTTGAAAGATTATAAACTTTGTCATTTGTTTTAGTATTTGTGTTGCATTAAATATAATATAGGTAAAAAAAAAAACACTTGGATAGTTGGATCTTGGATGTTTGGGTTGGTAAATCGATTGTTTAATTGTGAATTTTACATTGATGTTTAAAAGATCATATTTTCATTAAAAATATTTTTTGTTTATATTTATATCTATGAGAATTGAGAATCGATTTTTAAATTTCTCTTTTATTTTATATAATTAGTTGAAATCTTACGAAATATAAATTTTATTTATAGAAAAAGTATTATATAAATTATATTTTTAATTATATAAAAATAAAAAATGAAGTTATAATTTATAAATGATAATTTAATTTCAAGCTAAATCGAGCCAAGCTCAAGCTTTCGAAAGTAAAATCGAGCCGAACTCGAGCCAACATATTCGAGCTAATTTCGAGCTCGAGCTAGCCTATTTAAAGCCGATTTCGAGCTGGGCCTAGCCCGATCAAGCTTGGCTCGTTTACAGCCCTACCTTCATGTGGATGATCCTCGCATATAATTAGACCAAAGCAAAGGATAACTTGCATTAAAAAAAAACAAAAATTCTAAAAAATGAATTATTAATTAAAAATGGCCCTATTCAACTCACTTCAGTACACGATAGGGTCCTTCCATAACCATCTTTGTAGTAGACTAAGCTGAATTGTCTTTCCTAATTCTACATTATCTTGGTTTGGGAGGAAGATGTGTTTATTTTAGGGTTAAGTCATTTTTGGTCCCTGAAAACAAGGTCAATGTTCATTTCCATCCCATAAATTTAAAGTTTGTTCAATGCGGTCCACATCAGCATATGCTGCCACTTATCACTCCACATTAGCAAAATAACCACCTAAACATAATAATAAAATGATCATATACATTTCATTGGTATTCCACATAATCGCCACGTCAGCAATAGGGACCAAAAATGCCAAAATACGGAATATATAGGGACCAAAAATGTCAAAATATGCAATGTATAGGGACCATATTGAACAAATTTTGAATTTTGGGATGGAAATGAACATTGGTCCCGTTTTCAGGGACCAAAAATGGCTTTAACCCTTTATTTTACTAAAAATACCTGAAACTAAAAAGATAGTCAAAAGTCCTACTTCTTCGAAATGAACGGAAGTGGATTTTTATATATTAAAACTTATTTCGCTAATTTTGATAATAAAAATGTCAAAATAGAACTAAATTAAAATGGGAAAGAATCTTTGAAGTGGGGAAATATATACCACTACCCTCACTTCATGACAAATGAATGGTCAAATTAAGTGGGAGGAATTCAACCCACTTCATTCACTTCCCCACCACTTTTAATGAAATGAACACCCTAAGTGTGGGAAGTGACACTTACCAATCCACTTCTCCTAAAGTGATAAATTACATTAGATCTACTTTGGTCCAAATTAAAGTGAAAGTGAAGGGAGTTGAGGGTTTTACCCCACCTACCTACTCACTAGTTTGAGTTAGTTCAACTGATTTTCTCATCAATCTCTTGCTTGAGTTAATTCACTATTTGTTGGTGAGAATGACGTTTTTCTCCTCTTTTTGTATTAATTTCATGTTTGTTTGATGGTGTGATCATTGTTTGGTAGTGTGAATATTGATGATCAATTTAATTATTTTGTCATGAATATATTAATCAACTACAAATTGAGATATAATATAGTCTTCTTTAGCATGAATATGCCATAGTATAACTTCTTTCATAGCATGAATTAGGCCATAATATATTCACTTTAATTAAAAAAAAAGAATTAGGCCATTACATAACAGATTTCGAATAATTTTTTATTAAATAATGATGTGGTATGCCGAATGCGGCATACCACCTGGAATAAAAAATTAACCATATTCAGTTCATATGCCACCTATGCCGCCATGTCAGCATTAGAGACGAATTTGAACAAACCCCAAAGTACAGGGACCATATCGAATATTTTTAAAGTACAAGAACGAAAATGAACATTTGGTTAAAGTACATGGACAAAAAATGGCTTAAATCCTTAATTTAACATTACCATATGTATGCTTTTGAAAAACACATTTATGTGTATTTTCTTATTATGTTTAATCTAGTTTAAAGCCATAATCATTCACTTTCCTAGAATAATATACATTAAGGAAAAGCTCTGATTCATTCAGATTTTGCAGGTTTTGTTTTCTTAAAAGAAACTTTGTTCTATATTACGTATGTTCCCTATTTTTAGATTCTCTTATTCTTATTATAAAACAAATTCTATTGATGTGTTTTGTAACTAGTCATAATCGCCTCATAAAAATATCATTCTATTTTTGTAATTGTGAAGAACTATAATTTGTTGTGTTACATATTTTGTGATTGGTAATTCAAAAGTTGAATGAAAATAGAATGTGAGGAAATAGACACATGGGTAGAACTAGATTTATGAAGTTACTATTTAGTAAAAGTAATGAGTACTAGTTGATTAAGTTGGGCACCAATGATTTTGTTAAGTGGAAGTTACTCAGACTTATAGTAAGCATGGTGTTAAATATAGTATTGTCATAATTTGACAATATGAAATAAAATACTTGTATTAACATTTTAGATAAATTACAATAAAACACTTCATTGTCTTGGTCAAATCTTTCAAATTGAATCAGTTTTGATTTGGTTTTAGAAAATCTGTGCTTTGCTTGAAAGGAGATTTTAATAGGTTCTACAACTTTTTACTTTGTTTGTAATTGTATGCCTTTTGTACGTACAACCTCTTGCACCTTTTAGAATGGAGGTTTTAATAGCTTATGCAAGGGTAACCTTCACTTTGTTTGTTCTTGTAGCCTTCTGCACCTTAAACCTTTTTGCACTTTCATTTGGCTAAAGATTTTAATATATGCACTTTCAAACTTTTGCTTTACTTGTATCTATATGCCTACTTCACTTGTAGTGTAATGAGCCTTTTTGACTTTCATTTGACTAGAGATTTTAGTATCTACATGGCTTCAAACTTTTAAATGTTTTATTTGTATTTATATGCATACCACAACCGCAACCTTTTTCTAACTTGATTTTCAATAGAAATTTTAATATATAATGCCGGGTAAAAATCTTGAAATGTCACCAAACTATGCCCATATTTCACTTTGAGTATCAAACTTTAATTTGTATCTTTTCGGTCACCCTATTTCTATTTGATTTCAACGGGAGGGTATCTGAGGGAAACCGGTGAGAATTATCTGACGTGGTCTCCTGATTAGCTATGTGGAGGGTATTGAATCCTAATTTACAAAAAAATCCTAACTAATTGAACAACATTTGAACCTTGATTTCGAATGTTATTCGTTTTGACTCTATCAAAATCAAGGTTCAAATGTTTTTTCCCCATATGTTGTTCAATTAGTTAGGATTTCTGTAAATTAGGATTTCAATACCCTCCACAGGGCTAATCCAACGACCATGTTAGATAATTCTCACCGATTTCCCTCAGGTACCCTCCCATTGAAATCAAATAAAAGTAAGGTGACCAAAAAGATACAAATTGAAGTTTGATACCCAAAGTGAGATATGGGCATAGTTTGATGACCTCTCAAGATTTTTACCCATATAATGCCACTATCTACATTGTGGGATCGAAAATACCCGCCTGACATCTTGTCTGTGAAGAGACACCCGGCGATATATCGAATCACAAATATCATATTTTTTTGTTACGTAGGTTCTTCCATTCCTAATAAAGGCAAGCGTCTATTATTAATTACCCTAGACAGAGTCTTGGGAACCTCCGATTAAGGGCAAAAGTACAAGTAAAGGCAAGAGAAATGAGTATAATTTGAGGATTCATATATTTGTAAATTATGACTTTATTTTATATATCATCATATATATGTATATATATATATTATTTTATTTATATATATGACGCCGCCTTGTATGCCTCAAGTAGCTTCTTCTAACTTGCGCCGCTATATCACGCCTCAAGATACATGGTTCATTGCTTGTGTGATATTTGCACCATTTTGGAATTTGCATTTCAACCACCTTGATATATGTGCTCCACCACTGCTTTGAGATTTGCATTACTTTTAAGACTTGCCTTTGACCATCTCGAGATGAGTATTTCATCATTGCTTAGAAATGTGTGAGTTTGAAATTCATGCTTATCGGTCGCCTCAAAGTGAGTACTATTTTAAGATTATGTTTCATTACACGCTTCAGGATATGTGCCCCATCATTATCGCATCGAGATACGTGTTGTTTTGGGATTTGGATATATTCCATCTCTTCTTAAAGATCGCATTTCCACCATAAATTGCCCATAATTTAAATCCCCTTTGTAGGGCCCAGCTCTCTTTCAATTTTTATTACAAGCCCTGTCTTTTCTCCTTTTTCTTTTTTTCTATTTTTTTCTATTATTATTATTATTATTATTATTTTAGATAGGTCCTGCCCCCTCTTACATGTCTCCCTTTTTTATACTACTATTTTTTATCCAAGCTTCAATTTTAATCTAAGCTTCATTGTGGGCCCATTTCACTAGGCCCATTTCACTAGCCCATTCCGGATTTAATATGGGCTCTTCATCATTCTCTCATTTTATTCATCCCCAAGCAACCATTTTTTTTTATTTCTTTATTTTTTATTTTTGATTTCTAGCTTCATACACTTTTTTTTATTTTTTTATTTCAAACTCTAAATATCTTCTTTCTAGTGACATCACATAGAGGATTAAGGGAAAAGATGAATGAGCACATCTTCATCACATCTCCATGAATTGTCATGTTGAGCCATTCATTGCATTGGAATGAGATAGACACTGATATGAAGGTAAAGTGTCACATCTCTTTAAATAAGCTCTATTGGGTCTATTTCAAAGCTCAAGAATAATAGCATACTCCTGATGTTCATTCCCTTTAAAATGAGTTTCTTCAATTAATGGGTTCCAAGGTCAACATAAAGCTGATCTAATATTATAGCATCTATTTCATAGATATGTATATATATTTCTGAGGAAATAGGACCATTTCAGCATCATACACTAATTCTGGTTATGGTCTTTCCATCAGTATGTTGCCCTCTTGAACTTGCAAATGGGAACATGAAGCTGCTAAGCTTTGCAAGTGTTTTTTTTTTATTTTTTTATTTCAGATATAGGTGCCTGTCAATGTGGAAAACTTTTGATGAAGGAACCTGCTTACTCATTGAGTTCTTCAGCATTCTACCATGAAGGTATACATGCATTTTAAGAAGAAGAAAGGGGCTTCTTATTTCATTGAGACATTTCAACAAACAACCCATGTGCATTTCATAACTAAATTATTATCATGACAATTGAAATCCTTTACTCATGAAATTTACAAATGACACTTTTGAACTCATTTTAACATAACCCCATAAGTTATCAATTAACAACCACCACTATTCCCAATTTGTTCTCAATCTCCATTTACTTTAAGTTGACTGTCAACCCCTTTTTTTAATCTCCTTCTTCTTCACGTCTTCAACATGCTTCATCGACACCTGTGGCTGTCCTTGTCTGATTTCAGAGAGATCTTCATCACGAAATACATCCCCACAAACACAGAATATCGCGTAAACCACTTTACTCAGACCATAGTATCTCTGTTGGGCCAAGAAACTCGAGCACAACTACAATGAACGGGCGTTGCCATGATCAGGTGGCTAATGGTTTCCTTTGACGGTAGCAGTAGGGGGCCGGAAGCTCATCGGGTGGAAAGGTTCAGTTGACCATCACGAGGGTGTCCCCATCCCTCTCCATCCTCCTATGCATATCTATATTTATAAAATGATATATACCAACCTTCCTCCAATGAGCACACTCCCTTCCTCGACAGCTTGGTTGATGGTGGTGATTGACTGGGGATTCGGCAGCCTGTTGCGCTGAAGTGCAGAATAGAGGGAGTTTCTTCCGTCCTTTCCTCTCCTTTAGAATATATATATATATATATATATATATATATATTAATAAACCTTCTGGGGAGCAACTTCATTCTCCGGTGGCTCTTGCTTTCTCCTTCGGTGACATGGCGGTATGTCGGGTTTTGGTACATTTCATCAATGAGCGGAAGCTACTTGAGAGGAGGTCCGCATAGCGTGCACGGTCTGCAATGAATCTCTATTTTCACATATATATAATATATTTATATTATCACCTTTTGTGTAGTGGTGATGCTTGGCCGGAATTTGGCAGCTTGGCGGCTGTGCAGCGTGGCAGTGGCCAATGAGGCTCCCATCTCCTTTTTTTTGGAATAAATATTTATAGTATATTATGAGCCTTCGGCGAGCGGCTCTCATCTCCGGCGTGGCAGCGATCCTTCAAGGCTTGGCGGTGCAGGGGCCTTCAGCTGGCGGTTGACGGAGGACTCCGGTCGTCATATATATATATATATATATATATATATATATATATATATATATATATATATACTATACTCGCTTCTCCAGCAGCGGCGGTGTCGGGATTGGGCGACTCAGCGAACAGAAGTAGAGCGGGGAGGGTGACTTCTATCTCTTCAGTTGGTAAACACAGAACAGAGCTCTGTCTCTTTATCCAGTGATGTCGTTAGGTAGCAGCGTCGGAAGCTGGCAGCTCGTTGGTGAAGGGGGAACCTCATCCTTTATATATAAATATATATAGTATTTGTTTATATAATACCTCCTCCGGTGACGAGGCTTGTCGGAGCTCGGTGGCGGTGTTTGGTCATCTCCTCCAGCGGTGCCATTTTGGTGGCTTCTGTAGTCTTCTCCGGCGGAGACATACGGCAGGCGGTGGGCTTGCGAGCTTCTTCTTAATGTAGTATATAAGTATAATATATAATATAGCGGCAGCGGGGTGGACGGCGGTGGGCTTGCGACAACTCGACGGCGAGGGAGCAGAGGGGGCCGTTTCCTCATATATTATATAAAGTATATAGTATATAATATATATGAGATATAATACCTCTCTATCTCTCTGAAGCCTTTCTCTGAAAACTCCTCCCTTTGTCTCCACAGTCCCTTGCCCTTTTATCCTCGCGAGAGAGGAAATCCCCCCACTCCGTGAGATCAGTCCTTCCCCCGTGAGATCGTAACCCCATTAACCTCATCACCGGATAAGACAGTAGGTTTAAATTTAATTAATTGATTAATTAATCAATTAATTAATTAACCACCTTTTTTTTGAATTATTTATATTTCCATCGTGGCGGGATTTGTATGCTCTTAAATTGCCTCGAGATTTGTTCTCGGGCCATTTTGAGATTTGCATTTTCTTAGATCGCCTTGAGATCTGTTCTCAGGCTATTTGGGAATATGAGATTGCCTTGAGATATGTGTTCTTGGGTCATCTTGGAATTTGAGATCGCCTCGAGATATGTGTTCTTAGCATCTTGGAATTTTGGGATGGCCACGAGATATGTGTTCTCGAGCAATTTTGGAATTTATATCCTCGGCCCACCTTGAGATATGTGTCCTTGGCCTGCCTTGAGATATGATTGGATGATATCCCCTTTTTATTATTTATTTAACAAAGTCCTAATTCAATTAAGATTAGGATATATTTAAATTTTGTTTATTTATCATAAATATCTTGAATATATTAAGATCGGGATTTGAATTCTGTTTGAATTGGGATTTAAATCCTATTATGATTGGGACATGTATTTTTTATATGTAAACAAATGACCCCTTCATACTTTTCTCACGAAATCTTCTTTTGCGAGATTGAGTGAGAGAAGTAAGAATCCCCAAATCCACTTTTCTTGTTATGACTAATATTTCTCAACCTTTTTGGGACATCAATCAGCGTTGTCATGAGACTCTTGAAGGTCAAGTCTTCGTTCGCCGTGATCCTGTTTTTGGTCCCCGATCAGAGTTTATGATCAGATATGAAGGAGAGGAGCACTTGGAGTGGGTGAAGCGTCCTTCTGTCGGCATAGCTACAGCTCGGTTGACCACAAATTGTTGGCAACTAGGTAACACGATCAATGCAATTTATTTTAAACCTAAGAGGGATATTAGAGATTTGAATATGTTTCAAACTCTTGGTCATAAAATTTTTAACCATCAACCGGGGTGGAGGGCTAGAAATCCTATTAGAAGTGAATTAATTGATTTCCCACGTTATGCTCATTGGGCTAAATATATTATTAGCAATTATTCTGAAGAATTATCCTGAGTAGAGTTAGTTGGAGAGATTGTGGCCTCAGTTGGTCTCTATGATCTCAATTTGAACTTTTACAAAGCATTGGTGGAATTGTGGTGTCCGGAGACCAATACTTTCCACTTTTTGCATGGAGAAGTGAGAGTTTTATTATGGAAATCCAAAGACTTGGAGGGCTTCCGATTGTTGGTGACATGTATGATGGAGACATCCCTCATAATGATATACTCTACAATTGGAGAAGTTCATAATTTTCCGTATTGAGGAGCCTTTTCGACGTCTTTCAATGGCTTGCAAAGTGAGGTGCTAATAAAGATATACTTTGTGAGAATTGGGTGGATTTTTTTAGGAAGTCAAGATTTGATTCCCGGTATGGTTCGACATCTGATCCCCTTCCGAAACCCGCTTCTAACACAGATTTGGCCGCCTTTGTAGCTTTTTCGATCTGCTACTTTATTATGTCGAGCAACCGCAAGGTGATTAGACATGGAGTTTTTATAATGGCGCGCAACATTGCGCATGGGAGAAAGATAGCTTTTGCTCTAGCAGTTTTAGCACGCTTATACCTAGGGCTGAATGATATGGTGAATAACCGAAAAGGGCCCAGATATTCTACTACAATCTTTCTGTCTCACTTCTTGTATGCTTGGGCCAGTTGTCATTTTCGTCGTGTGTCTCTTCGGAGGAAAATTGATGATGGTACACGCACCATTCCCGGGCTTTCGACGATACCGGAGATGCTGTATTATATGAATGTCTCAGGCTCTCTTTTTACTCCTTTAGAGGCTAGGAGGTTCCTTAGGTTTGATACTAACTTTATATGGAGCCCTTTCTCACATCCTCTTCATAATGGTGAGACAGTGCGAGATACCAGACATCTTGTATGACATGACGTGTTGGATCGTCATCCCATGAAGTATGTGATAGGTCTTCGCTGTGGCATCCTTCCCCTTCGATGTGATGGAGAGTTTTATGTGGAGCCCTACAATCCCCACCGCTTTAGATGCCAGTTCGGCTATGACCAACAATGTCCGGTATATTGATGTTCTGAGAAGAGCTTCCTCTCTTAGAGTGCTTGTAGGTTATTGGCGCCACTTTTCCCGCCAAAAGACTTCAAGCTCATTCTATATCCCTGAGCAAGATCGAAGCGGGGAACTCATATTACTTTATGCATAGAAATGGTTCAGAAATATTCAGGCTTTCTTTCATCAGGACGTCAACTTATTAGTCCGGGAGGACTTCAGTGATAGGAGAGATATCATAAGGAGCAGGGAGCAAGGTCAGCCTTCAAAAAAGCCTCGATTTATCAACGAAAGTATTTTTCTTGGCCGTAAACGGGGTCGTTCTCCTAAGGATTCTCCTATTTCAGTGAAGCGGCGACAAACTCAAGGTATGCCCCCTACTTTTTTTTTTGAATTCTGAAAATTCAGAATAATTATGAGGACTTTTCTGAAAATTCAGATTTTTTTTTCAATTCCGAAAATTCAAAATAACTATGAGGACTTTTCATAAAATTCAGAATTTTTTTTTTAATTCTGAAAATTCAGAATAACTATGAGGTCTTTTTTGAAAATTTGGATTTTTTTTTTAAATTTTAAAAATTCAGAATAATTATGTGGATTTTTTCTGAGAATTCAGATTACTGTTTTTTTTTTAACTCAAAGTTTTTGGTCAACATCAACAGGCATACAATTCATGACACTTCATTGCAAAATGGCAGGGTTGCTCAAAATTCGCCGAATGGTATGAGGTTTTTTTTTAATATTTATTTATTTATTTATTTTCATTTGACCTTTTCAATTTCAACAGCTCCAAGAATTGGTGATGCTCCTCCATCAGATTCAAGGATGCCTCTGGACCCTCATATTGGTAAGAAAATATTTCTTTAACTAATACTCATGCATATTTAATGAATTTAATTAAAGCTTCTGACTTCAGGCACGGTGAACCAGCAAGATTTTATTGTTGGGGCCGAGGAAAACGTTGGAGTTAAAGAAAACGTGGGAGTTGAGGGAGCTCCTCCCAATCCAACACAAGGTATTATTCTCTTTTCTTTTCTTTTCTTCTTCTTCTTTTTTTTTTGGTCTTTTTTGTTTTTTTTAATATTTATTTTCAGTTTCTTGATAGGAGATATACCAATTGCCTTGGAGAATGAAGCGCCACCTAACTTGCCCGTGGTTCAAGAAGGTTTTGTTTTGTTTTTGTTTTGTTTAATTTTTGACAAAATTTTCATTTAAGATGTAGTTGCTCAAGGGGATGAGAGTACTTCGTCTTTTGGGCAAATTCCTTATGCGGATTTTATAAGAGATGCCCCCACTTCAATGGAGAATTTGGGGAGTGATGGTGCCAATGCTGATACAAATGTGGATGTTACATCTTATTGAGGCCAAATGAAGGTTTTCCTTTTTTTTTTAAAGGTGTGCTTGCTAACACAATTCTTTTGCTAGCTGCTCAAGACCCAACAGAGAAAGTAGAAAGTGGTGGCTACAATGTTGGTGCTGAAATCACAATTTTGCATAAACAAGACCAAGGTTTGTTTGTTTGTTTGTTTTTTTGTTTTTTTTTTCCAGTTACCCAACAAGATGGCGGCTCTCCATCTTCGAGACAAACTCCTTCAAAGGAAATCTTCGAAGATACTCCTGCCTCTATGGAAAGGTTGGAAGGTGATGGCGTTAATGCCGATGCCGGACTTGCAACTTCACCAAAGCAAGACCAATGTGGTTTTTTTATTTTTATTTATTTTTATATATATTCTGAGTTTTATTTGCATATCCTCTTTATAGGTCCGAGGAACATACCAAATGTGGTGTTAGCCTTGCAGGACGAAATAATGAGCAATATGAAGTCCCTCAACTATCACAACTATCAAAGCATTATAAAAAAAGTGAAGGAGTAAAATTCACTTTTGAATCCCTTGGCATTGATTTGACTAGTTACGAGCCTTTCCTTGAAAAAATAATCCGATGTGCAACCTATGCCAAAGAAGCCTCAGAAAATCCTAGCATTCAAGCTCACATCCGTAATCAACAAGCCAATGCATGTGTGCACGAGAGAACTTTAGCACTTGAACGTCTCGACAAACGCCAGATGAACTGAGCTAGCGACATAAATACGCATAAGGAGGAGTATCAGAAACTTGTTGAGAGGCATCATCAGCTTCAGAGCGAACTTTGTGAGATTTTGAAAACGATAAAGACTTTGGGTGAAAAGATAGCAACTTCAATGAATTTGTTCGAAGCTTCTGAGCACACACAAGCGAATCTTCAAGTTGCGTTGGATGAGGCCAAGGCATAGCTCGCTGAGGATCAAGGAGATCAGTCGGATACTCATCTCATTGATATTTTCACGAAATGGCTCGATGAGTTGGAGGAAGCAAAAGAGTCATTGTTGAAATTTGCTGGTCATTAAAGGGCCTTCCTCCCCCCTTTTTAGTTTGCTTTATTAGTTTATTTATGCTTTGGTAGTTGATTTTGAGACATTTGTTATGAACATTAGACATGAATAAACTTTAGTTCTTTTCTTCTTTTCTCTCTTTTTTTTTTTTATTTTTTTTGATTTTTTTGAATTTTTTTTGATTTTTTTGATTTTTTTTGGAACATAGGAGTGCGCTGTATTTGCCTCTGGAAGCACATTTAATTGTGTATGACCGGTCTACTTTTTACAAAGAGCCGGACGTTTCGTCGTAGACAAACACATGCCTCTTTATTTCATTAAATGAATTTAACACAAAAATCTAATACAACAATACATGAAAATGAATGTTTTGCCTCAGGAAGTACGTTTAATTGTTCATGACCAGTCTACTCCTATAAGGGACTAGATGTTTCGTCATAAGCAAACATTTTTACATTAAGCATAATATTTCTTCAGAAAACGACCGTTGATGAGTGGCATTGGTCTTTCTTTGTTGGCATCAATAAGATGATATGCGCCTCCTTCGTAGACGATCTCCACGATATACGGACCTTACGAGTTTGGTTTAAACTTGCCCCCGACCAGTTTGGTTTTCTAAGCACCATTTCTCCTTTGGTGAAAGTCCTAAACCGAGCCAATTTGTTGTAGGCTTGAGACATCTTGGCCTTGTAGACTTCAAGATTCTGTTGTGCTCCCATCCTTTTCTCGTCAAGAGAGTCCAACTCATCCAAGCGAAGCCGAATATTATCTTCATTTGAAATTTCATTTTTCACTGCTATTCTCAATGAGGGTATTTGGATTTTGAGGGATAGGTCCGCTTCGATTCCAAACTCTAGAGAGTATGGTGTACATTGTGTTGGAGTCCTATAGGTGGTGCGATAGGCCCACAACATCTCCGGGAGTCTTTCATGCCAGTCCTTTTTATTTTTGGTCACAGCTTTCTTTAATAGCTTTGAGAGGGTCTTGTTGAATGCTTCCGCCAACCCATTTGCTCTAGCATTATAGATGGAGGTATATCTCTAGTCTATTTTGTGGTGCTGCGCAAATCTCCCAACTTTGAAGCTTCTGAAGGCATGGATTTATCTGAAATAATTCTCCTTGGAGTCCTGAATCTGTATAAGATGTTCTCCCTGAAGAATTTGATGATATTTTCAGTCTTCACTTCTCTCAGCGGAATAGCTTCTGCCCATCTAGAGAAGTAGTCTGTTGCAGCCAATATGAATTGATGTCCCAAAGATGATGGAGGTTCAATGGGACCGACTATATCTGTTCCCCATATCTCAAAGGGCCATGAAGAGACTGTAGGGTGTAGAGGATTTGGATGTTGATGAATGAAGTCACCATGTATTTGACATAGATATCATCTTCTAGCATAATCGATGCAATCTCAAACCATGGTTGGCCAATAATATCCCAGGTACTTAATCTTAAGTCGCATCTTGGGCCCGGATTGATGTGCACCACATATTTCGGAATGTACATCGTGCATGACTTCTTGTATTTCTTCATATGAAAGGCATTGTAAGAGTTACTGATCATATGATCTGCGATACAATATATCATTTATAAGGGTGAATCTTAGGGCTCTTTGTTTTATCTGAAGACCTTCCGCTTTGTCATCTGGGAGTTTATCATATTTCAAATATTCTATAAATGGTTGTCTCCAATCTTTCTCTGGCATTTCGAGGGTGAAGACTTCGGCTTTGCCCCTAGAACTTTCCTCTTCGACATCATCAAGGATCGTACTTATGGGCTTTCTATTTCTTATAGTAATATGGATTTCTTCATAGTTCAATTCGCCAGCTCCTTTGACACTTTTGCCAAAGAATCAGCTTCTCCATTTTCTGATCTTAAAACCCTCCTCAACTGTACTTGGGGGATTTTCTTCATCATATCTTTGACCTTCTTGTAATATTTAAGAAGTTCAGGCTTGTATATTTTATAGTCTCCTTTGACTTGCTTGATAATGAGTTGTGAGTCTCCAAATATATGAATGTGCTGGATTCCCATTTTGATTGTCAATTCCAAACCAGCTATGAGAGCTTCATATTCTGCCTTATTGTTTGTGCATGACTCCGTGAGCGAGAGTGCATATCTGAGAATTCCCCCTTCTGGTGTGACGAACACAAGTCCTATCCCAGCCTTGATTTGTGGAATTATGGACATGAGTGTCGGCTTTATAGATAACACTCCATCAAAGTATAGTCGCCACCTTGCTTCTTCCACTGTTAATCTCTTTTTTTTACATTAGGGAGATCATAATTAAGTGGCGAGTCATCAGGGAGAGGATGTGCCGCTAGAAAATCTGCTAACGCCTGCCCTTTAATAGCTTTCTGTGGAGTGTATGTTATGTCAAATTCCATCAGAATCAGCACCCATTTTGCAAGTCTTCCTGTAAGCAATGGCCTCATCATAAGGTATTTGAGTAGATCAATTTTTGATATGAGTATGACTTTATGTGCTAGCAAGTTGTGTCTCAACTTCTTGACTGCGAATACTAGAGCTAGACAGTAGTTTTCAATTGGTGTATATTTACTCTCAGCGCCTATTAACATCCTGCTGAGGTAATTAAGTGCATTTTCTTTGCCTTCTTCATTGTTTTGGGCCAGCATAGCTCCTAATAACCCTTCCAATGCAGTAGTATATAAAATCAATGACTTTTTGAGATTGGGGGTACACCAACACCGATGGATTCAACAAATAGTGTTTGATATCTTCAAAAGCCTTTTGACATTCATTATCCCATCTAAAGGGTATATTTTTCTTGACCAACATGGAGAAGGGTTTGCATCTTCCGGACAGGTTGGAGATGAATCTTTTGATATACGCTAAACGCCTTTGAAAAGACCGCAGCTGCTTCAGTGTCTGAGGTGGTGACATTTCTAAAATTGTTTTTATCTTGGAGGGATCTATCTCTATTCCCCGGTGTCTTACAATGAAGCCCAAAAACTTCCCTAAAAGGACTCAAAAAGCACATTTCATGGGGTTCATTTTCAGCTTGTATTCTCTAAGGTGTGTGACAACTGTCCTCAGATCATCAAGATGCTTGTCTTTGGAATTTGTCTTGACCACAAGATCGTCCATATAGCATTCGACGACTTTGTGAATTAGATCATCAAATATTCTGGTCATGGCCCTTTGATATGTTGTCCCCGCATTCTTCAGACCAAATGACATTACTCTGTAACAGTATATGCCCATGGGTGTCTGGAAGGCTGTATGTTTTTCATCATCTGAATGCATTTTGATTTGATTATATCCTGAATATCCATCTATAAAGGAGAACATCTTGTACACTGAGGTGTTATTGATCATGATCTCCATAACTGACAGGGGAAAATCATCTTTAGGACATGCTTTGTTCAGGTCTCTGAAGTCTATACATATCCGTATCAGCCCATTCTTTTTTTTCACAGGCACTATACTGGCTACTCAATCAGGGTATTTCTCCTCCCTGATGAAATTTTCTTCAATCAGCTTCTTTGTTTCTTCTATCACCCTTTCTTCTAGGTCAAACTTCATCTTTCTTGGTACTTGCTTGACTGGAGTAACACTGGGGTCGATAGCTAACCTGTGAATGACTACCTCATTGTCTAACCCTGGCATTTCATAATAATTCCAGGCAAAGCAGTCGATATGCTCCTTCAAAAGGGCCTTGAATAATGCTTTTTCTTCTTCTAATAGCTGTGTGCTTAGGAAGGTCTGCCTCGGGTCCTCATCTCTTCCCAAGTTGAATTCGCCCAGCTCGTTAATTGTCGCTTGCCCTCCATCTTCTAGCTCAAGTAGCACATTCTTCATTTTAATTACTTCTCCTTTCTCTTAGGACGTTGTCATGTAGCATGAATGTCTGGAAGATTCGGAGTAGCCTATCCCTCTCTTATCCGTATGTGCAGGGTTCCACAATCGACGAAAGCTCTGATATGATTTCCTCGACTATTTGATCTTGCCCCCATACCTCTCAACTACTGTCTTAAGTTTGTCCGGATAATAGATGGGGAAGTTTATTAGTTGAATTTCATCATCTTCTAATTCTTCTATATTTATGATATCATCATTTGAAATTTCATTGCTTTTGGCTTCATAGAAGAGGACACCTTTCTCCTTTTTATGTCGAGCTGGGACGTAAAATGTCTTCAATTGCTCAACTGTGTTGATATTCAAATCATCCAAGGATTTGTAGAGCCCATCAGGAATCCTTGTGATGTGAAATGTGCTTTCTTGGGCAGACCCATTAGCTTGTCCTTTACTTTGGCGCGTATCTTCGTCACTTTCGTCTTCTGACGACTCAGTGTCACTACCAAAGTGAGGCAATATTAGATCTTTTCCTTTGGGCATAGGAGTAGACTTGGGTATCTTCTCCAGAGACTCTACTTTTGGGTATGGGAATTTGCCCCCTTTTGATGGCTTAAGGTAATATCTCGCGTCTTCATAATGGACTTCATGGATGCCGAAAGGTTGGATCACTCTATCAATCCTGAATTCTTCCTCATCCACAATGTACTTCACATAATGATGAAGTGTTGAAGGGATCATTTGGTTTTTGTGGATCCATGAAGTTCCCAATAGGGCTTTGTATGAGGCATCTGCGTTGATCACATGAAACTTCACATCAAATGTCTTCTTTCCAAATTTAATTGGGAGAGTGATGGACCCCAATGCCTTTTGGATATGCTAATTGAAACCTTGAATGATGATCTTCTCTGGAGATAAGTGGCATATTTTAAGAGCCAATGCTCGGAGAGTGTTGAGGGTCATTAGGTTAATAGAGGACCCTGGGTCAATCAAGATTCGGTTGATCTTCATCCCATTACAAAAACCAGTCACATATAAAGGCCTGTTGTGTTCTGTAGTTCCAAGCAACAAATCTTCATCCGTGAAGGATATTGAAGGTGTATGAATGCATACAGAGCCTCTTTCATATTGACTTCGACAAAGTAGGCCTGATACTCCTCAGAATTTTGTAGGGCATGTATTAGAGATTCCCTGACTTCAGCTGATATCATCAGTGTGTCATATCTTCAAGTGTGCCATAATATTATAATTCGGCTTCTTTGCAGGTTTCTTTGGTGAAATATTTCCTTTTGCAATCGTCTTTCCTTTGTTTTTGTCATGGGAGTTGGATGCCTTTCTTGGCTGAAGTACTTTCCCAGCTCTGAGCTGCATTTGATATACATGATATAATATTTCATCTCTTTTATCATCTTCTTTATTTGGGAAGTTCAATTCATCCTCAGAATCTTCTTGACATGTTATGGCATGACAAACACCTTTCTCTTCAAAGTAGTCGTTTGTCAGCATCAATTTCCCATGGAAACTTGTTTTTGTACCGACTTTTGAAAATTCTGGCACTCCTCTATGGTGTGTCCTACGAGTCGGTGATATGGACAGTAATTTGGGTGACTGTCCAGATGCATCAAGCACGACCTCTTAGGGTTAGGTAATTCTAGTCCCATTTCCATGGCTTGATCAAAAAGCTCCTTCCTTTTGCCTTTCTTAATCTTTATGTTTTGGAGAACAGACTTCCCCTTATCATTAGCTGCTTTTGTTGGACGAGAAGACTCCACGACCTCTGAAACAAAATTTTGTCCTGATGCTCATGGAGGGTATGTCCCAGACTCATCCCACTCAGTATCTTCAATATGCAAGTGTAGTAGCCTGTTTGCTGACTCCTCTGTCACCCTTTGAATGAAAGCAAGAATTTCTTCGGCAGGCATAGCCTTCCTCAAGACCTTATATTTTGGGGCCTTGGGGGTGTAATATGGTTTCTTTGGCTCTTCTGGTTGGTGTGGCTCTACGAGTCTAGCGTTTGCCTTCTTCACTCTTTCCCTGAATGCCAACTTGTTCTTTTGCTTCTTGCCGATATAAGGTTAGCTGTGACGATCGTACGACTCTTCTGGCTCAGAGAAGCTGTCATCATTATCATCATCATCATCATCCGAGTTATACAAAGGGTATTCTCCTCCAGAAATAACCCTGCAAGTTTCCACTTGCATATCTTAATCATCTTCCTCAGCTAATTCCCCAAGTAATTCTTCGACCTCTTCGGGAAAATAGTCTCTAAGAGTGATCAAGACCTTTTCTTTCTGCTCATATCCATTGAGGGACTCGATATACTCTTCTATGATAGACTTCTTGCGCTTTGATTGTTCGCGCTTCTTGTTCTTATTCTTGTTCTTCTTAGCTTATTTTATTGGGAGCCCTTTGGGGGGTTCTTGGGAACATCTCTATGTAATCCCTAGGAGCTCAGCCAACTTCTGTAACATCTTCTTCGACTTTTTGGATATGAATACTTCCCACAATCCTTCTGGAAAAGCAGGAGGCCTATCATCTTTTGCTGATGGGAGTATTACTTTTTTGCCCACTACCGTGACTTCTCCTTAGAATGATTCCTCATGGTCTAGGGTGGTCACATAGCAGATATGTTCAGCTGGTTGCTCCAACAAAACATTCCTCGAGAGTGTAATCTTACCCTCACGATATTGTCTTTCAACCCAATCCTTGAAAATATAACAGTCTTCCATTGTATGTCCCAACACCCTATGGTATGGGCAGTAACTAGGATGATCTTTCTTATTTTGCTCTTCTGGCCTTTTGCATTCAGGAAGTTGCAGACCTTCTTTCACAACATCTTTAATGATTTTCAACACCTTATCTCTTCTGAACGAACATTTCTTATTCATCCTTTCTTTCAAGGAGGGAAGAGGCTTTGATTCATTACCAGCAACACCTAAGGTTGGTGGCTTGACCTGTTTCGGCTTATGAGACTCCACAACGCCTTTTCCTTTATCAATATTGAAGGTTGTAGTAGTATATTTGACACCTTCTGTCCTTTTGGGCTTTTCTCTGTCATTCCTTGGGGCTTGAAAATTGGAGAATATCTTCGGGCTTGTCCTTTCTAACTTCTTTTATTGTGAAATCAACTCTTGGAATATGGTGATGTTAGATGTACTAAAAAAGGGTGCCATCCAACTATCGATATTCCCGAGCAATAAACCCATCGCCTATGGTTGATAAGGGGTTGTTCACACTTGATGCTCAAGTTTCTCCATCTCATAATGTAGTCCACCACTTTTTCATCTTTATTTTGACGAGTGGCTGTGAGGTCGGCGATTGTAATTTTGTCACTTACGCCTCCAAACCGCAGTCGAAATGCATCTTTCAGCTGTTGCCAGGTTTGAGTTAACTCGGGATGCAAGCATACCACTCAAATGCCACTCCTGTGAGACTTGCAGAAAACTGCCTGAGAAGGAGTGAAGGCTTTGCACTTGTGTCTCCACAGGCCGTCACAAAGTGAGCTAAGTGTTGATCAGGGTTGCCAATCCTACTAAGCTACTTAAATTTAGGTACATTATATCCTCTGAGATAGGTAACTACGTCATGATAGCTGGGATAAGGTTTATCTCTATCAACCTTTATCTCTTTCCCTTTAGCTTGCTTCAATTCAGTTGTCACCATCTGTTGTATCTCCTCCCGAGTCATTACGGCTAATTGCTCTGGAATGGGAGCATATGAGGTTCCCCCTTGCTCTCCTGGCCTAGGGACTTCTCTTGGATGCGGAGATATTCTCCCTTGCTCTATTGGCCTAGGGGTTTCCCTTGGTTGTGGAATTGGACTTCTCGACCGTCGTGCTTTTTGATTTTCCATTAAGGTAGCCATTTGTCTCTACATTTTCAGCATTGACTCCATCAACATCGTCATGTTTTCATTGAGCCATTGATATTCAGCTTCCCGATTTTCCATCTGCCGAAGTCTTTCCATTTGCTGGACTCTCCTTGTAAAGTCATCTCGATTGTACACAAAGGCAGGTTCATCCTCTACTTCTTCATTTGGAGGGTCTACTTCCTTGTAATTTGTGGGCATGCGAAACACTGGAAGGCTCCCTGTTCTCTAACCCTCATGTGGCATCTGGCTTGAACCTTCATCCCCAACCCCACTTTAAGTGTCTGCCGCCCTTCTACGAGGCCTTGTGAACACCCCTGGTTGTTCTGGTTCGGGTACTAGATCTCCTCGGGCTTCAGTGACCATCCGGACAGTGTGTACTTCTTTATCCATATCAGATATTTCTGCATTATTCATCTCTCTCCTCCACTGAAACTTCGAGCGGGAGGTCTTGGCTTGATTTTGTATAGTAGCTATTCGATCAAAAACCGTCTTGTATGCTTTCGATATTAGCTACTTCTTCTTTTGGTTAAATTCTCTTGGCATTATCTTCTCCGACTGCAGTTTCTTTGATACTGTATAAGTCTTGTAGAGGTTTTTGTTGAAGGAGTCCTTATGGTGGAACTTTGGGGGTGCACTTGGCTTTATTTTCCTTTGGTTGAGGTCGCAGCTCTGTAGTGGTTGAAATCTTCTTCACCAGTTTGAGTGGTTCAAATGAGTTATTGAAGGAACCCATTTGGTTGTGTTTGGCTCTTGGAAAGACACAAAATCTGACTTTTGCTTTGGAATTTTAACCTTCCTTGGTGTGAGCCTTGAGGAACACACTTTTCTTAGGTGTGTCTTCATTTAGATTGGAATATCCCACTCTCCAGCCCCTTTGTGGTAGCGGTGAAGGTGGGTTCATCATCATCATCATTCATAGAGACTATCCTCTTAGGGTTGTATAGTCTTTTGAAAGCGGATACCCTTGATGGTTCTTGGTAGTAGTGTCTTCTACGGTCTTGAACAATCACATTTGGGCGACGGCCTGGATGGAAGGCCGGGAAATTGAGGTTCTCCTATGAGGATGAAGGCCTCCTCCACGAGGCTACGCGGACTAAAAAATCGTGCCAAACCTCAATTCAGCTCCAGCAACTCCGGTGTTGAAGGTGTAATTGGGCAGCTGGACCTCAGTTCCCTCTCCAAGGAAGATAGTGAGCTTCGGGCTTCCTGGTGCAGTTGAGCTCTTGAATGCCATTTCGTCTGCGATAAGAAAATCAACAATATTAGTTTTCTTCCACAGGATGTAAGAGAAATGTCTCAACTTGTACTTTTGCCTCAAAGACAGGATGAGGAATATTGTCCCCACCGGGTGTGCCAGAATTTGTGGGATCGAAAATACCCGCCTGACATTGTGTCTGTGAAGAGACACCAGGCTATATGTCGAATCACAAATATCATATTTTTTTGTTACGTAGGTTCTTCCATTTCTAATAGAGGCAAGTCTCTATTATTAATTACCCCAGACAGAGTCTTGGGAACCTCTGATTAAGGGAAAAAGTACACGTAATGGCAAGAGAAATGAATATAATTTGAGAATTCACTTATTTGCAAAATATGACTTTATTATATATATCATCATATATATGTATATATATCTTATTTTATTTATATGACGCCACCTTGTATGCCTCGCCGCCGCCTTTGAACTTGCGCCGCTATATCGCTGCCTCAAGATACGTGCTTCGTTGCCGCCGTGATATTTGCACCATTTTGGGATTTGCATTTTAGACACCTTAATATATGTGCTCCACCATCGCTTTGAGATTTGCATTACTTTTAAGACTTGCCTTTGACCATCTCGAGATGAGTATTTCATCATTGCTCAGAAATGTGTGAGTTTGAAATTCATGCTTATCGGTCGCCTCAAAGTGAGTACTATTTTAAGATTATGTTTCATTACTCGTTTCAGGATATTTGCCCCATCATTATCGCATCGAGATACGTGTTGTTTTGGGATTTGGATATATTCCATCTCTTCTTAAAGATCGCATTTCTACCATAAATTGCCCATAATTTAAATCCCCTTTGTAGGGCCCAGCTCTCTTTCTATTTTTATCACAAGCCCTGTCTTTTCTCCTTTTTCTTTTTTTCTATTTTTTTCTATTATTATTATTATTATTTTAGATAGGCCCTGCCCCCTCTTGCATGTCTCCCTATTTTATACTACTATTTTTTATCCAAGCTTCACTTTTAATCTAAGCTTCATTGTGGGCCCATTTCTCTAGCCCATTTCAGATTTAATATGGGCTCTTCATCATTCTCTTATTTTATTCCTCCCCAAGAAACCATGTTTTTTTATTTCTTTATTTTTATTTTTGATTTCTAGCTTCATACTCTTTTTTTATTTCAAACTCTAAATATCCTCTTTCTAGTGACATCACATAGAGGATTAAGGGAAAAGATGAATGAGCACATCTTCATCACATCTCCATGAATTGTAATGTTGAGCCATTCATCACATTGGAATGAGATAGACAGCGATATGAAGGTGAAGTGTTACATCTCACGTAAATAAGCTCTATTGGGTCTATTTCATAGCTCAAGAATAATAGAATACTCCTGATGTTCATTCCCTTTAAAATGAGCTTCTTCCATTAATGGGTTCCAAGGTCAACATTGTTTATATATAAAATATAATACATGTTCCAATAGAACCCAAAACCTAATCCAAAATAAAAAATATATAATTCAAGTATATCTTAATCTTGATATATTTAGAATTAAAATTTAGATATGTCCTTATCTTAATTGACTTAGGACGCAAATTCCAAAAGCGCCCATGAATACATATTTCGAGGCGATCTTAAATCCCAAAATTGCCTCCGAGAACATATCTCGAGGCAAACTCAAGTTCCAAGATCGCCCGAGAACACATATCTCGAGGCGATCTCAAATTCCAAAATCGCCCGAAAACACATATCTCGAGGTGATCTCAAATTCCAAGATCGCCCGAGAACACATATCTCGAGGTGATCTCAAATTCAAGATCGCACAAGAATACATATCCCGAGGTGATCTAGATAAATAAATATAATAAAAATTCCAAGTGCATATCCCAAGGCAGCTCAAATTTGCTAATCTCAAGGCAAATGAGTAATTCAAATAAATTTAAAATTTGATCTTATCGGTGATGGTTGCATGAAGTTAATATTTGATCTTATCTTGGATTAATTTTGGTTTAAAGAAAAAGAATTTGATTTTATCTTTTATCTTTTACAACCATTCGAGCCTCATGGGATTTAACTAAAAACTATATATATAAATATAGGGGATGAGAAATCAGGAAGAGAGGTAGAGAGAGCAAAGAAGAAGTTCTAAAAAAAAAAAAAAACAGAGAGGAGAAAAGCAAGAGGAAAAAAAGGTATTTCTTTGATCTCTCTTCCCATCACCGTGCAAATGCCTTGCCGCCGTCAGCTTGCCCGATACCACCGGCCTCCCTTGTGGAGGCCGCTGTTTGTCGCCACCACCATCGGGCCGGCCTCCCTTCAAGGAGGCCGACATCGCCGCAGCCATGGCCAAATACCAGGCTGGCCTCCCTTGTGGAGGCCGTCATTGTTGCCGCCAGCCACCAGGCCGGCCTCCCTTGTGGAGGCCACGTCATCGCCATAAATACCGGTGGCCTCCCTTGTGGAGGCCGTCATTCTTTGCCGCCAAATACCAGGCCGACCTCCTTTGTGGAGGCCACCGTCGTCGCCAGCCCAGGGGCCCTACTTTGTCGTTGGAAGAAACGGCGGCGTCGCCACCAACCGATGTCGGCGAATCGGCCTATTCTTTGTCGTGAAAGAAAAATTTGGTGAAGGCCGGGGGCAATGGCATTCTTTGCTCGCAGCTTGGGGCTACCCCCATTGCGTCCTAGCCATTTGTTGGAGCCGTTCTTTGGGGCGTTCTTTGCGTTCTTGATTGGTTCTTTGATTTACGGCTGCGTACTCTTGCCAATCGCCTTGTTGTGTTATTGCTTGCTGTTGCCCGTTATCTATATGCATTAGTGACAGTTTTTTGAAATTCCAAGTTGAACAATTGAAATTAGCCCTCCAAGCAAGCGAGGCTCGTCACGAAGAATGAATCTGAGCAACTAAAGAGAAAGCATCACGAACTCAGTGAGAATGTGAAGGCTGAGAATGTTGACTTGAAGCTCTTCAAAGGGGAAAGAGGAATTTGACAACCAGGAGCCTGAATGTGAAGAGATCTATAATATTATAATATTGCCAGAATATGTCTCTCTTCCATTTCCCTCTGTGGAGAAGGTGAGATTTGCAGTGGGTACCATTTGTTGATGATGCCTGGAGAATGTTTGAGAAAATGCTTGAATGGAAGTACACCCTTTTACTTCTTGCTTTTGATGTTGTGGCCACCGTTGATGTATCTCTCAATATCTGATTGGCTGTTTAGAGGTTTTCAGATTGTTCATAAGAGCAAAGCTTGAAGAATGAGTGGCTTGGATTCAATGATCAATTCTTGACTCATTTGATCCTTTAACCTGTTGATACTATTATATGAAAATCATGTGATTGTGAGTATCTCAAAGTCATGCAAAATATTTAGTTCGATGAAATGCTTAAAATACTTCCTTTCTGCTGCTACTTCTGCCCACATGAAAGAAGCGATGTGATGAGAGGAATCAAATTAAAAAAGAAGTTGAAGCTGTTCGTGTTATGAAGATAAAAGAAAAGTTGTTGCATATGCAAGGAAATTTAAAGATTTGTTTTGTTTTCATCTACTTACAACCGGTGAAAAAGCTAATCAGTCTTGATGTTAGAAGGATCTCGGGCTGGCAAATGCGGACATGCTGGCAAGTAAAACCTCCTCAAGTGAACCAATTGGTGATGTTGCAGCGTTTGACTTGTCCATGGGCTTTGAAAGATCCAGTGTCAAAGCTCTATTCAAAGAGAAGCAGATGTATCCTTGACCTTGGTTGAGTTATCAAATAATCAAGGTGGATGGGAAAATTGATGTACATGCAAAATTGATGTTCTAAAATAGTAGGAGTTCATTTTTTGTTGAAAACCATGAGCATGACCTGTTCGATAAAATGTCAATTAGGCAACTCAATGAGTACTCAGAAGAGGTGTTTCAAGGAAAGAGAGCAATGATTGGAGTTTTAAATTACTAGTATGTTGCTAATCAATCTTGGTGAATGGTGACTCACCTTTATTTATATTGAAGTCATTAATACCAAAAAGCAATATAGATGAATGAATATTCAGGACATACATCTCTGCCCATTGATGGGAGTACTTTGAATATTGTAAGCAAGTATGCTAAAAAATCGCCCCGCGATGCCATTTTTTTTTTGGCAATACAAGATCCTTTTGCTGCTCTTAGCTTATATGGTTCACTTGATGTTAAAAATATCTTGCTGGAGATAGTATCCCATTACATACTCCCTCAAATATTAAAATCACCTCTTTGGATGGGAATAGCGGAACATATAAATTTAACTGCTGCCGCAGTTCTTTGGAAATTGAGAAGTGCTGAAGAAATTGTGAAGTTTCTGCAGTTTTTTGTCAACTCAACTACCCATCTTCAAACATAGATAACTTTTGCTGCGGAACTCTGATTGAGGTGACACTTATGGCGTTGGAAACTAGACATCTGGATCTTCAATAGTTATATACAACACAGACTCGTTCGGTGGCCCGATCGGTGTGGATTTTGATAAATAAAAGGGTAAATTTCTTGAATTTCTACGCTACCGACCATCGGATCGCCCATTTTCAAAAAATTCATAACTCCGGCCAGAAAATTTCCGATCGAGATGAGATCTGGGGCGTTGGAAATTAGATATTTGGATCTCTAACAGTCATATACAGAACAACCCCTTTCTGGCACCGGTCGGTAGATTTTTGATAGATAAAGGGTCGATTCGGCAAAGATTTCCGCGTAGACAATCTTTGAAGATCTATTTTCAAAAATTCATAAGTCACACTGGAAACTCCGATTGGGAGTGAAATCATGCAGTCGAAAACTAGATACCAAAATCTTCAACAGGTCATATATAGCACATGTCCTTTTTTGGCATTTCGGGTAGTGCATATTTTGGTGGAGGAAAAGGCTAATCACTACTTTATCTAGCCAGCTCAACCACTTCTCGTTCAAACGCGGACAATTTTCGCTGGAGAACTCCGATCAAGAAAAAATTGGCGGCATTGGAATTTAGGCTTCCTGATCTCTCCAACCGTATATAATGCAACTCCTAAGGGTGGCTCAGTTAGACACAGTTCTTAATGAAAGGGGGAGTTAGTTGGCGACCTAAACCTCGGTCACAAATCTCAAGTGCAAGGCAACCGGTGGATTATGGATCCCATATGGCGGGGCACAGATTCCTGAGGCGGGGGGCGACGTCATAAATAAACAAATAAATACATATATCTATATATATAAACATATGCTGATGTGTAACAAAATCATATTATATTGCAATAAAATAAATTATTCTTTCTCATTCTCTCTACTTGTGCTTTTGCCCTTAATCGGAGGTCCCCACGACATTGTCTAGGGTAATTAATAATAGGGGCTTGCCTCTATTAGGAATCGAAGAACCTACAAACAAAAAATACGATATTTGTGTTTCGATATATCGTCTGGTGTCACACGATGCCAGTTGCGTATTTTCGAACCCACAAATTCTGGCACGCCCGGTGGGATACTATTCCTCCTCCCATCTCTGAGGCAAAAGTACAAGTAGAGACACCATCTTTTACATCCTGTAAAAGAAAACTAACGTTGTTGATTTTCTTATTGCAGATTAAATGGCGTTCAAGAATTCAACCACATCTGGGAGCCCAAAGCTTACCATCTTCTTGGGCGAGGGAGCTGAAGTTCAACTGCCCAATTGCACTTTCAACACAGGAGTTGCTGGAGCTGAACTGAGGTTCGGCACAATTTCTGAGTCAGTGCAATTCGTGAAGAGACCTGCACCAATGGAAGAGGAACCGACAGTCCCACGCCTTCCATCTAGGGGGCGTCGTCCGAACGTGATCGTCCTTGCGGCCTGCGAAGACGTTGTTGCTAGAGAACCACAAAGGATATCTGCTTTTAAGAGGCTATCCCAACCCAAAAGGGTAGTCTCTCTGGATGATGAAGATGATGAACCTGCCTTCACTGTTACCACAAAAGGGCGGGAGAGTGGGATCTTCCAATCATCTGATGAGGATACCCCAAGGAGGAGTGTATTCTCAAGACTCACACCTAGGAAGACGAAGATTCCGAAGAAGAAGCTGGATTTTGTGTCATTCCAAGGACACAAGACCAATCAAATGGGTTCCTTCAATAACTCATTTGAACTACTTAAACTGGTAAAGAAAAATGCAACCACGGTCTAGACCGTGTCCAAATTTAATGAAAATGTATGGTGTAGACCTCCGAAGTCCTACCACAAGGAGTCCTTCAGCCGAAATCTCTATAAGACCTACGCGGCATCACAGAAGTTGGGATCAGAAAAGATAACTCCGAGAGAATTCTACCAAAAGAAGAAGCAACTAATATCAAAAGCACGGAAGACTATCTTTGATAGCATAGCTGCTGCAAAAACTCAAGCTACAACCTCATTTCAGAATTTCAAGAGAGGGGAAATGACAGATGAAGAGACGCCGGATATGGATGTAGAAGTGCACACTGTCCGAATGGTTACTGAAACCCGAGGAGATCCCGCACCCGAACCAGAACAACTAGGGGTGCTCACAAGATCTCTTTGGAGGGCGACGGACTCTCAAAGTGGGGCCGGAGATGAAGGTTCAAGCCAAATGCCACATGAGGGCCAGAGAACAGGGAGCCTTTCAATATTTCGCAAGCCAACGAATTACAAGGAAGTAGACCCCCCAAATGAAGAAGCAGAGGAAGAACCTGCCTTTGTTTATAATGGAGATGAGATTACAAGGAGAGTCCAGCAAATGGAGAGACTCCGACAAATGGAAAATCGGGAGGCTGAATATCAGTGGCTCAATGAAAATATGACAATGTTGATGGAGTCAATGGTGAAGATGCAGGGCCAAATGGCTGCCTTGATGGAAAGTCAAAAGGCACAAAGGCCTAGAAGTCCAAACCCACAACCAAGAGAAATCCCTAGGTTGGTGGAGCAAGGAGGAACCTTTCCACAACCGAGAGAAATTCCTAGGCCAGGAGAGCAAGAGGGAACTTCGTATGCACCTGTGAGAGAAATCCGTAGGCCAGGAGAACAAGGGGGGACCTCATATGCTCATATTCTAGAGCAGTCAGCTGCAATGACCAGGGAGGAGATACAACAGATGGTAGCTGCTGAATTAAAGCAAGTTAATGGGAAGGAGATAAAGCTTGATGGGGATAAACCTTATCCCAGTTATCATGACTTGGTACCCTACCCAAAAGGGTACAATGTTCCTAAATTCAAGCAATTTAACGGGATTGGCAATCCTGATCAGCACTTAGCTCACTTCGTGACAGCTTGTGGAGATACAAGTGCAAAACCTTCGCTCCTCCTTAGACAACTTTTTGCAAGTCTTACAGGAGTGGCATTTGAGTGGTATGCAAGCTTGCAACCCGAATCAATCCAAACATGACAACAATTAAAAGATGCCTTTCGGGTACGGTTCGGGGCGTGGCTGACAAAATCACAATTAAGCGGACCTCTCAAATCCACTTTCGTCGAGGAATAAAGATGAGAAAGTGGTTGATTACATTATGAGATGGAGAAATCTGAGCATCAAATGTGAACCCCTTGACCAGCCACAAGCTGTGGGTTTATTGCTCGGGAACATCGATAGTTGGATGGCACCCTTTCTGAGTACATCTGGCATCACCATATTCCAGGAGTTGATTTCACAAGCTAAAAAATTGGAATGAACAAGCCCGAAGATATTCTCCAATTTTCAAGCTCCAAGAAATGACAGAGAAAAAACCAAAAGAACGGAAGGTGTCAAGTATACCGCTACAACCTTCAATGTCGACAAAGGAAAAGGTGTTGCGGAGTCTCACAAGCCTAATGCAGGCCAAGCCACTCCACTCTAGGCGCCTGAACGAATCAAAGCCTCTTCCTTCTTTAAAAGGCAGGGATGAATAAGAAATATTCTTTCGTAAGGGATAAGGTACCGAAGATCTTCAAGGATGCTTTGTGAAAGAAGGTCTGCAACTTCCGAATGCAAGAGACAAGAGGAGCGAGAACAAGAAGGACCATCCCACCATTCACGCCCATATCATGTGAGTGTTGGGACACACAATTGAGGGATCAAGTATGTTTTCAAGGATTGGAGTCGGCGGCGATTATCAAGAGGGCAAGATCACACTCTCGAAGAACGTCTTGTCCGAGCCATCATCCGAGCATACCCGCTATGTGACAACCCTAAACTCAGAGGGGTCATCCCAAAAGGAAGTCATAGTAGTGGGTAATAAAGTAATCCTTCCATCAGCAACAGAAGACAAGCCTCCTGCTGTTCCAGAAGAAATGTGGGAAGTATTTATAACCAAAAAGTCAATGAAAATGTTGAAGAGGTTGGATGAGCTCCCAGGGATCACTTGGAAACGATCTCAAGAACCTCCTAAAAGACCCCTGACAAAACAGACAAAGAAGAAAAACAAGAAAAAGAAACAAAAGCGCGAACAATCAAAGCGCAAGAAGTCTATTATAGAAGAGTATATCGAGTCCCTCGATGAATATGAGCAGAAGGAAAGGGTCTTGATCACTCTCAGAGATTACTTCCCCGAAGAGGTTGAAGAATTACTTGGGGAATTGGCCGAGGAAGATGATGAAGATGTGTGTGTGGAAACCTGCAGGGTTATTTCTGGAGGAGAATACCCTCTGTATATCTCAGATGATTATGATGATGATAGTTTCTCCGAGCTAGAAGAGTCATATGACCGTCACGGCCGACCCTATATTAGCAAGAAGCAAAAGAAGAAGATGGCGTTCAGGGAAAGAGTGAAGAAGGCTAACGCCAAACTCTTGGAGCTACACCAACCAGAAGAGCCCAAGACACCATATTACACCCCGAAGACCCCAAAATATAAGGTCTTGAGGAAAGTTATGCCTGCTGAAGAAATTCCTGCCTTCATTCAGAGAGTAACAGAGGAGTCAGCAAATAGGTTACTACAGTTACACATTGAAGATGATCAATGGGATGAGTCCGGGGTATACCCTCCAGAATCATCGGGCGAAAATTTTTCAGAAGTCGTGGAATCTGCACCCCCCACAAAAGCAACAAGTGTTAAAGGAAAATTTACCTCTCCAGCTATCAAGATCAAGAAAGACAAAAGAAAGGAGCTTTTTGATCAAGCCATAGAAAAGGGGTTAGATTTGCCTAAACCCAAAAGGCCTTGCCTCTTAAATGTATCTTGATCATCCAAACTACTGGCCCATATCACCCGACTTACAGTGGGGCATACCATAGAAGAATGCCAAAACTTCCAAAAATGGGTGCAAAAGACAAGTATCCACTGGGAATTTGACACTCACCGAATGACTATATTGAGGAAAAGGTGAATGTTGCGCCATAGCTTCTCAGGATGATTCTGAAGATGAATTGAACTTCCCAGCCGAAGAAGATGAGGTACCACGACCTCGCGTACCTAGATGCATTTCTAACCGGAAAAACACTTCAATCAGATGTGCTTCGTGTTCCAAACGATGTAAATAAAGGGAAGAGAATTGAAGAAGAGAATATCTCCCAAAAGAAACCGTCAAAGAAGCCGAATTACAATATTTTGGCACACTTGAAGAAAGTCCCGGCACTTCTCAGTATGTATGATGCACTGATGATGTCAACTGAAGTCAGGGAGTCTCTAATACATGCCCTACAAAACCCTTAAGAGTATCAAGCCTACTTTGCCGAGGTCAACATGAAGGAGGCTCTGTATGCATTCCATGCACCTTCAGTATCCTTCACAAACGAAGACTTGCTGCTTGGAACTACGGAGCACAATAGACCATTATATGTGACGGGATATTGTGATGGGATGAAAATTAACCGGGTTTTGATTGACCCAGGATCCTTTGTGAACCTGATGACTCTCAATACTCTCCGGGATTTGGCTCTTGAAATATGCCACCTATCTCCGAAGAGGATTATTATTCAAGGTTTCAATCAGCATAGCCAGAAGGCATTGGGATCTATCACTCTGCCAATTAAATTTGGAAAGATGACATCAGATGTGAAGTTCCATGTGATTGATGCTGATGCTTCATACAAAGCCCTCCTGGGAAGACCATGGATCCATGAAAATCATGTTGTTCCCTCAACACTCCATCAATGTGTGAAATATCTGGTGAATGGGGAAGAATTCAGGATCGACGGAGAAATCCAGCCCTTCGGCATCCATGAAATTCATTATGAAGATGCAAGGTACTACCTTAATGCATCTAAAGGGGGCCAGTTATCCAAGGGGAGCACGTCTTCTGAAGGGGGCAAGCCGCCAAGTCCGAAGGAAGAATCTCTGGCGAAGACACCTAAGTCTACTCATGTGCTCCAGAAGAAAGAATCAGTATTACCTCACTTTGGGAGTGACACTGAGTCATCAGAAGATGAAAGTGATAATGATGAGGATCAGGCTGGAGGGTCTGCTCAAGAAAATGCACTGCATATCACAAGGATTCCTGAGGGGCTCTACAAATCCTTGGATGACTTGAATGTCAACATGGTTGAGCACTTGAAGACATTCTATGTGCCGGCTCGACACGAAAAGGAAAGAGGCATCCTTTTCTACAAAGCCAAAGGCAAGAAAATCTCAAATGATGACATTATAAACATTGAAGAAGTAGAAGATGAAGAAGTTCAACCTGTAAACTTCCCCAGCCATTACCCCGAGAAACTCAGGTTGATAGTTGAAGGGTTTGGAAGGAAGATTAAATGGTCTACGAAATCATATCAAAATTTCCATCGATTATGGAACCCTGCACATATAGATAAGAGAGGAATAGGCTATTCTATCTTCCAGGCATTCATGTTACATGACAACGTCCCAGGAGGAGGAAGAAGAAATCAAGCTGAAAAGTGCGCCACTCGAGCTCGAAGACGGGGGGCAAGCAACAATCGACGAGCTGGTTGAAGTCAACTTGGGAAGCGATGAGGACCCGAGGCCGACCTTCCTAAGCACGCAGCTGTTTGAAGAAGAAAAGGCATCCTTCAAAGCCCTTTTGAAGAAGTACATTGATTGCTTTGCCTGGAACTACAATGAAATGCCAGGGTTGGATAATAAGGTAGCTGTTCACAGACTGGCCATTGATCCTAATGTCACCCCAGTCAAACATGCACCAAGGAAAATGAAATTTGACCTGGAAGAAAGGGTGATAGAAGAAATAAAGAAGCTGATTGAAGCAAATTTCATCAGGGAGGAAAAATACCCTAATTGGGTAGCCACCATAGTCCCTGTGAAAAAGAAAAATGACCAAATACGAATATGTGTGGACTTCAGAGACCTGAACAAAGTATGTCCAAAAGATGATTTTCCCCTTCCAGTTATGGAGATCATGATCGACAACACCTCAGGGTATGAGATGTTCTCCTTTATGGACGGGTATTCTGGATACAACCAAATCAAAATGCATCCAGATGATGAAAAACATACAGCCTTCCGGACACCCATGGGCATATACTGTTACAGAGTGATGCCATTTGGTCTGAAAAATGCGAGGGCAACATATCAAAGGGCCATGACCAGAATATTCGATGATCTGATTCACAAAGTTGTCGAATGCTATGTGGACGATCTTGTGGTCAAGACAAATTCAAAAGACAAGCATCTTGATGATCTGAGGACAGTCTTCACACGCCTCAGAGAATACAAATTAAAAATGAATCCCATGAAGTGTGCCTTTGGGGTCCTATCTTGGAAGTTTTTGGGCTTCATCGTAAGGCATCGAGGGATCGAAATAGACCCCTCCAAGATAAAGGCGATCTTGGAAATGCCACCTCCTCGCATTAATCGGGCAGCCATGCGATCATTTCAAGGACGCCTGGCCTATATCAGACGATTCATCTCCAACCTATCCGGAAGGTGTAAGCCCTTCTCCAAGTTGGTCAAGAAGAACACGCCATTCAAATGGGATGATGAATGCTAGAAAGCTTTCGAAGACATCAAACAGTACTTGCTGAGTCCACCAGTGTTGGCGGCCCCAATCCCCGGAAAGCCACTGATTTTGTATACCTCAGCATTGGAAGGGTCATTAGGAGCTATGCTGGCCCAGAACAATGAAGAAGGCAAGGAAACTACATTATATTACCTCAGCAGAATGTTGATAGGAGCTGAGAGTAAATATACACCAATTGAAAAACATTGCCTAGCTCTAGTGTTTGCGGTCAAGAAGTTGAGACACTACTTGCTAGCACATAAAGTCATACTCATATCAAAAATTGATCCTCTCAAATATCTCATGACGAGGCCATTGCTCACGGGAAGACTCGCAAAGTGGGCATTGATTTTGATGGAATTTGATATAACATACACTCCACAGAAAGCTATTAAGGGGCAGGCGCTGGCAGACTTCCTAGCGGCACATCCTCTCCCTGACGATTCACCACTTAATTATGATCTCCCTGATGAAGAGACGTTAACAGTGGAAGAAGCAAGGTGGCGACTATACTTTGATGGAGCGTCATCTATAAAGCCGGCACTCATATACAATTCCCCAAATCAAAGCTGGGATAAGACTTGTGTTCGTCACACCGGAAGGGGGAATTCTCAAATATGCACTCTCCCTTACAGAGCCATGCACAAACAATGAGGTGGAATATGAAGCTCTTATAGCTGGTTTGGAACTGGCAATCGAGATGGGAATCCAACACATACACATATTTGGAGACTCACAACTCATAATCAAGCAAGTCGAAGGAGACTACAAGTTATATAAGCCCGAACTTCTTAAATATCACGAGAAGGTCAAAGATCTGATGAAGAAAATCCCCCAAGTACAGTTGAGGAGGGTTTTAAGATCAGAAAATGGAGAAGCTGACTCTTTGGCAAGAGTAGCAAAGGAGCTGGAGAATCCAGATTATGAAGAAATCCACATAACCATAAGAAATAGAAGGCCCATAAGTACGATCCTTGATGATGTCGAAGAGGAAAGTGCTGGGGGCAAAGCGGAAGTCTTCACCCTCGAAATGCTGAGGGAAGATTGGAGACAACCGTTTATAGAATATTTGAAGTATGGTAAACTCCCAGAGGACAAATTGGAAGGTCTTCAGATAAAGCGAAGAGCCCTGAGATTCACCCTCATAAATGATATATTGTATCGCAGGTCATACGATCAACTACTCCTGCGATGTCTCTCACATGAAGAAATTCAAGAAGTCATGCATGATGTACATTCCGGGATATGTGGCGCACACCAATCCGGACCCAAGATGCGACTCAAGATCAAGCGCTTGGGATATTACTGGCCAACCATGGTCGGAGATTGCATCAATTATGCTAGAAGATGCTATCTATGCCAGATACATGGAGATTTCATCCACCAACATCCAAATCCTCTATACCCCACAGTCTCGTCATGACCCTTTGAGATATGGGGAACAGATGTAGTTGGCCCCATTGAACCTCCATCATCTTTGGGACACCGATACATATTGGCTGCAACAGATTTCTTCTCCAGATGGGCAGAAGCTATTCCACTAAGAGAAGTGAAGACTGAAAACATTATCAAGTTCTTCAGGGAGAACATCTTATACAGATTTGGAACTCCAAGAAGGATCATTTCAGATAATGGTCCTGCATTCAGAAGCTTCAAAGTCGGGAGATTTGCACAGCACCATAAAATAGACTGGAGATATACCTCCATCTATAATGCTAGAGCAAACGGGTTGGCAGAAGCATTCAACAAGACACTCTTGAAGCTGTTGAAGAAAGCCGTGTCCAAGAACAAAAAGGATTGGCATGAAAGACTCCCGGAGATGCTATGGGCCTATCGCACCACCTATAGAACTCCAACACAATGCACACCATATTCTCTAGTATTTGGAACTGAAGTGGTCCTACCCCTTGAAATCCAAATACCCTCATTGAGGATGGCGGTGCAAAATGAAATTTCAAATGAAGATAATGTTCGACTTCGCTTGGATGAGTTGGACTCTCTTGACGAGAAAAGGTTGGGAGCACAACAGAATCTCGAAGTCTACAAGGCCAAGATGTCTCAGGCCTACAACAAATTGGCTCGGTTTAGGACTTTTACCAAAGGAGAAATGGTTCTTGTCCTAAGAAGACCTATCATCACCAATAAGCGGGCCGGAGGCAAGTTCAAAGCAAACTGGGAAGGTCCGTACGTCGTGGAGATCGTCTATGAAGGGGGCGCATATCAGCTCATCGACGCTAACGGAGAAAGACCGATGCCACCCATCAATGGTCGATTTCTGAAGAAATACTATGCTTGATGTAAAAATGTTTGCCTATGACTTTAACGCCTCTGGTCCCTTATAGGGTAGACTAGTCATGTACAATTAAATGTACTTCTCGAGGCAAAACATTCTTTTTCATGCATTCTTGTACTAAATTTATGTACTTGTATTAAATTCATTCAATGAAATAGAGAGGCATGTGTTTGTCTACGACGGAACGTCCGACTCCATGAAAATGATAGACCGGTCATGCACAATTGAAAAGTGCTTCTTGAGGCAAATACATTGACCTCTATGTTCCCAAAAAAAAAAAAGAGAAAAGACTTGAGAAAAGAAAAAAAAGGGAAGAGAAAGAGAAAGAACCAAGTCTTATTCAAAATCTAATAGTTCATCACAAATGTCTTAAAAGAAACTATCAGGAAAAAAAGAAAGCTAGAAAAATAAACTAAAATAAAGGGCGAAAATGATAAAGTCCTTCAATGCTTAATAAATTGCAAATTCTTCAAGCTATCTCTTTATCCAAAGCTTCTATTTCTTCGTCCAAAGTTTTGACTCTATTTGAAATTTCATGAGCTCTGGATTGAAGTTGATTTATCGCATCTGAAATGTCACGAGCTTCATTCTGAAGTTGATGGCGTTCTGAAATGAGTTCTTGACGCTTCTCCTTCTTATGTTGCCTTGATGGGGATTCAATGTTAACATCGACATTAACACCATCACCATCTAGCTCTTTCACGGGGGAGGGAGCATCCTTCACAATTTCTTTTGAAGAACCTTGCCTCAAAGGCGGAGAATCGTCATCTTTGTGGGTAACTAAGTTCAAAAAAAAAAACTGAAAAAAAAAACTTTGTCAATACTCATGTTTTCCTTCATAAACATATAAAAAAAAAAACCTTCAGTTTGTTTTAGTGAAGATGTGACTTCGACATCCGCACTAGCATCAGCGCCATCACTATCTGTGGAGGTGGGGGCATCTCTGATGAAGTCCGCAGAATAAGTCCCCAAAGATGAAAAGCTATCATCATCTTTAGTAGCTGGAATGCAATCCAAAGTGCAAAATTCAAAAATTCAAAATTCAAAAAAAAAAAAAAAAATCAAAAAAAAAAAAAGAAGATGATACCTTGTGGTGTATTGAGAGGAGCTTTTTTAGTTCCAACAGCTCCTTTAGCCACAATATTGGGATCTTGCGGGATTATTTGACCTAAAATCAAAATTTTTTTATTAAACCCATTACATATGTCTAGACATTTGTGAGGGGATATTTCCTTACCGGTAGGAGAGTCATGCGATATTCCTAAGTCTAATGGGAGTGCATTATCAATCCTTGGGGCTGTTTGAAAATTGAAAGTTACAAATTTTAAAATAAAATAAAATAAAATAAAATAAAATAAAATAAATAAAAAAGTAAAAAAAAAAACAAGGCAAAAAAAATTACCAATTGGAGAATTGGAAGCAGCCCTTACATCCCCCAACGAGGTATCATCAACTCGTATGCCTGTTGACCAAAGACTTTGAGTCAAATAAAAATTTTGATTTTCAGACTTTGAGTCGAATAAGAATTTAGACTTTGAGTCAAATAAAATTCAGATTTTTAGTCAAATAAAAAATTCTAAATTTCAGATTTCGAGTCGAATAAAATTTAGACTTCGAGTCAAATAAAATTCAGATTTTGAGTTAAGTAAAAATTCTGAATTTTTATTGTAAAATTCAGACTTGAAGATAGAGATTCTAAATTTTAACAAATTCGGACTATAAAATATATATACTCAAAATTTTTGAATTTTCAAAAAAAAAAAAACCTGAATTTTCAGGAAAGTTCACAAAAATTCTGAATTTGCAGAATATAAAAAGTCTGAATTTTTTCAAATTTTTTTTTCTGAATTTTCGGAATAAAAATTCCCAAAAAATTCTGAATTTTCGGAATATAAAAAAAATGAAATTTCAGAAAATCCATGAAATTTCTGAATTTTCAGTATATAAAAGAAATCTGAATTTTCAAAAAAAAAAAACTTAAATTCTGAATTTTCGGAATATTAAAAAATGAATTTTCTGAAAATCCATAAAATTTCTGAATTTTCAGAATATAAAAGAAATCTGAAAATTCAAAAAAAAAAAACTCAGATTTTTGAATTTTTGGAATATAAAATTCTGAATTTTCAAGAAAAAAAAACACCCTCAGATTTTTGAATTTTTGAAATATAGAATTCTGAATTTTCAAAAAGAAAAAAATCAAAAATAAAAATAAAAAAAATAAAAAATAAATAAAAAAAAAGGTGAGGCATACCTTGAGGTTGTTGCCGCTTCGTTGGAACGGGAGAGTCCGCAGGAGAACGATTCCGTTTATGATTAATAAAAATACTTTCGTAAATGAATAACGGTTTTCTTGAAGATTGGCCTTGATCCGTGTCTTTTGTAGAAGATCCTTTGTAACCAAAGTCCTCCCGAGTTAACGCTGCAACATCTTGATTAAATAAAGCTTGGATGCTTTTGAACCATTTCCGCGCATAAAGAAGTATAAGTTTCCCACTCCTATCATGATCAGGAATATAAAATGAACTCCAAGTCCTTTCCCGAGAAAAATGTAACCAATATCCTGCGAGAACCCCAAGAGAAGGGGCCTTCCTCTGAACATTAATATGCTTGGGAAAGTGCTGGTCGTAGCCAAACTGGCGCCCGAACCTATGAGGATTGTATGGCTCTGCATGAAAATTACCAGCATAACGTAGAGGGAGGACGCCGCAACGAAGGCATTTCACATACTCCATAGTGTAGGAATCCAATTCCTCAGGCCCTGCAAAAAGCTTGGAATCTCGCACGGTTTCATCGTTATGATATAAGTAAGGGAAAGGACGCCATGTAAAGTTCTCCTCTTTCCTAATGAATAGCCTCACTTCTGAAGAACGGCCGAATGGAGTTGGAGAAACATTCATATAATGTAGCATTTCTGGTATCCTCGAAAGACCTGGGATGGTAGACGTGTCCTCATCAATTGGCCGCCGGAGATGTATTCTATGAAAATGACTACCGGCCCATGCATACAGAAAATGCGAAGGAAAGACCGTAGTGGAAAATCCAGGACCTTTTTGATGTTTGACCATAGCATTTAGTCCTATGTATATACGCGCCAGAACTGCGGGGGCGAAGGCAATCTTCCTTCCAAGAGCAATATCGGACGCCATAAGGAAAAACCCAGGTCTGATTACATTACGCCCGATTGGCATAATAAAGTAGCAGATCCAGAGGGCCACAAAGGCGGCCAACTCTGTAGCCGGAAAGAGTTTCGGAGGACGATCAGATTTGAAGTTATGCCCGGAGTCAAACTCTGCTCTCATCGGCTTTCTGAAAAAGTTTATCCAATCTTCAAAGGATACATCTTTGTGGCGTGAAGATAACCTCTGCCTTGCCAACCATTGAAAAACGTCAAACAGGCTTTTAAGGAGAGAGAATTCAGATGTACCTCTTTGGCAAAGTATGGCGTTGCTAGGAATCACTTCGTCATACATGTCACCATTGATGGGAAGCCCTCCTAGTTTCTTGATGTCCCACAGTGAAATCCCGACTTCCCCGTATAGAAAGTGAAAAGTGTTGGTGTCTGGACACCACAACTCCACCAACGCCTTGTAAAAGTTGGGATCCAAATCATAACGCCCAACTAAAGAGATGATTTTTCCAATCAGCTCTACATAAGATAATTCCTTCGAATAATTCCTGACAATAAACTTGGCCCAATCCGCGTAACGCGAGGAGTTGATTGATTCGCTCAAAACAAGATTCCTGCCTTTCCATCCCGGGTGGTGGTTAACAATCTTATGTCCAAGGGGTTGAAAGATTGTCAAATCCTTAATATCTCCTTCAGGCTTTAGATCTACTGCATGAATACTGCCATCTTCACGACAACACTTCAGGGTTAGGTGGCCGGTAGCTACATAGGTTGAGGACTGCTTTACCCAATTGGAGTGCTCCTCTCCTTCATATCTGATCGCAGGCTCTGACCCGGGATTAAAGACAAGGTTGTGGCGATTAAAAGATAGACCTCACGGGAACTCATTGAGATCTTGACCAATATCCCAAAAGGGCTCACTCTGAGGTTGGTTGGCCATAATGAAAGAAGAGATTTGGGGATTCTTACTTCTCTCACTCAATCCCACAAGAGAAGTTTCGTGAGAAAAGTAAGAAGGGGGCATTTGTTTATATATAAAATATAACACATGTTCCAATAGAACTCAAATCCTAATCCAAAATAAAAAATATATAATTCAAGTATATCTTAATCTTGATATATTTAGAATTAAAATTTAGATATGTCCTTATCTTAATTGACTTAGGACGCAAATTCCAAAATCGCCCATGAATACATATTTCGAGGAAATCTTAAATCCCAAAATTGCCTCCGAGAACATATCTCGAGGCAAACTCAAGTTCCAAGATCGCCCGAGAACACATATCTCGAGGCGATCTCAAATTCCAAAATCGCACGAGAACACATATCTCGAGGCGATCTCAAATTCCAAGATCGTCCGAGAGCACATATCTCGAGGTGATCTCAAATTCAAGATCGCACAAGAATACATATCCCGAGGCGATCTAGATAAATAAATATAATAAAAATTCCAAGTGCATATCCCAAGGCAGCTCAAATTTGCTAATCTCAAGGTAAATGAGTAATTCAAATAAATTTAAAATTTGATCTTATCGGTGATGGTTGCATGAAGTTAATATTTGATCTTATCTTGGATCAATTTTGGTTTAAAGAACAAAAAATTTGATTTTATCTTTTATCTTTTACAACCATCCGAGCCTCATGGGATTTAACTAAAAAATATATATATAAATATAGGGGATGAGAAATCAGGAAGAGAGGTAGAGAGAGCAAAGAAGAAGTTCTAAAAAAAAAAAAAAAACAGAGAGGAGAAAAGCAAGAGGAAAAAAAGGTATTTCTTTGATCTCTCTTCCCATCACCGCCGGCCGCCGCCACCGCCACCGCCGCCAAGCCGCCACCAAACCGTGCCGCCTCCCTTGTGGAGGCCGCCGTTGTTGTCGCCGCCCACCATTAGGCCGGCCTCCCTTGTGAAGGCCGACGTCGCAGCCGCCAAATACCAGGCTGGCCTCCCTTGTGGAGGCAGTCATTGTTGCCCCCAGCCACCAGGCCACCCTCCCTTGTGGAGGCCGCCGTCATCGACGCCAAATACCAGGCTGGCCTCCGTTGTGGAGGCCGTCATTGCTGCCGCCAAATACCAGGCCGACCTCCCTTGTGGAGGCCGCCGTCGTCGCCACTGAGGCCCCTGCTGTCATCGGAGAAGAACGACGTCGCCAATGTTCTCAGAATCGCTGACCTACCGCTGGCGCCGTGAAAAGAAAAGCCGGATCAAGCCGCCGGGGCCGTACATTGCCGCCGACTTCGCTTGGGCTACCTGGCCGAGGCCGCTTGGAGCAGTTGTTGGGGCCGTTGTTGCGTTGCTGATTTCGCCATTACTGTGCTACTGCCAATGCGCCTTGTTGTGTTGTTGCTTGCTGCTGCCCGTTATCTATATGCATTAGTGACAGTTCTTTGAAATTCCAAGTTGAACAATTGAAATTAGCCCTCCAAGCAACTGAGCTCGTCTGAAGAATGAATCTGAGCAACTAAAGAGAAACTATCCTGAACTTAGAGCTGAGAATGTGAAGGCTGAGAATGTTGACTTGAAGCTCTTCAAAGGGGAAAGAGGAATTTGAAAAGCAGGAGCCTGAATGTGAAGAGATCTATAATATTATAATATTGCCAGAATATGTCTCTCTTCCATTTCCCTCTGTGGAGAAGGTGAGATTTGCAGTGGGTACCATTTGTTGATGATGCCTGGAGAATGTTTGAGAAAATGCTTGAATGGAAGTACACCCTTTTACTTCTTGCTTTTGATGTTGTGGCCACCGTTGATGTATCTCTCAATATCTGATTGGCTGTTTAGAGGTTTTCAGATTGTTCATAAGAGCAAAGCTTGAAGAATGAGTGGCTTGGATCAATGATCAATTCTTGACTCATTTGATCCTTTAACCTGTTGATATTATTATATGAAAATCATGTGATTGTGAGTGTCTCAAAGTCATGCAAAATATTTAGTTCGATGAAATGCTTAAAAGACTTCCTTTCTGCTGCTACTTCTGCCCACATGAAAGAAGCGATGTGATGAGAGGAATCAAATTAAAAAAAAAAGTTGAAGCTGTTCGTGTTATGAAGATAAAAGAAAAGTTGTTGCATATGCAAGGAAATTTAAAGATTTGTTTTGTTTTCATCTACTTACAACTGGTGAAAAAGCTAATCAGTCTTGATGTTAGAAGGATCTCTGGGCCGCAAATGTGGACATGCCGCAAGTAAAACCTCCTCAAGTGAACCAATTGGGTGATGTTGCGGCGTTTGACTTGTCCATGGGCTTTGAAAGATCCAAAGGTCAAAGCTCTATTCAAAGAGAAGCAGTATGTATCCTTGACCTTGGTTGAGTTATCAAATAATCAAGGTGGATGGGAAAAATTGATGTACATGCAAAATTGATGTTCTAAAATAGTAGGAGTTCATTTTTGTTGAAAACCATGAGCATGACCTCGTTCGATAAAAATGTCAATTAGGCAAATCAATGAGTACTCGTAAGAGGTGTTTCAAGGAAAGAGAGTAATGACCGGAGTTTTAAATTACTAGTATGTTGCTAATCAATCTTGGTGAATGGTGACTCACCTTTATTTATATTGAAGTCATTAATACCAAAAAGCAATATAGATGAATGAATATTCAGGACATACATCTCTGCCCATTAATGGGAGTATTTTGAATATTGTAAGCAAGTATGCTAAAAAATCACCCCGCGATGCCATTTTTTTTTTGGCAATACAAGATCCTTTTGCTGCTCTTAGCTTATATGGTTCACTTGATGTTAAAAATATCTTGCTGGAGATAGTATCCCATTACATCCTCCCTCAAATATTAAAATCACCTCTTTGGATGGGAATAATGAACATATGCTCTACCGCAGGTTCTTTGGAAATTGAGAAGTGCTGAAGAAATTGTGAAGTTTCTGCAGTTTTTTGTCAACTCAACTACCCATCTTCAAACATAGATAACTTTTGCTGTGGAACTCTGATTGAGGTCACACTTGCGGCGTTGGAAACTAGACATCCGGATCTTCAATCGTCAAATACAACATGCACTGCTCGCGGCCCGATCGGTGTGGATTTTGATAAATAAAGGGTAAATTTCAGAAATTCTCAAGCTACTGTACCATGCCGACGCCCCATTTTCAAAAAATTCATAACTCCGCCAGAAAATTCCGGACGAGATGAGATCCGGGGCGTTGGAAATTAGATATTTGGATCTCCAAATACCATGTCGTAACAGCCCCTTTCTAAGCTGTGCCCCTACCAAGTGAGATTTTGATAGATAAAAGGGTCGATTCCAAAGATTTCGCCACCGGAGTAATCTTTGAAGATCTATTTTCAAAATATTCATAATTCTGCCTGAAACTCCAAATGGGAGTGAAATCATGCGGTGCTGAGAACTAGATATTAAAATCTTCAGGAGTCATATATAGCACGGGTCCTTTTGGCAGCTCGGGTAGTGCATATTTTGGTGGATAAAAAGGCTAATCCTTACTATCTAGCCAGCTCAACCACTCCTCGTTCAAATGCGGACAATTTTCGCTGGAGAACTCTGATTAAGACAAAATTGGCGGCATTGGAATTTAGGCTTCCTGATCTCTCCAACCGTATATAATGCAACTCCTAAGGGCTGCCGGCTCAGACGCAGTTCTTGATGAAAGGGGTAGTTAGTTGGCGATCTAAACCTCGGTCACAAATCTCAAGTGCAAGGCAACCGGTGGATTATGGATCCCATATGGCGGGGCACAGATCCTGAGGCGGGAGGCGGCGTCATAAATAAACAAATAAATAAATATATCTATATATATAAACATATGCTGATGTGTAACAAAATCATATTATATTGCAATAAAATAAATTATTCTTTCTCATTCTCTCTACTTGTGCTTTTGCCCTTAATCGGAGGTCCCCACGACATTGTCTAGGGTAATTAATAATAGGGGCTTGCCTCTATTAGGAATTGAAGAACCTACAAACAAAAAAATACGATATTTATGTTTCGATATATCGTCTGGTGTCACACGATGCCAGTTGCGTATTTTCGAACCCACAAACATAAAGCTGATCTAATATTATAGTATCTATTTCATAGATATGTATATATATTTCTGAGGAAATAGGACCATTTCAACATCATACACTAATTCAGGTTATGGTCTTTCCATCAGTACGTTGCCCTCTTGAACTTGCAAATGGGAACATGAAGCTGCTAAGCTTTGCAAGTGTTTTTTTTTTTTTAATTTCAGATATAGGTGCCTGTTAATGTGGAAAACTTTTGATGAAGGAACCTACTCACTCATTGAGTTCTTCAGTATTCTACCATGAAGGTAGACATGCATTTTAAGAAGAAGAAAGGGGCTTCTTATTTCATTGAGACATTTCAGAAAACAACCCATGTGCATTTCATAACTAAATTATTATCATGACAATTGAAATCCTTTTCTGATGAAATTTACAAATGACACTTTTGAACTCATTCTAACATAACCCCATAAGCTATCAATTAACAACCACCACTATTCCCAATTTGTTCTCAATCTCCATTTACTTTAAGTTGACTGTCAACTCTTTTTTTTTTAATCTCCTTCTTCTTCAACATGCTTCATCGACACTTGTGGCTGTCCTTGTCTGATTTCAGAGGGATCTTCATCACGAAATACATCACCACAAACACGTAATATCATACAACCACTTTACTCGCACCATCATTATCTCAGATTTGGGCCAAGAAACTCAAGCACAACTACAATGAATCTGGGGGTTGCCATGATCAAAGTGGCTAATGATTTCCTTTGATCTGCAGGTAGCTTTGGGGGCCAGGAAACTCATCGGGTGGAAGGGTTGGTTGACCATCATGATAGTGTCCCCATCTCTCTCCATCCTCCTATGCATATCTATATTTATAAAATGATATATACCAGCCTTCCTCCAATGAGCATACTCCCTTCACCGACAGCTCGGTTGATGGTGGTGATTAACTGGGGATTCAGCAGCCTGTTGCACTGAAGTGTAGAACAGAGAGAGTTTCCTCCGTCCTTTCCTCTCCTTTAGAATATATATATATATATATTAATAAACAGTCCGGGGAACAACTTCTTTCTCCGGTGGCTCTTGCTTTCTCCTTCGGTGACATGGCGGTGGTCAGGGTTTGGTTGTTCATCAACGAACGAAAACAACAGAGGTCCGCAATGTGCACAGATGCAATGAATCTCTGTTTTCACATATATTTAATATATTTCTATTATCCCCTTTTGTGCAGTGGTGATGCTTCGCCGGAATTTGGCAGCTCGACAGCTGTACAGCGTGGCAGCGATCCTTCAAGGCTTAGCGATGGCCAGCGAGGCTCCCATCTCCTTTTTTTGGAATAAATATTTGTAGTAATATTATGAGCCTTCGGCGAGCTGCTCGCATCTCTAGCATGGCAGCGATCCTTCAAGGCTTGGCGGTGCAGGGGGCTTCAGCTGGCGGTCGACATAGGACTCCGGTCGTCATATATATATATATATATATATATATATATATATATATATATATATATATATATATATATACTATATTTGCTTCTCAAGCAGCGGCGGTGTCGGGCTTGGGCGACTCGGCTAACAGAAGTAAAGGGGGTAGGGTGACTTCCATCTCTTTAGTTGGTAAACACAGAATAGAGCTTTGTCTCTTTCTCCAGTGATGTCGTTAGGTGGCAGCGTCGCAAGCCGGCAGCTCGTTGGTGAAGGGGTAACCTCATCCTTTATATATTTTATATAATATCTCCTCCGGTGATGAGGCTTATCGGAGCTCAGTGGCAGTGTTTGGTCATTTCCTCCAGCGGTGCCATTTTGGTGGCTTCTGTAGTCTTCTCCTGCGGAGACAGAGTGCAGGCGGTGGGCTTGCGAGCTCCTTCTTCATGCAGTATATAAGTATAATATATTATATAGCAGCAGCGGGGTGGACGGCGGTGGGCTTGCGACAACTTGACGGCTAGTTAGCAGAGGGGGCCGTTTCCTCATATATTATATAAAGTATATAGTATATAATATATATGAGATATAATACCTCTCTATCTCTCTGAAGCCTTTCTCTGAAAACTCCTACCTTTGTCTCCACAGTCCCTTGCCCTTTTATCCTTGCGAGAGAGGAAATCCCCCCACTCTGTGAGATCAGTCCTTCCCATGTGAGATCATAACCCCATTAACCTCATCATCGGATAAGACCGTTGGTTTAAATTTAATTAATTGATTAATTAATCAATTAATTAATTAACCTCCTTTTTTTGAATTATTTATATGTCCATCACCTCGGGATTTGTATTCTCTTAAATTGCCTCGAGATTTGTTCTCGGGCCATTTTGAGATTTGCATTTTTCTTAGATCGCCTTGAGATCTGTTCTCGGGCCATCTTGAGATTTGTATTGCCTCGAGATTTGTTCTCGAGGTATTTGGATATATGAGATTATCTCGAGATGTGTTCTCAGGCTATGTTTGAATTTGAGATCGCCTCGAGATATGTGTTCTCGGGCACTTGGAATTTTGGGATTGCATCGAGATATGTGTTCTCGGGCAATCTTGGAATTTATATCCTCGGCCAGCCTCAGGATTTGTGTCCTTGGCCTGCCTTGAGATATGATTGGATGATATCCCCTTTTTCTTATTTATTTAACAAAATCCTAATTCAATTAAGATTAAGATATATTTAAACTTCGTTTATTTATCATAAATACCTTGAATATATCAAGATTGGGATTTGAGTTTTGTTTGAATTGGGATTTAAATCCTATTAGGATTGGGACGTGTATTTTTTATATATAAACATACATGCTTGTTACACTTATAGTCTTTTTCATTTCATTTAACTAGAGATTTTAATATCTTATGCACATGTAGCCTTTTCACTTTCATTTTACTATAGATTTTGATGGAATTGGGGCCCAACCCCATTCCAAAACTATGCTACTACAACCAACCCAGCTTTGTACGTCGGGTTTAGTCTTGCATCGACAAGTGACTAGGGAGCAAACTAATTTTTAAAAGTTGGCATCCCATAACACATGAACAAACTTGTGGTTGTTGGGTTGCCACACAAAACACACACTTGTGCACGACATGGCCTAGTTGTGGTCGGCTAGTTAGCAGCAGCGCGCATGTGGGCCTTCTTTTGTGAGCCAACTTATATATATTTTTATTTTAAATTCTTTTTTATTCTTTCTTTGGATTGTTCCTAATAGTTGATTGAATCCAACAAATGGTCAATTAGGCTCATTTATGACCCTTGATCCTTTCCAATGGCTCCTTGTTTGTTCGTTGGATATTGGCCCTATAAATACCTAGTCATTCAAAACCCTAAACACATATACATTACCTGTTGGACCTACTTCTTCTTCAATGGCTTGCCTTACTTTTTCTCCCACTATTTGCTCTGTCGCATAGCCGGTTCTTGGGTAACACTTGGGTTTCTCCTCTCCAAGACATGCTAGGCAAGGAGTTGATTGATCCTTGGTTAGCTATACCCTATTGAAGAGACAGTTCACTAGCAACCTTGTACGGAGGAACGAAATCAGGCTTAAGGGTAAGGCGAGAGTCGTGATAAGTGTTCATTTGAACATAATTTTATATCATATTGTTATATGCTTGGCATGTAATTTTGAAGATTCTTTGCCCACTGATACTTAAAATGTATTCATTTTGATCAACAGGGCAGAATACCAAGACCCCGGAGGAAAGAAAGAATTTCGAGAGAAACCGGATCTCGTGAGCACCTGTAAGGGCCCATACGAGCATTTATACGAGCTGACATATGGCCGTATACTAGCACCTGAAGGGAATACGGGCCAGTATACGGCTCGTATGATAGACCGTATGGATGAGGTTGACACATATACGGGCTGATATACAACCCTTATGATAGACCGTATGGAGGTGGCTGGCCTGTATACGGGCTGATATACGCCCGTATACGGGCCCGTACGTGGTAAATTTCAGAGAATCTGCAGATTTAAAAGGGGGCAAATTGGTAAATCTCACCCCAAAAACCCTAGAGGTATAAAAGTCGACTAATGAGGGTTTAGATAGGGGAAAAGCAGCTTGGGGAGAGAGGCTAATCTTGGGGAAAGCTTGGAGATTGTCATCTTGAAGCTATTGGAGCAAGAAGTAGGGGAATCTTCGGAAGAAGATCAAGGAAGCCATCAACGGTGAATTCATTAGTGTCATTCATTATGATTTCCTTGTTTGCTTTCATCTTTGTTTTTTATTGTTGCCCCCTTTTCATAGAGGGCTAATCTTGTAGATGCTTGGATGATTGATGAACCCTTGAACATATTTTAATTAATGTTATCTCTCTATCTTTGATTACTTGGTTGAATCTCATTGAGTCTATTAGATGTTTTAATGTAAGTTAATCCCTCTACTTTGTGAGAGCCCGGAGGGATTTTCGTAGTCCATATGGGGGAAGAAGTGAACGCCTCCCCATGTGTAGAACATCTCCAATAGATGGGATTGTGAGTATACTGGGAACCTGGGTACTAAGGAGAGCGAGTCCTTTAGATGTATTATTCTCATAATCCCTCCAAGAATTAGGTTCCCTAGAACATCATCGGTAAGGGCAGTAGGATTAGTAACTCGCCTCGAGAGAGGGAGTGAAAGCACCATAGGAACCCTTGGCCAAGGATCAACCAAATGTCGAGATAGAGAGTAGCATTCACCTTTTAGAAGTCCAAGGGGATTCAATTGTTCGAGCATCCCCCTTTTTATGATTGTTCAACCTTAAGAACAACTCGATTCCGTTTTTTGTGTTTTTCAATTGATTAGTTTAGAATTAGTATAATCAACCACCCTTGGATAGACTAGATAGTAGATAAATAGTGGGTACTAGTACTTCCATCTCCCTAAGGATTGATAACCCGACTTTCAAGTCCGCTCTAATCAGGAACTGCATAGCCACTGGCAGCGGGCCCAATTTCGAGGGGGGAGGTACCCCCTATTTCTATGATCGAGCTCATAAGAGAGATGGTAGGGTACATACAGGAGCAGAGGCAGCAGCAGGCATCGCCTCCATCCCCGCCTACCACTCCAGCTACTAGTAGAGGACTGATTGGGGAGATCCGGAGGCCCTCTCCCTGCCCGTTCGATGGTACTGCTGATCCACAGGTGGCCAAACTTTGGATCTGGGAACTAGAGAGGACCTTTGAGATGTATCAAACAGAGGACCTGAAAAGAGTCAGGACAGTCGCTTATCTGATGTAGGGCTGTGCAGAGGATTGGTACCGCGGGGAGGTACGATTGAGGAAGCGTGTGCCCTTCCAAACTTTGGATGAGTTTAAGAAAGCCTTCTTTGGGAAATATTTCTCTAGGGGAAGACTTCTTCTGATGGCACAGGAGTTCAACAATCTCACTCAGGGAGGCATGACAGTAGAGCAGTATGAGATTGAATTTGACAGACTTGCTCGTTTCCTACAAGACATGGTTCCCACAGAGAAAAGTAGGGTCTGTAAATTTGAGACAGGTCTGCGGCTTTCCCTGAAGAAGATATTATTTGGATACATGTGCACTAGCTATGCTGAAGTGGTAGCCCGAGCCAATTACATCGATGCTTCCTTCCAGTGTGACTCTTAGTGGCCGTCTAAGGAGGACAAGTAGGACAAATGACAAAGTAATGGTCAAGGACAGTCTTCTGGAAAGAGGTCGGGATGACCGAGATCCAATCACAAGTCCCAGCTGATAACAAGCGTAGGTCTTGACCTCAAGCAATCGCAGTAGCGGTTTGTCGGCCGATGTCGCAACAATGTGGTGTTATGAATGCAAAGGTACCCACAAGAAATCATAGTGTCAAAGACTTACTGGTGGGTGCTTCGTATAATGCAGTTTAGAACATAAGAAGGCACAGTGCCCACAGCGCCAGGCTGGTCAAAGTACAGTGGGAGGAGCACAGGGTCCTCAACAATCATTTGGTGCCTCCAAGCAATCAACGATGCTCGATCTAGAAACTCTGAGGGGGTGATAGGAAAGGGAAGGCGAAAGCAACATGATAGCCTTCCTCATCCGGTCAGCCGTCATCCCAGCAAAGGCCCATGACTCCTAGACGCGTCTACTATTTGACAACAGAGAAGGCGCATGCATCAGCTGACATCGTTGCAAGTACTATCGCTGTTAGCTCTTTTTATGCATGTACCTTGTTTGATCCGCATGCCACACACTCCTCTGTATCTACATTGTTTGCATGGAGACATGCATTGCAGTAGTAGAGCTACAATTTGAGCTATGAGTAGACACCCCAAAGAGGAGCCGCGGTTGGGCGCAACGGGATGGTTACGCACGGCGGTGATGATTGAGGGTCGGGAGTTACCCGCTAATCTACACGTGATGGACCTAAGGGATTACGACGTGATCCTCAGGATGGATTGACTCGCTTCAGTATATGTTGTTGTGGATTGCCACGGGAAGAGAGTACACTTCAGGATGTCGGGCGATGAGGAGTTCATCTTTCGTGGCAGCCAGGATTGTTCCTTGGTACAAGAGATCTCTGCTCTCCAAGCTCGGAGGTTACTTGACAGAGGATGTGTCAGTTATTTGGCCTCGATCTCAGAGGCGAAGAAGGGGAGTGAACCCGTAATCGCAGATGTCCCAGTAGTGAGCGAATACCCTGATGTGTTCCCTGATAATCTACAGGGATTACCCCCTGAAAGAGAGTTGGAGTTCTCCATCAGCTTAGTTCTTGGCACAACTCCTGTGTCTAGGGCACCATACAGAATGGCGCCCACGGAGTTGAAGGAACTGAAGCCACAACTAGAGGATTTGTTTGAGAAAGGCTTCATTCGACCGAGCATGTCACCTTGGGGAGCGTTAGTTTAATTCGTCAAGAAGAAGGACAGATCGATGAGGCTGTGTATCGATTACAGAGAGTTGAACAAAGTAACAGTCAAGAATAAGTATCCATTACCGAGGATTGATGATCTCATGGATCAATTACGAGGAGCCCATGTTCTCGAAGATTGATTTAAGGTCCGGATACCATCAAGTACGGATCAGGAAGAAGGACATCTTGAAGATTCCCTTCCGAACCAGATATGGACACTATGAATTCCTCATAATGCTGTTTGGGCTTACTAATGCCCTGACGGTTTTCACAGACATGATGAATAGGGTCTTTCAACAATATCTAGACTGGTTTATGGTCATCTTCATTGATGATATTTTGATCTATTCTCCTCGTCACCCGGCACACATGGAGCACTTGAGGATCATATTGGAGACTTTGAAGCAACACCAGCTTTATGCAAAATTCTCCAAGTGTGAGTTCTTCTTTGGACAATGAGGCCTTCTTGGGGCATGTCATCACGTGGTCTTTGAAGTATCGATGGACCCCAAGAAGATAGAGGCGATGAGTCGATTGGAAGAGACCAACCACTGTTAGAGAGATAAAAAGCTTCTTAGGATTAGCTGGCTACTATCGGAGGTTTATTGAAGGCTGCTCCTATTTGGAAGCACCGTTGACTAGGTTGACCAGGAAAGGTGTCACATTTTTTTGGAATGATTCTTGTGAGTAGAGTTTCCTGGAGCTGGAGAAGAAGTTGGTATCCGCACCTGTCCTAGCTTTGCCACAGAGTTGATGCGGATACGCAGTTTATGGTGATGCTTGCAAAACTGGTTTGGGATGTGTATTGATGCAAGATGGACTAGTTATCGCTTATGCTTCCCGTCATCTAAAGCCATATGAGGAGAACTACCCCACACATGATCTGGAACTTGCTGCGATCGTGTATACACTGAAGATCTGGCGACATTTCCTCTATGGTATGCCTTGTTAGATATACACCGACTACAAGAGCCTCAAGTATATCTTTACTTAGCAGGAGTTGAACATGAGGCCGTGACGATGGTTGGAATTAATCAAGGACATTATTTGAGCATCCATTACCACCCGGGCAAGGCTAACGTGGTGGCGGATACATTGAGCAGTTAATCCAACTATGAAGTAGCCGCACTGTTGACTTCTCAGAGGCCCTTGTTAGAGGATATGAGGAGGATGGAGCTAGAGATCATACTACCAAATATGAAAGTGAGTCTGGCCAGTTTGTGCATACGACGTTTGGTTTTGGGGACGATCCGGGACTCACAGACACAAGACCCATATTTGGAGGAGGTCAAGAGTCAGATTGATCAGGGTGTACCGACACGGTTTTGGATTAATGAGGATGACAAACTCAGATTTGATGAACAAGTTTGTGTGCCTAATATCCCAGAACTGAAGAAAGAAATTCTTGAGGAAGTCCACTACTCGAGCTACACAACCCATCCTGGAAGTACTAAGATGTAGAAAGGATTGAAAGACCACTACTGGTGGAAAGGCATGAAACGGGAGGTGGCCGAGTTTGTAGCACATTGCATTACTTGTCAGATGATTAGGGCAGAATATCAAAAACCAGATTGGAAGTTGCAGCCTTTACCCATTCTGGAGTAGAAGTGGGAGCACATTAGTATGGATTTTGTGATAGGGTTACCTCGGACCCAAAAGGGGCATGTGTCGGTTTGGGTAATAGTGGATAGACTGACTAAGTCGGCCCACTTTATCCCTCTGAGGACAGGTTCCACATTGGAGCAGTTGGCATAGTTATATATTGATGAGATTGTCCGATTACACTGAGTGCCTGTGTCGATCACCTCTGATTATGATACCAGATTTGTCTCAAGATTTTGGGAGAGCTTGCACACAGCTTTGGGCACTAGTTTGGCATTTAGTACAGTGTTCCATCCTTAGATAGATGAACAGTCAGAGAGGACTATTCAGATTATGGAGGATATGCTAAGGGCATGTGCCTTAGACTTCTCAGGCTCGTGGGACAAACGCCTGAGTCTGGCAGAGTTCGCCTACAATAACAGTTACCAGGCGAGTATAAAGATGGCTCCTTATGAGGCACTTTATGATAGGAAGTGCCGAACACCGATATGTTGGGGAGATGTGGGAGAGAGGAAATTTGAGGTGTCAGATTTTGTCCCAGCAGATCGAGGATCAGTGCCGATGATCGAGAAAGACAAAATGTCATACGAACTTCGGGTCCCGGGCGTCAAGACGCGTGGTGAAGCCGTAATTATAGGGTCACCCCTATAAGCACGCAAGACTCAGTAAGACAAGCAGATAATTAAAACAGAGTTTAAATTATTAATCAGCAGAAGAAAATATATATAAGGATTTTACAAAACCCTAGCATGCCCTGAATGATACAACTCTCACTCAGAAAAGAATGGAGGCCCACAAACCTCAACTCAAAATATCCCAAACGTTGCTAGGCTGTCCCGCGTAAGCTCCCTCCAGAGTCCCGCTCCTAGCTACTCGTCATCACCTGGGAAAACATCAAGCAACCAAGTGCATGAGCCAAAGAAAGGCTCAGTAGGATCGCAATTTAATCAATAAATGTGGCGAAAGCCACTAACAAAGAACATAATAAAAGAAGAATAAATATGCAAGTGCAACAACATCACAAACAAATAACAAGTCTCGGGAATGTGGATAAATCCACGGATGTACTCAATCTCTTGGCATATACGATACTATGATACCTCCAGTATCATATGATATCCCCCAGATATCATCTCCGGTCTACGCCGGATAGCGCTATAACAATCATGTGCACATGGCAAGAAAATACCGCTCTCTGACTGAGCCTCGTGGCCATAAATTATACACCCTCTGCCAGGGCCTCCGTCCGATGTATCATGCCTGCACGTAAGAGATTGCTAGTACAAATACCTAACAACAGATATACATATATATCTAAGGCAGTAACATCTTGAATATATAATAAGGTCAATAATCTCATCGAGATCGGAAGCCAATACATATCTAAGGAGTAAACTCCACTCAAATAAGCATAAGAAAAAATGAAAACAACAATCTTCCCAAGATATAAAGCCGATACATATGAGGAAACTCATCTCGAATATGTATTGGGAACCTCTCGAGGAAATAAGAGTACAAAAATCAAAGTAAGGTAGAAGGAGGGAATACTCAATGCAAAGAATAGAATATCGATAGACTGCTATAGAGTACCACCACCCTTGGCCATCCCAGGTGCAAGTAGGATGCCATAGGGTACTCCACTGGCCATATGCCATGGAGTATCACTCCCACTGGCCATATGCCATGGAGTACCACCTCCTGGCCATCCCACAACAACACAAGAAGAATCTCAAGGGGTACTCCCTCAAAGCAGATCATATCAGAACATACAAGCTCAGATAAATGCAACAATCATAACATGTCAGCAGACAGAGCAAATATCAAAAGATGGACTCCAACATCTATCTAGCTCAACAACAACAGAAATCAGCATGTAATACTATGAGTTAGAAATACTCACAACACCCGGTGTGAGGAGCCTACCCTCTCATTAAGCTTCTAGGACCTACCCAGGTCCGAGTCTTCCACTCAGGTCCTCGACCACCTCACCACGTCCTAAACATGGTAAATGTTCATCACATAACATTTCATAACAATCTGAATGCATTACATGCATTTAATTACCCAAATCATGAGTTTATCGAAATGCCAGCTTTTTAATTTATAACCGATGGATCCGGGCTCTTAGACACCTACCCGCACCATTTTTTTATTAGTTTAAATATATCCCCAAACCATCGGGGTGATCGGAATCAAATTCTGAGTCTTTTTGAAAACATTGAAGTTCTTATTCCACAATTTCATTACAGCTACAGTAACTAATTAAATCATGAAATTGAACCCTCAAATTGAAGCCCAAAATCTTTACTATTTATTCCCAAACTTTCAATACAATATCTTCCCAATATACACTTTCATTTTGATCAGAATTGGGGTTCATTACCAACACCACATAGCTCGTTTAAACGAACCAAATCCAATGTCTTGCAGTGCTACAGTGATTCCTGCAAAATCCCATTCCTTGGAATTCAACTCTTTACAAAGTCTACAATTAATCACACGTATCCTTAATCCAAGGAAGTATGAAAATCATCCCTAAATACTCACACCTTCCATCCTATTATTTGGCAACTAAAATGCTTTGAAAATACACTAATTCAATAGCAACAAAAATCCATGTTTGCAACATCAATAGCCAATGGAAAGATAACTTAACTAGTAAACAATGATCCTTATCTTAATCTTCTCAGATATGAATCCACAGATCTGTACACATTATCTATATAATCCATGTCATTACTCTCATCACCATTACTCCATACACAAGTCCTTAGCAAGAACATTTACCAATCTCACAACAACTTAAAAAAAATAAGGGTTTCACAAACACAAGTACATTCTTTAGTATACCTTTAAGTGAAAGTACTAAATGTTGTTTACAAAACTAGAAAGCCATATCCTTTAGCACAAATGACTTCTAGCTTTGACTGAAGGAACTTTATCAAATGCTTCTAAGAGGTTCATTAATCAGATATAAATTTGACAAGATAAAGGATGCATTCCTATCTTTTGTTTGGAGATACAAGAATGAACTTGTGTGTACAATTTCTGCAGGTTTGTGCTTATTCAGATTTTGTTTTATTGGCTTGCTTCTCACAGATCAGAGACCAAGTATATCCCTCAGAATCATTTACAAATTTTTCAAGGAATAGTTTTGGCTTGTTATCTACCCATTAGTTAACAAGTTCTTAGTTTCCCACAGACCAAGTACATGTTATGCATCAACTAAATTTCCAAAACTTTACCCAACCAACTCCATGATCTCCAGAATATACTAAGATTAACATCAACATTAATCGAATATCTTGTAATCTAAAAATATAGTTTTCAACAACCATTTCAGTGGTTAAAACTCTCATGTTAATCATGGAAACCAAGTACCCTTAGGCATGTTAACATGAACCCTAATAGGGCATTTATACTTAGAGGTTTTCATAAGAAATTCGGCAGCACCTCCCCTATTTATAGGGCCCCGAAAATATACAATCAATCACATAATCAATAACAATCCATCCATACATACATGCAAATTTAAATCTCATACCCTAAATACCTTTTAATGCCCTAATTTCAACCAATTCCCCCAAATCAGCCCTAATTTCATAAATCTTGGGTTCTTAATGAAGTTCATGTAATACCAATTTCACAAGACAAGAGTAGGACCTTGTCGGTGTTCGAATCGCCGGAGTTGGGCTAGTCCAAAGATGGCCAGGATCTGGCCGGCAATGGGGGACAAAGATGGGGCGCTGACCAGCGAAGGATCTGACTGGCGGGGTGGTGGCGCTGGCCGGCTGCGGCAGGCGGCAAAGTACTTGGCGGCAAGAGGGGCTCCGGCGGCTCCACGCTTGCGCCTTGAGGAGGGATAGTGGGGCGGACAAGCGGACAAAGGGGAGGCGGGCCTGCCCGATTGAAAGCACGGTGGCCGGGCGCCTCTGGCGTATTGGGCGTGGCCTACGCTGATGGCGACGCAACCACAAGGGTGGCCGGCAGCTCAGTGAGCGAGGGGGGGCGCGCGTCCGGGCAAGTGGGGCGGTGATGGCGGCGGCAGCCAGCGGCTTCACATGGGAGGGGGGCGAGCTATGCCGGCAAAGCGGTCGTCGGCCAATAGGGGAAGTAAGGGAGAGAGAGAGAAAGAGAAGGAGAGGGGCTAGGGCACGGGCTGAGGATTCAATCAATTGAATAGATTGATTTTTTTCTTTTTAAAACCTAAGTCTCTTAATCCCTCTTGTTTTATATATATATATATATATATATATATATATATATATATATATATATATAAACAAAAACATTTAATGGATTTCTTTCTCATTATGTAATTAATAGATAACTTAATCATTAAGACTCTAATAATTTAATTTATCCTCTAAACTATCTCCTACTAAAGGCCTACAATTTTATTTGGTCTTATCTTGTCACTATACCATCACGAGGGCAACTAATCAACCACGGGACTCGTCCCCATCCCCGACCCAGATTCAGAAATTTTGGGTAAGACGACCCTAGTATCACGGGTGCACCGTGACATCACGGGGTTGTCTCAGTCCCCGACCATACCCATTTTTTTTTCGGGATTCAGATATTTGTCTGTTTTTCTCAATAATCAATCTGATTTAATTAGTACTTAATTAAATCCAGATTAATTAGACCCTTTATAATTTTCCCAAATTTCATCTCTTACCATATTAAATTACTATTTAATAAATTTTGGAAATAAATAAATAAAAATTCTTATTTATTTCGGTGCGGGTTTAACACAAAAGGTTGCTCAGATCCGACAAAAGAGTTATGCTGACCAGGGTCATTCTGAGCTTGAGTTCCAGGTTGGTGACCCAGTGTTCTTGAAGGTGTCACCTATGAAGGGAGTTGTGAGATTTGGGAATTGTAGGAAGCTTGCTCCACGGTACATTGGACCCTTGGAGATTTTGGAGCGAGTAGGAGCTGTGACCTATAGATTGGCTTTACTTCCGTACCTGGCTCAAGTCCACGATGTATTTCACATTTCTATGTTAAACAAATGCATCTATGATCCAACTCGCGTGATTCCCCAGATTTCAGTTGAAGTCTAGGAAGACATGTCTTATGAGGAGCTCTCGTTGGAAGTCTTAGACCGCAAAGAGCAGTAGTTGAGAAACCGGGCCATTACTTTGATCAAAGTGAGATGGAATAATCACTCTTTCGAGAAGTGACATGGGAATGCAAAGAGGACTTGAAAGAGCATTACCCGGAGTTATTCACTATTGAGTGAATTTTATCATTTACTTGTAAATTTCTGGGATGAAATTTCTTTAAGGGGGGAGGATTGTAAAACTTGAGGATTTTAGTAAATAAATTTTTCTTGCTTTAGTAGTTATGTTAATAGGGGAAAATTCCTTGAGTAGGTTTTGATTGGATGTTTGGAATTTAAAATTTCCTATTTGGTCTTTGGTTTAAAGATTTCTCTTTAATTACTATTAATTAAAGGAGTTTCTCATATATGGAATTAAATGGGAATTGATAAATAAAAGGGGATTTGGTTAATTAATCCCTTAATTTGGGTTATTTGGAATCCTAAAGGACCTTATGGTAATTTGAGAAATGATGAGGACTTAAAAGAAATATGCATCCTCTCTCACAATAGGGACTAGCTTGTAAAGTAACAAAGGAAGAAGGACTTATGTGTAAAAGAGTACGTGACCCATGCAGGGCCTCACACAGGATGGACGCGTGGATTTTGAGATCCACTGTATCGTATAATGGATGAAGATCTGGCCGTCTATCATAATCTCCACGAAGATGGTATGGATGTTTCTACGGTGCGGGCAAATATCGACCGCTTATCTGTGGAGGTGTCTTAAGTTCTCGGCATAGGAAACAATCCAAGCCGTTTAAACAACATCTTTGATCAGAACTGATCAAGACCCTTATATGGAAAATCCTTTAAGTTCGAGGTAGCTCATTAAGATCTAACCGTCCATCATTGCCTAGCCATCACCATTCATCCACCCAGAGAGCTGAACCCGAGGCACGATGAGAAACCTTTACCCTTGGATCCAATACAGATGATCCAAGCCACCCGTCCCTTGGAGACTCGATCACAAGGCAACGTCACTTCTCTTTTGCCAGCGAGTAGACTCCACCGCGAGCTCACCGGCCATCTCTCGATAGATAGGCGGATGACGCTTGATTTGACTTAAAGACCTCCTCAGTCATCGGAGTTCAGGAGAGAGAACGACACTGGAGCTACTACTAACCCGGTAAGCCCCTTTCTCCTGACTTCTTCGTAGATAACCATGCATGCATGAAGTTAGTTGGCCTTGTCGGAGAGAATGAAACCTGCTCCGGTCACAGGTGCTTCGACGGAGAAGGGAAGGAGCTCAGAAACCTGAGTACAGGGGGGGGGGGGTGGTGATAGACGCCTTTCTTACGCAGGGCATCCGCTGAGAAACAGGCGCCAGCTGTCGGTGTGATCCTTGGAAGAGGAAGGCTCTGGCCATCCCCATACACCGCCGGTAAGATCGGAGCGCAACCCTCCACCAGCGAGGCTCTGACAGGAGGGATCAACTACGAGTCTAAAACATGGGAATAAATGTGAATGGGCTAGGCTTATGAATCAATTTAAATATTAACAGGTTGAACCAAGTCAAGTTTAGAATAGTTAAGTGAGAAAACATAATTGACTTGGGTTCGATCACTTGGAATCAGGTTAATAGTTAAAATAAAAGAAATGGTAGAAGAGGGGATTAGAACCTAGGACCTTCTTTAAAACATGATGGTCTGTAACCATCAGGGCCCTGTATCACATTTGGTTGGATAGTCAGAATAAATTGATTAAAGCTAGGCCTAACCGAGTCACTAAAATATAATAATGGCAAGAGAGAGAGAGAGAGAGTCAGGATTCGAACCCAAGGCCTCCCTAGTGAAACTAGTGGGCCTTAACCACTAGGACACAAAATATTTTGTTAAAAATATGGGGTTCAGGCATGATTAAAAGGAAAATGACATAGAATACAAGGGAAGGCCCATTCAATTTGATGTGGGCCCAACAAGTGCGCCATTCATACACATCCAGGTATATGAGTCATAGCCATTACTTATATAGTTTCTATTGTCAGATTTCGACGTAAAGAAGCGATAGGAGGAATTCCCGGGTAATTCCAGATACCGCTGGTAGAGGTAAGTACACTTGCCTATTGCCTACTCTCCGGAGTATTTCTTGTTATTATCATCATGCTCGATGGTTCATGATATTTTCTTTGACTTGATCTATTGAGTTCATACATACTTTCTTGGTTGTTTGGATTCCTGTTGAGCATGTTTGATTGTTTTCGGGATGTTGGTATCCCTGATAGATTGTTAGTCTTCGGCTCTGATCATTGGAGCGTGGGGGCTCCGTTTGGGGAACGTTTAGGGACGGGATACCCTGGCGTTTCGGCTTGCCATGCCAGAGGGACGATACTCTGGTTGTCCTGCCCGTTAGTGGGGATGACTCGCTTGCCCTATCGACACGTACGAGATGTGGCGCTACTGATATACGACCTAAGGGTTGTACGACCGGAGGTTTGAGTTCCAGCAATTGCTGATGATGCTGGCCGAGGAAGACGTTTGCCGAGCTTTCTTTGGAATTCTTCTCAGAGCTTGAGAGCTGTTGAGATTAGGATTCGTTACCGTTCTGATGATTGTGGTAGACTCCTAGAGTTAGAGTTTGTAGGGCGTGTCCCCACTGTTTGATTTGTGATTGTTGATCACTTTATGTTATTTATGATGGTTTTATGATCCTCGCAGGGGTATTTACTGGGCTTTCCATTCGAAATCTCACGCACTTGTTTTCATTTCACTTTCAAATCCTGAGGAGTAGGTGACTCGAGCTCAGGAATCATTCGAGTGGCGGGTAGCTTGCAGATGTCCGAGGACTTCTTTTATTTTCTTCATGTGAGAGATATTTCTTTATAGGTCCCTTGTAGGACCTCAATTATTGTAGGGCATATGAACCTTGATTTTATTTTCGTTGTGACTCTGACTATTTGTTTATGTTATCTTAGTTATTTGGTTATTATTTGTTATCTGCTATGGTCATTTAGGCCTTGTATCCGAGTTGGGGTGCGCCTCCAGTTGGTTACGGCAAATCTGTACATGTGCTCGAAGCCTCGAATAAAGATCGGGGCGTGACATGGTCTTGGATGCTATTAGCTTTAGTAGCAATAGGGACCTATTTACCCTTATCACACAGCTTAAGGTGATCTACTTTCCCTTTACCTTTGCCAACACCAGCCACCTGAAGAATGTGGTCATATAAGCACTTAAAAATCAGACCAAAAGAAAGAAATTGTCTATTTTCCCTAGCATAACCCTTGTTGGGAGTGGTTGTATTGGTTCAAAGCCTCTTCTGGGCCATGAGTTTTTTCTATAAACTGGTTGAAGATCATAGGCATACGATTTATCAAAATGTTTTTCTTCTACCATATAGACACATAGTCTTCAATGCATTCCTTGCAGTACAATATCATACATAATCCATGTGCACACGGTATACCTATCAGTTCCCACTGTTGGCACATGCATGTGTGGTATTGAATATGCACGACATACCTGTCTTGCTCTTGGTATACTTTATATCCACTTTCACTATTCTATTCTATGTAACAGTTTGCACATTTCTCTTTGCTTTCACCAATCTTAGCCCAAATCCTTAGCCTCAAACCATCCTTGATTTTTTTGGAGTATTCCCTCCTTGCCACTATCCTTCGCATCATAATCACTCTGGTCTCCTCTAACATTGTAATTATCAACTTATGCCTTGCTTCCATGATAACAGCGTTGAATGTCTCCAACATTTTGTTTTCCACGATATCGCACTTGCTTGTGGTGCTGAAAAATGCTTTTTTTCCATACTGTAGGAGGCATCTTAAGTAGATCTGCTGACACTTGTTCATTGGTTTCTCCAATAGTCTTCAATGCTGTCTCAAATTCAGGCACTGTAGTTGCCTTAACAATTTTCCAAAATAACCTCTAAAGGTGCAAGACTTTGTGTGTAACGCCCCGACCCGGATCCCGGGACCTCGAGCACGTCTACAGACCGGCCGTATTAAAGAAGAGATAAACTCAACTCTAATACAAGGCCTAATAATGTGATAAGCAGATAACAATCCTTAAATAAACACAAACTCAAGTTCATAAGAACATAGAGTCATTAGGGTCCATAGGCCCTATAGAAGTCTGGTCCCTATACGGGTCCTACAAATAACAAAGTTTATAAAAATAAAGATAACTGAGACTCCTATAAACCTTGATCTCCCGGAGTCCCTCTCTTCAAGCTTCTTCCCCCTCTAAACCTCGGAATCTGAAAAAGGAGGAAAGAAAAAAAAAAACACGTGAGCTTTCGAAGGGAAAGCTCAGTAAGTACCCCTGCAGGTCACAGTGTCATCAAAATAAAAATGACAGTCAACAGGATCATAGAATCAACAACAAAGTCCTAGGAGTCTACCACAAACAAGTCAAAGGTGCGACTCACGCTACAAAAGCCCTCGGCTCTGTAGTGAAGTTCTAAGAGAACTTCGGAGTTTACTCCCTACCGGTATGTCCAAATTTTTGGATATAATTACGACCTAGATGGTCGTTTGACTCTCCAGTCGAAGATTGGTAGAACTACCTCTTCTTTGTGTGCAAAATTGCTGCTTCGATTAATACCATGCCTGACGGGTGACCTCCTGCAGATTTGTTTCTCCGGTAGAAATGCCGGGGAAAGTCGGGGGTCCCTATCCACGAGCGTTCCCAAAATTGGAGCTTCAAGTAGCTCCACCGAGTCGGCAAGAGAACATAGTAAATAGGGACACCAACGTCCGTAAAACAAGCATACATGCTTAACAGATTCAAGAACAAATAAGAACAAGCATGTATGGCAACAACAAATACATGTATCAAGATTACATAGCAAGTTCAAGAAATCCGTTCTAGGGTGGAAACTAGGAAAGTGAACTTACCTCGGGTTGGTACTAGATGTCCTTCTAGCTTCCTCTAGGGTGCCAACAACTCCCCGAGAGTATCTGGCATGCAGAGGTCCTATTAGAAACAGTATTCCCATAATATTTCTATGTCCTTAGGTGTACATGCATGCCTTACATTCTTATTGGGCTTAGGCCCACTAACGGGTCCTATGGACCTTCTCTCGGGTTACCGGCCCTTATCCCCGTTTCAGTGTCCCTTAGTTGACTTGTAGATTTACTTTGGTCTAACCTAGTCAACTCTAGCTGAGTTGGGCCCATTTCAAGCCCGTTGCACCATTTATGTTGACCTTAGTCCCTTGAAGGGCTTTTTGGTCAATTGATAGTTTATGACCCTAAGATCCATCTTGTTAGGGTTTATCTAGTCCTCTTGAACTTATCTAGCCACCTTGCTAAATAATTTTCCGTAATTACAGTCGAATTACTTTATTTCTATTAGTCCAAAAAAAAATTATGTCTTTACTCATAAGATAATTAAACTTATTTTGTCACATCTAACATAGTTAGAGACAAAATTTATTCAAATCAAATAATTGATTTTTATTTTGTCACGCTACCGAAATATTATCCATTATAATATTTGTCACATAGCTAAAGTCCCTTTTTAGCTATTTTAATTATGCAAATAATCATCCAATTATTTGTCACACTACCCGTATTATAAAAATAATTAGTTTTACTAACGATTTATTCAAAAATATGTGTCACAGGTCTATAGTTTCCCATTTTATTATCATATCTAGCTAATTATTATCTATTATAATAATTAGCTAATGTTTTAACCCAAGAGAAAATAACTAATTATTTCAATTAATAATTTAACTGTCACACCCCTAAGTTTTCATAAATTTATTTCAATTAACTAATTACTATTAATTAAATCAAATAATTATCATTACCACTATTATATATATATATTTTTTTAAACATCTTCTTCTTCTTTGTTTCTCCATCGCGACCGTGGCCGCCCGGAGTCCCGCCGCCGTCGCCGGAGGGGCATTGGCCGTGCTTCTCCTACGCCAAACTTCCCCTCCGCGCGGGACGCATCCTCAGGCCCTTTGCCTTCCTGTCCGCACCTTCCTCTCCCTCTGTCCATGCTTCGCCGGGAAAGATCGCCGGAAATGGCAACTCATCTCCCGGGAGCTCATTTCGCCTGTAGAAGGTGCCCAGAGCTTCCTCTCAACTTCGTGATCCCCTTGTGCCCATCTACACCGACGTTTTCCCCTCCCGTAAGCCCCCACTAACACCTACACTCTCACTCTCCGGCGAGTACTAACTATAGTACAGAGGCTTTCGATATGCAATTAGAAGCAAGGGGGAGGTTCCTACCTCGATTTCGCTTCTCCTGGTGGCAACCGCGGCGACAGAAGCTCTTCCTCGGCCGAAAACCCTTCTCCGACGAAGCTCACCGGAGTCCCCGCCGCTCTTGTTCGTTGGTGTACTGAGACAGTGGGTAAGAGTCTCCTTTTATAGCCTCTCCTACGGCCAGGCGAACGGGCAGCCGTTTGGAACTGTTCCGCCGGCCAACGGTTGAATTCCCCCGCGCGTAACGCCCGGAGAAGAAGGTGGGGCGCGCGGTGGCGCTCGCAGCTGACAGTAACGGCGGCCTGCCTCGGGATCGACACCCGACAAATCGGTGGCCAGGATCGTCCTATGAAAATCAACGGTGGATTCCCCTTCGCAAGGCCTCGGATCCACCACTTGATTAGATCTTCGGTCCTGATCGCCTGGCGTTCAACGGTCAGATTTTGATCATCTTGTCTCGAACTCGAGACACTCATGGGATAAGCGGCTCCTATTCACCCGTACCATGGGATCTACTCCACCATATTTTCCTTCTTTGCCTCGTATCATGTATGCGATGAGATGGATCCCATCTCACGACGCCACGGCTCAATGAGAGCCTTACTCATTTCCTACGATCGGCCTCTCATAGATGGCTTGATCTCGGTAGGTAAACTGTAACTTTGAAGGAGAATTTTATAGAGGTCCCCCATTTATTCAATTTACAAAAGCAGTCCATCTTACGTGGAGGCGGGGAAATTTCTCCAGGGTCCTCAATTCTTTCAAAATTACTATTAGGTCCCTGCAGACCCCATATTAACTTTTAATTTCCATTAAATTTAAATAAATCATTTAATCCCACATTATCCCTAATCGTGGAAAAATAATTTTTAAATATTTTTCTCAATAAAATATTTATTCCCAAAAAAATTCATGGATTTTACAATCCTCCCCCCTTACAAAAATTTCGTCCCCGAAATTTCTACGCCGTTTATACTTCATACAAACAACTCTGGGTAACGCTGCCTCATGTCCTCCTCACGTTCCAAGGTAGCTTCCCGCTCGGTGTGGTTACTCCACTTCACCTTAATAAAAGGAATAGTTCTATTCCTTAACTGTTTGCCCTCTCGGTCCAAAATAGCTACTGGGCGTTCCTCGTAGGACATATCCTCTTGGACTTCCACCGGAACTTGAGGAATCACTCTGGTGGAATCACGAATACACTTCTTCAACATTGAAATGTGGAAGACATCGTGAACCTGAGCGAGGTCCTGTGGTAAAGCCAATCTATATGCCACCACTCCTATGCGTTCCAATATCTCAAAAGGTCCAATATATCGTGGAGCAAGTTTTCCTCGTCGTCCAAACCTTACTACCCCTTTCATAGGAGACACTTTTAAGAATACCAAGTCTCCCACTTGAAACTCCTGATTAGATCTTTTTCGGTCGGCATAGCTCTTTTGTCTACTCTGGGCAGCCTGGAGTCGCTCCCTGATCATCTTAACATGTTCCTCCGTTTGTTTTACAAAATCAGGTTGCTTAAGTGTCGCCTCAGCTACCAGCTTCCTTTCTCCCACATCTCCCCAACATATGGGAGTTCGGCACTTCCTCCCATAGAGTGCCTCATACGGTGCCATCTTGATGCTTGCCTGGTAATCTTGTTATTTATAGGCAAATTCTATCAAACTTAGGCGTTCATCCCAAGTCCACTCAGAAAGTCTATCGCACATGCCCTCGGATGTCCTCTAGCACCCTGGATGGTCCTTTCTTCGTGATTGTCCATCGGTCTGTGGGTGGAAAGTCAGGCCAACGCCAATCCACAGTACTTGAGCGCGGTGTGCAAGCTCTCCCAGAATCTAGAGACAAATCGTGTGTCTCGATCAGAGGTGATAATCACGGGTACCCCATGTAATCTGACGATCTGATCGATATATAGCTGGGCCAACTTTTCCAAGGATGCTCCTGTCCTTAACGGTATAAAGTGGGCCGACTTTGTTAGCCGATCAACTATAACCCAGATCGATTCATGGCCTCTTTGAGTGCGTGGCAACCCCGTTACAAAGTCCATGTTAATGTGCTCCCATTTCCATTCCGGAATGGGTAAGGGTTGTAACATCCCTCCCGGCTCCTCATGTTCCGCCTTTACCCTCTGACAGCTGATGCATTTAGCCACCTAACTCCAAGAACATCTCGCTTCATCCCTTTCCACCAGAAGTGGTCCTTCAACCCTCTGTACATCTTGGTACCTCCAGGGTGAATAGTGTAGCCCGAATAGTGGGCTTCCTCTAGAATCTCCGTTTTTATTTCAGGGACATTTGGTATACAAATTCTTTCATCAAATCTAAGGGTGCCATCCTCATGGACTCTGAACCGAGTTGGTTCTTCCTGGCCCATGTGCTCCTTAATCTCCTCCAGTTCAGGATCTTGTCCCTGAGCAACCCTAATTCTCTCAAACAACGAGGGTCGGATATGCAAGCTGGCCAATGTGACATCCATCGTAGGAACGCATTTACTTCTAAGTTGAGCCTACTCATATCCTCCAATAGAGGCTTCCGAAGTTGTTAACATAGCAAGCAACTCCATATCCAGACTTCACCTGCCGGTCATCGGCCACCACGTTAAGCCTTGCGGGTGGTAATGGACACCGAGGTCATAGTCCTTGATTAGCTCTAACCATCGCCATTTGTCTCATATTCAATTCCTTCTGTGTGAATATGTACTTGAGGCTCTTATGATCGGTGTAAATCTCGCAAGGAACACCGTAGAGGAAGTGTCGCCAGATCTTTAGGGCAAACACGATTGCTGCCAATTCAAGATCGTGTGTGGGATAATTCTCTTCGAAAGGTTTTAACTGTCGTGATGCATAAGCAATCACGCGCCCATCTTGCATCAACACACATCCAAGGCCAGTCTTGCAGGCGTCAGAGGATATACCCACGATTGCTTTGTGGTAGTGCCAACACGGTCTTGATATCAACCTCTGTTTTAGCTCACGGTAACTCTTTTCACGTGAGTCGGTCCAAACGTAATTTGGTACCCTTCCCCGGTCAGCAGTTAACTTGGTCGCTATTACCGAGAAACCCTCAACGAATCTCCGTAATAACCGGCTAATCCCAAGAAACTCCAGATCTCCGTGCACCGTTGTTGGTCTTTTCCATTCCACAACGGCTTCAATTTTCTTGGGATCGACTGAAACTCCAGCTCCACTTACCACGTGGCCCAAGAAAGCTACACTTTCCAACCAAAAATCACACTTGGAGAACTTTGCGTAAAGCTGATGTTCCCTCAAGGTATCTAGCACTATTCGTAAGTGCTCCTCGTGGGCCTGGTGGTTTTTCGAGTAAACAAGAATGTCATCGATGAATACCACTACAAACTGGTCCAAATATTGACGGAATACCCGGTTCATCATGTCCATAAAGACTGCCGGGGCATTGGTAAGCCCAAACGGCATTACCAGAAACTCATAGTGCCCGTATCTAGTACGGAAAGCACTCTTCGGGATATCCGTCTCCTTAATCCTCACTTGATGATAACCAGATCTTAAATCAATCTTTGAGAAGACTTGAGCTCCCTGTAGCTGATCCAGCAGGTCATCAATTCTTGGTAGAGGATATTTATTCTTTACAGTCACCTTATTCAACTCCCGATAATCAATGCACAACCGTAGCGACCCGTCTTTCTTCTTGACAAAAAGAACAGGTGCTCCCCAAGGTGACATACTAGGTCTAATAAAACCCTTGTCCAATAATTCCTCTAGTTGGGTCTTTAATTCCTTAAGCTCCGCAGGCGCCATCCGATAAGGAGCCTTAGACACCGGGCCGCTCCTGCACCAACTCAATGGAAAACTCCAATTCCTTCCGGGTAGTCCCTTAACTCTTCCGGAAACACGTCAGGGTACTCCCTTACTACCGGTACATCTGAGACTACGATCTCCTTATCCTTCTTCACCTCGGAAATAGAAGCCAAATAGCCTACACATCCACCCCTAAGTAATTTCCGAACCTGGAGAGCTGAGATCTCCTGTACTAGAGAACAAGTGTGGCTGCCTTTAAAAGTAAATTCCTCTTTTCCCGGCATCTTAAAAATAACTCTCTTTCCACGGCAGTCTACCACTGCGTAAACTGAAGAGAGCCAGTCCATCCCGAGGATCACATCGTAATCCTTCAGGTCCATTACATGCAAATTTGCAAGTAATTTCCGCCCCTCAATCACTACTGGACATGCCGGTACCATCCTCCTTACAATCATGGCAGCTCCTACCGGGGTGTCTACACACAAGTCCTGGGGTAGATCTATTGTAGGCAAGGTATACTTTCGTGCGAACCGTGCAGATACAAATGAGTGTGTGGCTCCAGGATCAAATAAAGTGCAGGCATAGAATGAACTAACTGAAATGGTACCTGCCACGACATCTGCTGATGCCTGTGCTTCCTCGGTTGTCAAATGGTAGACCCGACCATGGGTCATTGGCCTCTCGGCCGTTGGGGTTGGTTTTGAGTAGAAGGTCGCCTTGAGGTCGCCTTCCCTTTCTTTGTCCCCACCTTGTGACCTTGGTGGTGGTCCAAATTGCATCGCCGAGAAGCTTTGTTGAGATCCCCGGTTTCCCCATACCACACTCTGTCCTTGTTGACGCCGGGGACATTGGGCCTTTGGTGATCCAAGGCCAAGCGGTAATAACACCCTCCAGTTATCCTAGGGCATTGGGACCTCTTATGCGGTCCCTTGCATTCAGTAGCACTTAATATTTTGGGTCAACACCGGGTCAAGACCCTTTTCCACCATGAGGCCGCTGGACACTCGGCCTTCCCATAGGGTCGGTACTTGTTGTCCTACCTACGCTTTCCGAGCTCTTTCCGGATGATTGGCCCCGTACCGCTTGTCCCTTTTCCTTTATATCTTTCTGACGACCCTCAAGCGTCCCCTTGACAAGAAGCCTCAAGATACTTAGCCCTAGCCACAACTTCGTGTAAGTCTTGCACATGTGGCTAGTCACAATCTTTTTTCGGATGGCCGCGGTCCGCCTCAAATTTCATCACCCGCTCTCTTCCGTCGGAACCATGTCGAAGGAAGCGAAGCCAACCGTCAAACTCAGTTTCATATTGCTCCACCGTGGAGCCTCCTTGAACAAGTCGGGAGAATTGTTGCCCAAGCCGTACTGCATGTCCTCTCGAGAAATATTTGGCTAAGAACGCGAAACCGAATTCTTCCCAAGTCCGGGAAGGCCTCCCCTTCCTCACCTAATTTCTCCAAAGTACCAATCTTCAGCGGGTCCTTGGAGCATGTACACGGCTGTCCTAATCTTTTCCGCCTCAGTAGTTTGGAAGACCTCGAAGGTCTTCTCCATCTCCCGTATCCATTGTTCAGCAACATGGGGGTCTGCAGCCCCTTCGAAAGGTCGGGGAGAGGGTCTCTTGATCTCCCCCAGTAATCCTCTACTTGTCATAGGGGTGGTTGGTGGTGCACGCTGTTGTCGGGTCTCTTGAATTAGCCCCAACATTTCCCTCATTAGTTCCATCATCCTCATGGGGGGTACCTCCCCCCTTGGGTTTTGCCTCCGCCTCACTGAGGCGCTCGAGCATTGGATTGAGCAGTGCACCTCTTGGTCGCACTTCCATCTCGCCCACAGCGGGGTACCTCCCCACCCCTCAAGGGTTGAGGGACTTCTTCCTCCATAGGAGGTCAGTGGCATTTCAAGATGACGAGGTCGCCCTCGCCTACCCCTTCCTCTTCCCCTACCACCTCGACCTCCACGCAAGTGATCCATTGATTTACTGTATAAGGATTACAAGGTTATTTTTTATTTCCAGAAAAACAGGTGATGATGAAAATATACTTTTATTCATTTCAAAAGGAACAACTAAAGTCATCATGCTAAAACAAAAGACACTAAGAGACATAATAAAAGTAGTTCATACAACACATAAGTTTGTAAGACTACGATTATTCTTGTAACTAAAACAAGAACTCAGTCCAGATGATGCTCGTCGGGCGATAGTAGGGTATAGTCAGGGCACGGTCGATGTCCTCCGGACCCTTGGGGTCCCTCTAGGTCCTCCGGCGCCCTGCACGGACAAGAAAAGCTAAATGCTCATGGACAAGCCATAGCGGCACTGTGAGGGCAGGGCGCCTACACTCCGCCATACAGTGCCCGTATACTCCACATCGACGGCACCGTGAGATCCTGAGAACGGCAGGAGATGGACCTGCAGCTCTCTCCCGAATCTGAACCCCCAATGCACGACGGTAGTCACGGGCTCTACACACGCGTCGTGGAGGAATACTAGGGCTCACGATCTCCTGTGCCAACGGAACCCTGGGTCCTACTGGCCTCTGCATAGCGATGTGGTCCCTAAGTCCCTGGACCAACATGGTAACGGTAGTCTGGAGCCTGTCAACCTTTCGGTTGGTGGCTTCCAGCGTCCTCCTCATCTCGGCGAGGACCTCCGCGGGCTCGGATGAGTCAGCTCTGGGTGGTGGAGTGTTCTCCCGGACAGACTCCACCTCATCATCGTAATCGAATCACGGTATGATGGTCCCGTACATCCGCAAGTAAACCGGTGTCAATCTAACGCATCACTATCTATACTACCCCAGCCCCGCACTCGGTCTATACAACCTGCTAAGGGCATCTAGGGTCTCCCTATCCGCCTATCTAGAGAACTCTCTCTCGATACCACTTTAACTGTGAACGCCCACTGTGATCCCGGGACCTCGAGCACGTCTACAGACCGGCCGTATTAAAGAAGAGATAAACTCAGCTCTAATACAAGGCCTAATAATGTGATAAGTAGATAACAATCCATAAATAAACACAAACTCAAGTTCATAAGAACATAGAGTCATTAGGGTCCATAGGCCCTATAGAAATCAGGTCCCTATACGGGTCCTACAAATAACAAAGTTTATAAAAATAAAGATAGCTGAGACTCCTATAAACCTTGATCTCCCGGAGTCCCTCTCTTCAAGCTTCTTTCCCCTCTAAACCTCGAATCAAAAAGGAGGAAAGAAAACACGTGAGCTTTCAAGGGAAAGCTCAAGTAAGTACCCCGCAGTCACAAAGGTGTCATCAAAATAAAAATGACAAATGTGATCATAGAATCAACAACAAAGTCCTAGGAGTCTACCACAAACAAGTCAAAGGTAATGCGACTCACTCGCTACAAAAGCCCCTAAGCTCAGAGTGAGTTCTAAGAGAACTCTGAGTTTACTCCCGCCAAGATGTCCAAATTTTTGATATAATTACGACCTAGATGGTCGCTTGACTCTCCAGCCAAAAGATTGGTAGAACTACCTCTTCTTTGTGTTAACACTGGCCAAGGTACCATGCCCACTGACAGTGAGACCTCCGTAGATTTGTTTCTCCTGTAGGGTCAGCCGTGAAAGTCAGGGGGTCCTATCCCTGAACGTTCCCAAAATTGGAGCTTCCCTAGCTCCACTGAGTCCGGGCAGTAGAACATAGCAAATAGGGACACCAACGTCCCGTAAACAAGCATACATGCTTAACAGGATTCAAGAACAAATAAGAACAGCATGTATGGCAACAACAGTGCATGTATCAAGATTACATAGCAAGTTCAAGAAATCCCGTTACCGGGTGGAAACTAGGCAAGTGAACTTACCTCTGGTTGGTACTAGATGTCCTTCTAGCTTCCTCTAGGGTGCCAACAACTCCCCGAGAGTATCTGGCATGCAGAGGTCCTATTAGAAACAGTATTCCCATAATATTTCTATGTCCTTAGGTGTACATGCATGCCTTACATTCTTATTGGGCTTAGGCCCACTAACGGGTCCTATGGACCTTCTCTCGGGTTACCGGCCCTTATCCCCGTTTCAGTGTCCCTTAGTTGACTTGTAGATTTACTTTGGTCTAACCTAGTCAACTCTAGCTGAGTTGGGCCCATTTCAAGCCCGTTGCACCATTTATGTTGACCTTAGTCCCTTGAAGGGCTTTTTGGTCACTTGATAGTTTATGACCCTAAGATCCATCTTGTTAGGGTTTATCTGGTCCCCTTGAACTTATCTAGCCACCTTGCTAAATAATTTTCCGTAATTACAGTCGATTTACTTTATTTCTATTAGTCAAAAAAAATTATGTCTTTACTCATAAGATAATTAAACTTATTTTGTCACATCTAACATAGTTAGAGACAAAATTTATTCAAATCAAATAATTGATTTTTATTTTGTCACGCTACCGAAATATTATCCATTATAATATTTGTCACATAGCTAAAGTCCCTTTTTAGCTATTTTAATTATGCAAATAATCATCCAATTATTTGTCACACTACCCGTATTATAAAAATAATTAGTTTTACTAACGATTTATTCAAAAATATGTGTCACAGGTCTATAGTTTTCCATTTTATTATCATATCTAGCTAATTATTATTTATTATAATAATTAGCTAATGTTTTAACCCAAGAGAAAATAACTAATTATTTCAATTAATTATTTAACTATCACACCCCTAAGTTTTCATAAATTTATTTCAATTAACTAATTACTATTAATTAAATCAAATAATTATCATTACCACTATTATTCATATATATATATATATTTTTTTTAAACATCTTCTTCTTCTTTGTTTCTCCATCGCGACCGTGGCCGCCCGGAGTCCCACCGCCGTCGCCGGAGGGGCATTGGCCGTGCTTCTCCTACGCCAAACTTCCTCCTCGCTGCTGGACGCATCCTCAGGCCCTTTGCCTTCCTGTCCGCACCTTCCTCTTCCTCTGTCCATGCTTCACCGGGGAAGATCGCCGGAAATGGCAACTCATCTCCCGGGGGCTCATTTCGCCTGTAGAAGGTGCCCAAAGCTTCCTCTCAACTTCGTGATCCCCTTGTGCCCATCTACACCGACGTTTTCCCCCTCCCGGCGTCGCCCCACTAACACCTACACTCTCACTCTCCGGCGAGTACTAACTATAGTACAGAGGCTTTCGATATGCAATTAGAAGCAAGGAGGAGGTTCCTACCTCGATTTCGCTTCTCCCGTGGCAAATCATGGCGCATGTAAGCTCTTCCTTGGCGAAAACCCTTCTCCGGCCGAAGCTCACCGGAGTCCCCCGCTCTTGTTGCGTTGGTGTACCGAGAGGCGGTGGGTAAGAGTCTCCTTTATAGCCTCTCCCTACGGCCGGTAAGCGAGGCGGCCCGTTTGGAACTATTCAGCTCACGGCCAGCGGTTGAATTCCCGCTGCGTAACGCCGGAGAAGAAGGTGGCGCGTAGCGGTGGCGCCTTCGCGGCGATGCGGCTGCCTCGGGGATCGACACCCAGCAAATCGGTGGCCGTGGATCGCCCCTATGAAAATCAACGGTGGATTCCCCTTCGCAAGGCCTCGGATCCACCACTTGATTAGATCTTCGGTCCTGATCGCCTGGTGTTCAACGGTCAGATTTTGATCATCTTGTCTCGAACTCGAGACACTCATGGGATAAGCGGCTCCTATTCACCCGTACCATGGGATCTACTCCACCATATTTTCCTTCTTTGCCTCGTATCATGTATGCGATGAGATGGATCCCATCTCTGATCGCCACGTGGCTCAATGAGAGCCTTACTCATTTCCTTACGATCAGCACTCTCATAGATGGCTTGATCTCAGCCGTTAAACCAGAACTTTGAAGGTGAATTTTATAGAGGTCCCCCCCATTTATTCAATTTACAAAATACCCATCTTCTCTCGTGAGACGGAAATTTCTCCAGGGTCCTCAATTCTTTCAAAATTACTATTAGGTCCCTGCAGACCCCATATTAACTTTTAATTTCCATTAAATTTAAATAAATCATTTAATCCCACATTATCCCTAATCGTGGAAAAATAATTTTTAAATATTTTTCTCAATAAAATATTTATTCCCAAAAAAATTCATGGATTTTACATTGTGTACTTTCCTCCAATTAGCGTAGATGTGGCGTGCACATCTTCTGTGTTCTGCCATGGGCATTAACTCTTCCATTTATTGCATAAGTCCCTGTAAACATAAGACTAATTATGTGAACAACCAATATGAACATATACTCCGATCCATATTCAACCCAAAAGCACTACCTTGTGTTGGTCAGAGATAAATGTGTATCTAAGTCTGCCACCTATCACAATTCCTAAGTCCCTCATCAAATGGTCGAGGAACCAATGCCACCTATCTCGATTCTCCAGCTCCACAACGGCCCACGCTAACGAAAACATCTGATTGTTCGCATCTCTACCAACAACAACAAGTAGTTCTCCCTTACATGGACCGTTAAGGAAGCATCCATCAATACCTATTATACGTCGATAACCCTCCACAAACCCATTCTTCAATGCAGCAAAGGAAATATAAATGCTTCTGAACTTTGGATTCTAAGAGGGATAGGCTATCTCAACTTATCAGAGCTCCCGAGATTGTTCCTTCGCAACTCCTCTGCATAATCCCATGGCATACTATACTCTGCCATAAAATCCCCTGCCAACTCATTCATTACTTTGACCTTCACTCTCCTGCATTTACTAAGGGTGACATCAGCTATCGGGCCTCCTCGCAGCCCATCTTGATCTCAATTTGCTTCATGAAATATGTTGCTCCTTTCTTGGTTTGTAGTAGATCTTTCGCTAATACCCTTGAGTTGATCCTTTTGTTCTTGAAGGACCAACAATAACTATGCTTTGTCACAAGTGTCTTCACCTTGTAGTTGCTCGTACTATGTTCAACACTTGCATATATAACCTGTGGGCAATCAGACATCACAATACTTGGCTCACAGACGCTGTTTATCATTCTTCATAATCTGAATTTCTCTCCGATATTAGACAGCATTCTTGATGATTGTATCTCTGAATATCTTTCTATTTTCAATGATCATACCTAATTCAAAATATGGTGTGGAACTGCTTGGGTTGAAAACTGACTTTGTTGATTTTTCCCTTTCCCCATGCTCAGGCTAGTTGTCATCTTCAGATGTGGTTAAGAAATTGGCCAAACTATCACTGTGCACCTCTTCAACTTCATCCATATTAATGGAGGGTCGGTCCAATGGGTCATCAAGGATGAACTGACTTATTAGTTGTTGTTCTGTCACTCTTAAGCCCTCTATCTCTTTACGTTTCTTTTTAATTTGCACATATTCATCATCATCAGCCTTGGAACAGCAATGCTCACTAGAAGTAGATTCTAAACTCAAGGATGGTTCTTCTTCTGCGCTGATTCCATTTGGTTTATTATCCTTAGAGGCTGTTTGGGTTTCTGCCTCTTCTTCAGACATCAATCCAGCAAGATTCAAAGGATATGTGGCACTTGCATCGTGCACACTTCCCACCTATTCACCAACAGATTTATCTGTAGTGTTGGTTCCAACAAATACTCCTTGGCCCACAGTTGGCATGCTACTTGCAGATACATCATCAGCAGCATGTTCGACATAAACTTCAATTGGGATATCCTTCTTCAGATGCTTCTCTAGATTACTAAAGGACTCCTCACTGTGCAGTATGATCAAGGATGTATCCAAACTTCTTTTGCTACTGTGGACTCTATATGAATCTTCTCAACTTTGCCAAACTCCATCTCATAAATGCAATCAACTATATCATCATAATTGAAGTCATTTGCATTAATCCTCCACAGGTGCATAATGCCTACTTTGCTCTCTAGCTTTCCCTCCACACTGAAATGACCATCCACAAAAAGTTTAAGTCTTCCCATCTGCAAGTAACACAGTATAAACATCAATTTAAATAGAAACATAATAATATAAATATGAGGAACATCAATATACATAGGAACAAAATAATATAACAATGGGAAAATATCAATTTACTTAGGAACAAAAGTTACTTAGTATTAAACAGATCAAGGATTTGTAAACTTAGTTTAAAATTAATTTGTAAACATCAATGCACCCACAATTAACTTACTATGCAATTAATTTTTGTAAACAACAAATGACTTAATATAAAATGGATCAATGATATATAACAAATAACTTAGTATAAAATTGATTTTTAAACATCAAATTTACTTAGTATAAAAACGATCAAAATTAATAAATTGACTTAATATACAATAATATAAACCTACACTTAAATTTAAACCAACTCATGTATTGGCCATCACAATTAATTCAATGATAACACAATTGAATTAGTGCAATGCCCTGGCCTTGTTAAAAACATAATTTTTAAACACCAATTAAATTAGTATAAACAAATCAATTCTAACTTAGTATAAAAATATTTTTACATCAATTGACTTAATATACAACTGATCAATGCTAACACAAATAACTTAGTTAAAATTAGTATAACATGTAGAACCAGCCTTCCATTTTTCTCGGAAAGGTAATATATGAATGTAAGTGAAAATGGTAAGGTTCGCATCCATTATTTTGTTTTTGCTGCAAGTTTATGCATTTAATCAACTTACTAATCAATTTAGAAATGCAACATGCCATGATTCTAACAAATTACAAACTTATATAGAGTTATCATGTGACATTTATGCACAATTTATTCCATTAACCGCAGAGCATAATTCTATGCTATATTAAGTAGTAGGCACTATTGGAAAAGAAAACATTAACATCAATAAAAACGTAATTTAATTAAACACAAAGACTATTCTTTAACATACTTTTTTTTCAAGACATTAAGAAAGCATAATAGTAGTGTCCATAGTGGGAAATTTTCCTTTTTTTTATAAATAAAATAAGTTCTTAGCACTTTAATTTTTGTTCTAAGACAAACATCTTTTACATGAAACATAAGGCATGTCACATGAGTATTTTTGAAGATATTGGGAGACAAACTACATGGGGAATACTCATGCTCAAGGTTTTAGTATTGTCTAATACAACAGATGAATGCCAACACAATTGAATTATTGACTTGTCCTGGCCTTAGTATAACATAATTTTTAAACACCAATTTTATTAGTATAAAACAAATCAATTCTAACTTAGTATAGAAATAATTTTAAACATCAATTGACTTAATATACAGCAGATTGATGCTAACACAAATAACTTAGTATTGGCCATCAAAATTAATTCAATGGCAACACAATTGAATTAGTAGTAAAAACAGATCAATTCTAACTTAGTATAAAATAATTTTAAAAAAACAATTGACTTAATATACAACAGATCAATGCTAACATAAATAACCTACACTTAAATCTAAACCAACTCATGTATTGGCCTCCTAACTATGAAAGCATTACCAATTATGTTAAAAATCAAATGGAATAGCACCTCATGAGCTAAAGAGTAGAAGGAACAAGTTTTCTCAACATTTTATTCTTCATTTGTTCAAACAGAGTTTAAAGGTCCTCACGCAACAAACAAATCATACAATCTCCCTTATTTTCTTCTCATTTGCACTTATAAATAGACCACATCCTATCCAACCCTCAATCTTTGATTTGGCTAGGGTTTGCTCTGAAACCCTAACCAAGATCCCAAACCAACCAATATTCAAATATACATGTTTACCTTGAAGATTAACAAATATCATAGTGAATAGGACTCTAAATAAGCAAATGCCCCATGTTTTATAGGTCTTACGTGCACATCAGAGGCCTTCCCCTCCACACGAGCACTTAAAGATTGCCAAAACAAAGACGGGAATTGTTGGATGAGGATCTACGTCAAAATATGGGCGTGGAAGAACCTCGTCGGACACGAGCAACGAACAGTGGGCCAATGCTATCAATGATCGAGCACTCGTGGGGCACACTCAAGCTAGGAGACAAAGAATAGTAGGCCCATTATGGGACCCCTGATCTTTTAAACACTTTAATACTTAACACTTTACCATTCTCTCTTAACAACAGTGTTACAATGCCATGTCATCATTAATAATTAACAATTTAATATTCTATTACCTTCCTCAGCCTTATTTGATTTCTCTTGATAAAAATAATGTAAACTTTCTCCGTACTTATCCATTTTTTCAACATAACCAACCCATACAACCTACTTCCCACTTTCTGACTTACTCCTAAAAGAACGCTTCAGAAGTGGAACAACTTTCTTCAAAAGGAACAAATGAAGTGGAGAAGTGGCCACTTTAGGGGCCTTTCACTTACGGTGAAAAGAACACAACAGGTCTAATTTTTCCATCACTTTGGCCCACTTCGGCCCACTTCGGGAAGTTCCACTTCCGTCTCACTTCGGAGAAGTGTCACCTTCAGGGAAAAGAATGCGCAATGAAATGAACACTCCTAAGTGTGGGAATTGACACATACCAATCCACTTCTCCTTAAGTGATAAACTACATTAGATCTACTCTGGTCCAAATTAAAGTGAAAGTGAAGGAAGTTGAGGGTTTTTACTCCACTTCATCCCCTAATATTGTTGATCCCAAGCTTTATTGGCCCGACCTACTCACTATTTCGAGTTAGTTCAACTGATTTTCTCATAAATCTCTTGCTTGAGTTAGTTCACTATTTGTTGGTGAGATTGACGGTTTTCTCCTCTTTTTGTATTAATTTCATGTTTTTCTTATGGTGTGATTACTGATCATCAATTTAATTATTTTTTTATGAATATATTAATCAACTATAGATTGAGATATAATAGTCTTCTTTAGCATGAATAGGCCATAGTATAATTTCTTTCATAGCATGAATTAGGCAAAATATAATCTTCGATCTTTTCAAAGTTTTGCGTGTTCTCTAATTAAGCAATCAATGGTTTGTGCATTTGTTATTCTACATATGTTGAAGTTTTGGCTTTGCTTACATACGTTTACTTGAATCATACTATGAGCCCAAAATATAATCTCTAATCTTCTTAAGTTTTCTTGCCTTGATTATGAGTAATTATTGCTTGCTTAACTGTTGGTCTTTCAAAAGAGAGTGTTTAGTAAATTTTTGGAGATCTTTTTTCTTTATCATCACATGTCTGGTGTAGAAGCTGTATCAATAGTCTACGTGAGGCTAGTTTGGTAGAAGCATTCTTTAGACATGCTTCAATCTCTCAACCTCTCTTCATCAGAAAGAGTGTGGTAGTCAACTTACCTTATGAAAATTGTTAGCCAATATATGCTTTCAAAAACACATTTAAGAAATTATGTCCAACCTAGTAAACTAGTGCTCTGCTTTGTATTTTATTCACTGTTTATATTCTTCAATAACAAATTAGAGAAGAGCTATGAAACCTAGTAGATTGGTGCCTTCATTTTAATTTAATATCACCATTTGTATGCTTTTAAAAACAAATTTATGTGTATTTTCTTATTATGTTTAATCTAGTTTATAGCCATAATCATTCACTTGCCTAGAATATTATACATTAAGGAAAAGCTCTGATTCATTCAGATTTTTCTTGTTTTTTTTTTCTTAAAGAAAAAATTTGTTCTATATTATATATGTTCCCTATTCTTAGACTATCTTCTTTTTATTATAAACAAATTCCAATAATGATGTGTTTTTGTAACTAGGCATAATCATTGTGAAGAATTATAATTTGTTGTGTTACATATTTTGTGATTTGTGATTAAGAAATTGAATGAAAATAGATGATAAGTGCATGATCATACATATTTCTATATTATAATTGCATGTACTTTACTCTTCTTTTTACATAGATTCCTCTACTTTTGTGCTCTTTTGTTGTTTTTGGACAAGATAGGTGTTCGGAACAAAAGTAGTGAAAATCAACTCAATTTAGAGCAACCAGAGCTGAAAATGAGTATCCAGAGAAGAGCACGGCATAAGCACGAGCGTGCTCAAGGCATGCTGACTCCAAAATCAGGGTTTAGCCGAGCATGGTCCATCAACCACCGAGCACAAGCGTATTCTACCCGTGTTTTTCTCGTGCTTATCTTGGGATTATCTGAAAACACTCTAAACAGATTCGTGAAGCTTCCAGAGATAAGTACAGCCTCAACAAGCCCTAAGCAAGGCCGTGCATTGCAAATTTCAAGTCTATAAAAGCCCGACAACCATGACTTACTGAGGGGAGTTTTGATTCTTCCGTTAATGGCTAGGGTTACGGTGGAGATTGAAGACGGAGAAGTGATAAGTGTTCATTTGAGCATAATTTTATATCATATTCTCATATGCTTGGCATGTAATTTTGAAGACTTTTTGCCCACCGATACTTAAAATGTATTCATTTTGATAAAAAGGGCAAAATATAAGGACCCCGAAAGAAAGAAAACATTTCGAGAGAAACCGGGACCTCAGAGCACCCAGAAGGGCCCATACGGGCATCCATACGGCCTGACATACGGCCGTATGCTGGCACCTGAAACGAATCTGGGCCATCATACGACCCGTATACTAGACCGTATGGAGGTAGCTGGCTCATATACCGGCTGATATACGCCCATATAGGGGCCCGTACATCAAAAATTTCAGCGAATCTGCAGACCTAGAAGGGGGCAAATTGGTAAATCTCACCCTTAAAACCCTAGAGGTATAAAAGCCGACTAATGAGGGTTTAGGAGGGAGGAAGCAGCTTGGGGAGAGAGCTTAATCTTGGGGAAAGCTTGGAGATTCTCATCTTGAAGCTATTGGAGTAAGAAGAGGGGAAATCATTGGAAGAGGATCAAGGAAGCCATCAACAGTGTATGCATTAGTGTTATTTCTAATGATTTCCTTGTTTGTCTTCATCTTTCTTTTGTATTGTTGCCCCCCTTTTATGGAGGGCTAATCTTGTAGATGCTTGGCTGATTGATGAACCCTTGGACATGTTTTAATTAATGTTATCTCTCTATCTTTGATTGTTTGGTTGAATCTCATTAAGTCTATTGGAGTTTTAATGTAAGTTAATCCCTCTACATTGCGAGAGCCCAGAGGGATTTTCGTAGTCCATATGGGGGAAGAAGCGAACGCCTCCCCGTGTATAGACCATCTCCAATAGAGGGGATTGTGAGTATACCGGGAACCCGGGTACTAAGGAGAGCGAGTCCTTTAGATGTATTATTTTCATAATCCTTCCAAGAATTAGGTTCTCTAGAACATCATCAGTAAGGGCACTAGGATTAGTAATTCGCCTCGAGAGAGGGAGTGAAAGCACCATCGGAACTCTTGGCCAAGAATCAACCAGATGTAGAGATAGAGAGTAGCATTCATCTTTTAGAAGTCTAAGGGAAATTCAATTGTCCGAGCATCCACCTTTTATAATTGTCTGACCTTAAGAGCAACTCGATTACCTTGTTTGTGTTTTCAATTGATTAGTTTAGAATTATCATAATCAACCACCTTTGGATGGACTAGATAGTAGATGAATAGTGGGTACTAGTACTTCCATCTCCCTGAGGATCAATAACCCGACTTTCAAGTCCACTTTATTACTTTTGACGTCCCGTACACTTACGGTTGCATCGCATCAAGAAGATATCGATCTGGGGAGTAAATCACCTTTATTTATGTCTTCTTCTTTAGATCTTGTGTTAGGTTTTCTTAGTATGAGAGGTTAAACCTTCTGTGGTGCCTCGGAGTCTAGAACCCTAGGATAAACTTGTGACTATTTTCCTCTTTTATGATATTGGTTTTGTTTTATTCTTGGGAACCATCTACCTGTGCTTAATGCTTGCAAATTTCTAGTGTGAGAGCCCCAAATTGCATATCTGAATTACATGATTAGGTAAAGAGATCTCGGTCATGTTAGATCAGGGATTAGATGGTAGGGGGTGAGTGCACGCTGAGAGATCAGGTTTATGGTATCACACTTTCTAGATTAGGAGAAAACCTAATACTGGGAATCACAGAACTTAATGCAATCATGGGGCGATTGGTATCATCGTATACCGATTAGGGTTTAGCCGCCGAGAGATCGGGGTTGAGCAAAATTAAGGTTCCTCACGGTTCAAGAATAGATCAATTAGATAACCAGTATTAGGAATTTAGTAAAGCAAGGGCTTCCTAGAAGGGATAGAGATTCGGGGTGCCATAATCTCTGCATTGATATACCCTAGATTTACCAATTTTTCACTTTAGTTCTTCTTTAGGCTTCTTAGTTAGGATTAGATCACCACCCATATTTTTAGGCTAGTTAATAGAGGGTGAATTAGTACTAGTAGAGTCGGTCCTTGTGGATTCGACTACCCTACCCTTAGGGTACTATATTACTTGATCGACCACGTACACTTGCGGGAGAGATGCAACATGTTAAGAGAATATGAGGAAATAAACACATGGGTAGAGCTGGATTTATTAAGTTTCTATTTAGTGAAAGTAATGAGTTGATTAAGTTGGGCATAAATGATTTTGCAGGGCAAGTTTTGTACTTATAGTAAGCATGATGTTAAATGTAGTATTGTCATAATTTGACAATATGAAATGAATACTTGTATTAACATTTTGGATAAATTACAATAAAACACTTTATTGTCTTGGTTAAATTTTTCAAATTGAATCTTGAGTTTTGATTTGGTTCAGAAACTCTGTGCTTTGCTTGAATTGAGGTTTTAATATGTTCTACAAATGCAACTTTTTGCTTTGTTTGTATTTGTATGCCTTTTGTACCTACAAGCTCTTGCACTTTTTAGAATGGAGGTTTTAATAGCTTATGCACTTGTAACCTTTACTTTGTTTATACTTGTAGCTTTCTGCACCTTCAACATTTTTGCACTTTCATTTGGCTAAAAATTTTAATATCTTATGCGCTTTTAAACTTTTGCGTTATTTGTATCTATATGCCTACTGCACTTGTAGTATAGTGAGCCTTTTTTAGTTTCAATTGACTAGAAATTTTAGTATCTATACAGATGCAAACTTTTAATTGTTTTATTTGTATTTGTATACATGCCGCACCGGCAACCTTTTTTACTTGATTTTCAATAGAAAATTTAATATCAAATACATATGTAAACTTATCCTCTATTTGTATCTACATGCTTGTTACACTTGTAGTCCTTTCAAGTTTCATTTTAACTAGAGATTTTAATATATCATATACATGTAGCCTTTTCTGTCATGCCTGAACCTGGGTCTAGACACGTCGGCAGACCGGCCACACCCAAACAGGGACAAGTCCCCACCCAGTTGCAACACCTCAGGTTCCTAAGATAGATTAGAGTAATAGCGGAATGATAATAAATAAGATAACAATTTGCTTAAATAACTCTAGATAAAGTATCTGAATTGTTCATAAAACCCATTCACAAAACTAGATAGTCACCCCTAGAGTCAATAACAAATACACAATATAACATAAGTCCAAATCTCACTCTCACAGAATAAAATAAGAGGTTCATAGACCTCAAGAGATGTAACAAGCACCTACTGAGAGATGCCCCTGCCTACGCTCGAGCCTAAGCCTGCTCGTCTCCTGAAAATAATATCAACTAAGTGTATAAGCCAAAGGAAAGGCTCAATAGGATCGCAATAAAACAACAATGTAGTGAAAGATGAAGCAAATCACAGAGTACTGCATCTCAGACATATGTAATACTACGGTATAACATGAGGCGACCAGCACCGGTCATAGCAGAGTATAAGATCCTAGTGAAACATGACGCTGCTGTCGGCGGTCAAGGCAGAGTACATCGTCTTCGGCTTGAGCTGGGTAGCGCTAATAACAAAATAAAACATGTACACATGGCTAGTGTATAATCCCTAATAACTAGGTCAGAATATAAGTATTATGCCACACAGAGGAGATCCCACCAGTAGAGAATAAAGAATAAACAGTAGATAAGCAGCTTAAGAAGATCAATATCTTCGAGCATATGACAAACATGCAGAATCTCAGAAGAATAAGAATGGACTCCAACGTCCATCTAGCATAATAGAAAGCAAAAGATAGACTCTAACGTCCATCTAGCAAAGTAGAATAGGAATCAATAGAGAGCTACATTGTTATAATCAAATTTAAACCCACGCCATATCTCCACGCTCTATGCCGGGATCTAATTAATGAAATTTAATCTCAGTATACTCATTATATTTATCCATTTCGCAGTAACACACTATACCCCAGATGAAGCTCCCTTTAATGTTTACTGTATCTCCTGCTAACTTCAAACAAGAGGTTGTGTATAAGTTCAACTACTACATAGACTTAAACCTGTAGGTTATCCCATGCAATAAATCTTCCACTCAACTAGATCTAATCCATACCTATCAAGCTAGTTTACAGGTTATGTAAACAAACTAGTGGGTTGAAATAAGGGTTTCTCAAGCTTAAATCCTAGCTGCAGGAGCTATAAGTAGGAAAAGAGATAATGCTCTCAATTACCTTAGCCCTTACAGAGGACTAGCAAAACCTCAGGTAGATCCTTAAGGAAACCCTTCCTTGTAATTAACCCATGACCATACCAAGGATGTCCTCCCATGCATAACCAGACATACACTATAAATAAACAAACACCAATTAAGTATGGGAAGATCAGGATAACCTGTATACTGGCTCAAATTATTTCAACTCAATCTCAAGTTAACAGAGATACTTAAGGGTTAACAAAACCAAATGAATGCATTTCCATTACCAATTCCCCAATTTCTTAAGTATAACATTTAACACTGGATTACCTTTAAAAACTTTTCCCACTGAGTTAAAGTTTCAGCTAAACCTCAAGTTCTTGTAGGACTGTTGTAAAATCCAAAATTTTATGGAAATAGTTGTTCATAATTATTCTTTAATTATTAGGTTGATTAAAGGAATCCACGAAATTTAGATTTAATAGTATATATATATATATATATATATATATATATATATATATATATATATATATATATATATATATATAGGGTCACGTTACTATGAGGTCGGCCTTACTACTATTCAAGTAAGGTCGCCTCATTTTCATTCATTTTGAGATTGTTGTTTACAAATCCAACAGTACGGATGGAAAGAACATCGAAAAATAAGATAACATGTCGATTTTCATACAATTTGGTGACCATATGATCATTCATCTTAACTGGTGAAAATTTTATAAATTTTCACATGTTAGTATGAATGATCATACAGTCACCAAATTATATGAAAATCGATATGTTATCTTATTTTTCGATGTTCTTTCTATCTGTACGGTTGGAAACCCTAAAAACACTCTCAAAATGAGTGAAAATGAGGCGACCTTACTTGAATAGTAGTAAGGCCGATCTCATAGTAACATGACCCTATATATATATATATATATATATATATATATATATATATACAGTCGTGTTACTATGCCGCGGTAGTAACACTGTGCAAGTGCGGTTGCCCCATTTTGGCCTATTTGCACATTGTTAAGGAAATCCAACCATATGGATGGAAAGAACATCGAAAATTAAGTTAGCATGTCAATTTTCACACGATTTGGGAACTTGTAGGGTCTTCATCTTAAAGGGTGAAATTTTGAACCGGTAAGATTTCTATATATTTTCACTCGTTAAGATGAAGACCCTACAAGTTCCCAAATTGTATGAAAATTGACATGCTAGCTTATTTTTCAATGTTGTTTCCATCCATAAAGTTGGATTTGGAAAAGATACTCTCCAAGTGCCTCAAAATGAGGCGGCCTTAAATAAACAGTAATCCGGCCTGCCTTATACTAACATTTCCGTATATATATATATATATATATATATATATATATATATATATATATATACAGGAGTGATAATATAAGGCCGGCTGGATTACTGTACAAGTAAGGTCGCCTCCCATTTGGCCACCTGTATAGTGTTATAAGGATTTCCAACCGTATGGATAGAAAGAATATCTTACCGGTTCAAAATTTCTCCCTTTAAGATGAAGACCATACAAGTTCCCAAATTGTATGAAAATTGACATGCTAGCTTATTTTTCAATGTTCCTTCCATCCATAAGGTTGGATTTGGAAAAAAAAAAACTCTCCAATTCCCTTAAAATGAGGCGACCTTAAATAAACAGTAATTTGGCCGGCCTTATACTAACATATATATATATATATATATATATATATATATATATATATGGGAGTGATAATATAAGGCTGGCTGGATTACTGTGCAAGTAAGGTCGCCTCCCATTTGGCCACTTGCACAATATTTTAAGGATTTCCAACCATATAGATGGAAAGAAAATCTTACCGGTTCAAAATTTCATCCTTTAAGATGAAGACCCTACAAGTTCACTGATTGTATGAAAATTTACTTGTTGGCTTATTTTTCGATGTTCTGTCCATCCATATGGTTGGATTTCCTCAAAATACTGTGCAAGTGGGCCCAAACCAGGCGACCGCACTTGCACAGTGATAAGGCCGACCACATAGTATCAGCCCCGTATATATATATATATATATATATACACAGTGATAAGGCCGACCGCACTTGTAGGGTCTTCATCTTAAAGGGTGAAATTTCAAACTGGTAAGATTTCTATAAATTTTCACCCGTTAAGATGAATACCCTACAAGTGCAAATTTTCACCCGTTAAGATGAATACCCTACAAGTTCCCAAATTGTATGAAAATTAACATGCTAACTTATTTTTCGATGTTCTTTCCACCCATACGGTTGGAAATCCTTAAAATACTATGCAAGTGGCCAAATGGGAGGCGACCTTACTTAAACAGTAATATGACCGGCCTTATATTATCACTCTCGAATATATATATATATAATATATGTGGTCCAAGCACTATAATACAATATATGTATTAAAATAATATATATAATAAAAAATCTGATCTCACCTGTCAATTGAAATCAAGGGATTCCGATTACCTCCTTGCGGTGTTCTATGAAGGTATAGGATTGTTTAGAGCCCTAGCTACCGTCTCTCCCTCTCTTCTCCTTCTCCCTCTTCTCGCAGTGAGGGCCTAATCGCAGTGGAGCGCCGGAGCCTGTCCAGAGTCATTCATGGAGCAACACCAATCGCCAGATACCATGGTGAGTCTCGGAACCCTTGTGCAATGGCACATTATAGTTTACTTGCATGTATAAGTCCATGGTTAATAGAGGTAGTTCGTTAGCTAACTATCAAACAAGTGTGGTTAATAAACTCCTTGTTATATGTTAGAGGATGGATATTAGGGTTTATAAAACCTCATTTAAGAAGAAGAGTGGTTGCATGGGTTTAATACAGAGTTTACTTAATGAAAGTGGCTCATAGAGCATAGTTAATGAAGGTTTATGGAATTTTCATGCATGGTATTATAGAAGGCTTGCATGGTGTTTGTATGTAAAGATGAGTGCGGAGCATATGATGGTTATTAAAAGGGTTAAATATGAATGGTTGGGGTCCAGATTTCATATATGTTCAGAGGAATGTGTGTGTTGATAAGTTTGTATTTTTTTATTTTTTTAATCTTAATGGATGGAGGTTGAGAGTGTCTTTGTGTCTTGAAGAGATAGGGTTGGGTGGTTGTCAACAGGAGGAGAAAGGCTAGGGGTAGTTTGGATTGATATGAAATCCATCCATGTTAATTGATACATTGAGAGAGTATGGATTCGAAATAGAAGGATAATACTAAGCTTATGGATGCTTTGACCAGAAAGGGGGAGAAGAACATGAGTTCTAGTGCATATGGATTAAAAGAAAATCTCTATTTTGTTTCCTAACTAGTAGTGAAGGTTAAGTTAAGGTAATTAACTAAATGAGTAATGTTTACAAGGAGAATAATGGGTTGAGTCTAACTGTAACGGCCTGACCCGATCTCCAGGCCTCGGGCACATGCACAAACCGGTCATACCCAAGCAGAGGCACACCTCACTTGAACACAAGGTCTAGGTTAATCATAAAACATGTAATATAATAACTCAAAATGTCATAATTAATCAGAGTTTTACAGGGGAATTAAAATAAGGTTTTAGTCACCCTGTACAACATCAAGGCCCTACAAGGGTCCTAAAAAAATATCTCACACACAAAAAAGCCATATGAGGTTGTCGAACCTCGGCAAGCTATCCCAGTCCCTTGTCAGCTCTCGAATCTAGATCAGCTATCCCTCAAAACTTAAAAGAAAGGAGGAAGCAAGTGGAATGAGCTTTCGAAAAGAATGCTCAGTAAGTACCCCGCTGAGACCACAACTAAGGTAATCCAATAAAGATGATATATGATATTTCATAACATGAACAAATCAACAATTATCAATCCAAACAACTGGGGCCACGCCCCGCACAATCCAAATCCTAGGAGTCTACCACAAATAATAGCAACGAAAAGGACTCCTAATCCAAACAGCAACCCTCAAGCTCAGGTAGAGAATTCCAAGAAGAAGCTCCGCAATAATCCCCTTGTTATCCATAACAGCATTAGCTAAAATCGACCCTCAAGTCATATGTCGGTAGCGCCACCTCTCATACTTGTCGACGCGGTTAGCGAATCACTCCCCTTGACGGGCAGGACAACCGGAGTATCATCCCTCTAGCATGGCAAGCCAAAATGCCAGGGTGTCCCATCCCTGAACATTCCCCAACGGAGCCCCCACGCCCCACTGATCCGAGCGGAAGAATAACTCACAACAACGGATGCCAACAACCTAGAAATCAACCATACATGCTCAACAGGAATCAATCAAACAAGGAAACAAATATGCATGTACGAGATCAACAAGGTAACAATCCAAACAAATCAAGATAGCCACGATATCATGAAATACTCAATAGGATAATTACAAAGCCAATAAGCACTGGGTACAAGTCAGAAGTACTTTACATGCATAAGCACATATTCAAGAAACAATGAAGCAACCATTAAAGAATAAAGGTACTAGGCTGAAGTACTTACCTCTGTCGAAGATGTCTGTAATCATGCAAGACTTCCTCCGGGCGTGGATCTACTCTCTACGCCGTTATCTTGTAATAGAGTCTATGTAAGCGACGATAATTTTTTATAAATACTATATGCACATAAATGGTCTACTACCGGGCCATAATCCAATCAATTTGGTCATTTCTTTGTATTTTGTGCCAGTTCTTTATTAATTGCCTAAACCCCACCATTAACCAAAAGTGGTTATATCCTAGTGGTCAGGGTGCTCCCCTATAACTATGGGTTCTCAGGTTCGAATCCTTACTCCCTCTCTTTTATTTCTTTCTTGTTCTATAACTTGGTTAGGTCGAACCTTTATTGTAAGAGAGTTTGTCCTTATATGATTAAATCCCCATGTTCAATCAAAAGTGGTTTCATCCAATCTGTTTCATCTAGGTCTGAGTCTATTGACCATTTGACTGAGTCTAATCCTCTATGTGGTTGAACCCAACCAATCAATCTGATTGAACCCAATATGTTAATTAAGTTGGCTAGACTCAACCGGTTTGGCTGGATCCAACATCCATTCAATTATTTAAATTAAAACTAACCATTTACACTTGATTGAATCCAACCTTTTAATTTAACTCGACCCAAACTAATTGACTTAACCCAACCTATTCACTTACTTGACCCGAGTCCGTTTCTAATCGACTAAACCTAACCAGTTAGTCTATTCCTCCAGACCGGGCCTCGTCGAAAGGGAAGGTGGTACCCAAACCATGTGTGGTGGTTGCCGGTGATGCAGGCGCTGCAAGAGCCGTCTCTACCTCACTGTCTCCGTCAGCTGAAGGCGGTCTGTACGCCGCGAACCCCTCCCGGGAAGGAGGCAGTCAGGTTCCCATCTTCAGTTCGTTGGGATGCCCATGTACTCGGTCGGACTTTCCTTTTTCCAAAGGTTTGGACCCACAAGTGGCCGGACAAGCGAGGGTGTTCAGAGTTCTCTCTCGTCAATTGATCTCTACCTTGCGTGCATGGATATAAGTATTCATAGAATAATAGTGAAGGAGACTCGCTGTGGGATTCCGGTGAGGTAGAGGTGGCTTGAAGAGGTCTCTGTCTCGTCTCAGCATCCTTCCCTTACCGTCAGCACGGGTATGGTGAGCTCACGGAGGCTCTGGTGATACAGAGGGGTCCGTACTGTCACTTCGACGTCTGGTTCTTCTTACGGAGATGTATGAAACTCGCCGTCGGGTTGTTGCTAGGGTTTTCCAGTCGCCCATACTGTTGGCCATGAAATTCTCAGAAGCCACAAAAAGCAATAAAAACTCTATAGTGCATGGTGACGTAACCACCATTACGTATTTAATTTTTTTGCTTTAAGACTAGTTATGTGTTATACCTGGTTCTATGGTTTAATATTCACCAAGCTAAATTAAATACCGTGCAACTAATATCATATTTCACTTCCATTATTATCATACCTTATATAAAGGCTTCTTTTTCACATGAGTACTTCACATTAAAAGGGTTATTTGTGAAGACCTTTGAAGACCTTCTAAATATTAAATATTCAAATTAACACCACATTTTAGATGTGATCTTTATATTTTCACTTTCATTTTACTATAGATTTTGATAGAAGTGGGCCCCAACCTACTTCCAAAACTATGCTCTTACAACCAACCTCAGCTTTACACATTGGGTTTAGTCCTGCATCGACTAGTGAGTAGGGAGCAAACCAAATTTTAAAAGTTGTCAGCCCATAGCACATGAACAAACTTTTGGGTGTTAGGTTACCACAAAAAAGACACACTTGTGTACGACATGGCCTAGTTGTGGTTGGCTAGTTGCCAGTAACATGGATATGGGTCCTCTTAGGCTAACCTACTTTTATAATTTTTTATTTTCCATTCTTTTTTATTTTTTTCTATGGATTTTTCTTTGTAGTTTATTGAATCCAACCAGTGATTAGTCAGGCTTATTTATGACTATTGATCCTTTCCAACGGCTCCTTGTTTGTTCGTTTGATATTTGGCCCTATAAATACCTAGCTATCTAGAACTCTAGATGCATATACATTACTTGTTGGACCTACTTTTTTTTCTTCAATGGCTTGCCTTTCTTTCTCTCCCTCTATTTGCTCTATCGCATAGCCATTTCTTGGGTAATACTTGGGTTTCTCCTCTCCAAGACATGCTAGGCAAGGAGTTGGCCGATCCTAGGTCACTACAAGAAATCAACTATCTCTCGACAACCATTTAGCGGCGGTTATAGAAAACCGCCACTAATTGCATCATTAGCGACAGTTATTGCGGCCTTTTGTAAAATTGCTGCTAAAATCATGCGTTTAGTGGCGGTTTTATATAAAATTGTTGCGAAATACATGAAGTTAGCAGCGGTTTTATTGAAACCGTCGCTAAATGTAAGCATTTAGCGATGGTTTACTTATAACCGCCGCGAATGGTTTTCTGGGTTGCATCTCTTCCCTTTTTATTTATTTTATTCTGCGATCTCCTTTTCGGGTTGCATCTCTTCCATCGTTCCCCATCTGCACAACTGATAGGAGGAAGGATCGATCGGGTCTTCGAGAAGGGGCATCTGAAACCCTGCGGTGAAGGGAGGATCGATCGATCTACTTTAGGGTTGCACCTGTTCCTTTTTCCTTCGTTCCTTGCAACCCCGCGCTCGAAGAAGCATCTGATCAGTCTGAGTCCCTTCACTAAGGTATGCTTCCCCTTCTTCTCCTTCGCTTTTGATCTTTGGTGGCTTTCTTTTGATGCGATTCTCATCAATCTAGGTTTTTTTCCCTATTGGAGAGGTCATCGCCCATGGCTTCCAAGTGGATCCTCAAGGAGCTCAAGGATTTGTAGAAGGATCCCCCCATGTCCTGCAGCACTGGTATAACTCCATCGATTTCTTTTTATTTCTCATCTTTTTTTAATTGATTCTAACTATTGTTGGTGTTGTAGACCTGGGCCCGATTGGTTGATTGTGCTTAGATTTCTGGAAGTTGCTTTATTTAAATCCCTTATGCTATTTGTTTAATAGTTTTGTACGAAATTGGTAAATCCGGATTGTTTGTGGTTGTCTTAGGTCCTAGCGATGTTTAGAGTGATGTGAGCCCCTGGTCATGAGATTCAGTTGATGAGATCAATATAAATATATATTGTTTAAAAATTTTGTTCTTGTTGTTGGTATGATAACCATGTATCATTGGTGGTTTCCTATATTAGGGTTTTAGAAGAGAGTAAATGATGTATATATAGAAAATTATTTTACGGTTAATTCGTTTCTATGTTTTCCAGTAGAAGAATTTTTATTGTTAGAATAGTTGCTTAAGTCTAATATAGATTTCTTAGTTTGAGTTATTCATCTTATTTCTCACTCACTGTAAATATAGATTTGATCGACATTATTGCAAAGATCATATGTTTTACAAAATAATTAGTTCCAGTTGCCCAATTTCAACGGTGAACATGATAACCATGGATCTTGTTGGGTGCCAAGTTTTACTATAGGCAGTGGTAACATTATTAGTTTAATGAGGGGTTTAATTAGTAGTTTACAGTCACGCTTGCTTTATTTATTCATGTTATAGGTTTTAGTTTTCTATATGATGTTGAAGGTTTTATTAATTGTTTAACATATACTCTTTTCATGTATCTAATACTATAAGATCCAAACAGCTTGGTAGCATTATTATATACCTGTCACGCCCCGACCCGGATCCCGGGACCTCGAGCGCGTCAACAGACCGGCCGTATTTAAGCAGAGGAAAACTCCACTCAAATACAAGGACTAAAAAGGTGATAAGCAGATAACAAATCCATAACATAAAATAAACTCGAGTTCATATGAACATAGAGTTATCAGGGTCCGTAGGCCCTATAATAGTCTGGTCCCTATACGGGTCCTACAAATAACAATGCTCATAAAGTAAAAGATAAAGGAGTCTCCTAAACCTCTGATCTCCCTGTGTCCTCTCCTCAGGCTCCACTCCCTCCTAAACCTCGGAATCTGTAAAAGAGGAAAAGTGAAACACATGAGCTTTCGAATGGAAAGCCCAGTAAGTACCCCTGCGGGTCATAAAGACGTAAGTACGAAATAAGTCATCCAAGGAGGTCACAATGCCAACAATATAAGCCTAGGAGTCTACCAGAACGAATCAAAGGTACGACCCCTGATACAGAAACCCTCGGGCTCTGTAATGAGTTTTAAAAGAACTCAAAGTTTACTCCCGGCCAGTATATTGACTATTTGTCTGTGCGAGCGACCTTTTGGTTGTTCAACCCTCGATCATAGGTGGTAGAACTACCTCTACTACGTGTTAACACGGCCGGTGTACCACGCCCACCGGCTGTGTAAGACCTCCAGATTTGCCTCTCTGGCAAGGTGACCATGAGGACGCCAGGTCCCGCCCCTCATCATTCCTCTATCAAGCTCCCCTAGCTCCACCGAGTCCGGCAAGAGAACATAACAAAGCGGGGACACCAACGTCCGAAAACAATCATACATGCTCAACAGAATCTAAGATGTAAATGAACAGCATGTATGGCATCAGCAAAGCATGTACATAGCAAGTCCAAGAAGAACCCGAAACCGGGTGGGAACTAGGCAAGTGTACTTACCTCCTGGTGAGACTAAATGTCTTTCTAGAATCCTTTGGAATGCCTTACGTCTCTCCTGAGAGCATCTGGCATACATAGACCCTTATTAGAGTCAAGTTTTCAACAAGCTTCTAGTTTCACATGCATGTCCAACGTTCTTGTTGGGCTTAGGCCCACTAACGGGTCCTAAAGACCATCTCTCGGGTTACTGCCCCTTTTCCCCTGTTTCCATGTCCTTTAGTTGACCTTGAACCCAGCTTGGTCAAAATTAGTCAACTTTAGTCTACTTGTCGTGTCCAAACTTTATTTAGTCATTTCTGGTCACTCTAGTTGAGTTGGGCCTGTTTCAAGATCATTGTACCATTTTACTTGACCTTAGTCCCTTGAAGGGCATTTTGGTCATTAGGTAGTTTATGACCTTAAGGTCTATCTTGTTTAGGATCTACCTAGTCCCTTTTAACTTATTTAGCCACCTTACAAAATAATTTCCGTAATTAATAAAATATCCAAGGTCAGGAAAATTAATTTTGTCACACTAGTGGCCACATAATCTTTTAATTATCACACTATGATAGTTATTTCCACAATAACATTTGAATTTCTTTATTTCTAAAAGATTATGTCTTTACTCATAAGTTAATTAAACTTATTTGGTCACAATACCTTAGTTCCATACAGTCATTATAACTATACTAAAGCAATTATTCTTTAATTTTGTCACATCTAATATAGTTAGAGACAAAGTTATTCAAATCAGGTAATTGATTTTATTTTGTCACGCTACCGAAATATTTTCCATCATAATATTTGTCACATAGCTAAAGTCCCTTTTTAGCTATTTTAACTATGCAAATAACCATTCAATTATTTGTCACACTATCATAGTCACTATTAATTATTTGTCACATTACCCATGCTTCACAAATAATTAAAATTAAACTTGCTATTGTTACACTAACAAAGCTCCATTTAAATATTTCCACAATAAATAAATTAAGTGTCACACTCTATAGTTTCCAAGGAATAATCATTCCTGATTTTTTTCAACTTGATTTTGTCACCTATAGTTAGTGTAACCATATTAATTGACTAATTTTTGTCTACTGTCACACTTCTAATGTTATAGAAATAATCCGCAAAACTTTACTAATGATTTATAAAAATATGAGTCACAAGTCCATAGTTTCCCATTTTAATATCATATTTAGCTAATTACTATTTATAATAATAATTAGCTAATGTTTTAATTAAAAAGAGAGAGGAAAATAACTAATTATTTTAATTAATTATTTGACTGTCACACCCCTAAGTTCTGATTTAATTAAAAATCATTACACGTTATTATTGTTTTTTTTTTATTTAACCTTCTTCTTCTTCATTATTTTCTCTCTCTCTATCGCGACCGACGGCGTCGACGACTCTTGCCTTCTTCTCCGGCACTCAGGCGCTTTGCGTCTTTCGGTCCCGTCCTTGAGAGCCTCACGACCACGACCGGCCCCATCTAGTACGCCACCGGCCTCGCCTCTATCGCTGGAGATCTCCGTCGTGCTCGGCCGCGGGGTCAACTCTCTCCGACGAGCTCACACTCCAGCAATGCATGCAACCTATTCTAATGACGCAGCACAGAGAGAAGGGCTTACCGGAGAGCTGGGGACGACGTTTGGTTCCGCGAGAGCTCTTCTGGTTGCCCTGCAACTACGTCGCCTTCTCCGGCCAGCTCAGCCGCTCGTGTAACTCCAGCCTCTCTATCTCGACTTCTCCTCCCTCTCTGTGTTATCAGGCTCAAGAGACCGCGAGCTCAAAAGCCATGACGAGCTCTCTGGGGCTTCTCTCTCTTCTCCTCTGTCACCTCACCGGAGACTGGAGAGGCTCGGGCGAATGTGTGACGAAACAGTGGGGTGGTGTCCCCCTTTTTATAGCCCTAGGAAGCCAGACGAATCGTCGGCTCTCAGGAAAAACGCCACGCCGGCGGTGGTCGGGTTTCTCGCGCGAAACGGTCGGGACAGCCGGCGGGTCTCGCGCGAGAACGTTGCAGGCGGCTGAAGGTGGTGGAGGTGCCTCGGGATCATCACTTCGATGATCAACGGCGGAGATTGAGAAGATCACATCCAACGGCCCCTATATCAGCCCTTCTGCCTCGTATCTAACAGCCTTAAGATGAAAGGCCGGGATTTAAAACTATCCAACGGCCAGATCTCTTTTCAATCTGCCTCGTATCCGTCACCAGCTTGGATGGACGGTTAAAAGTGATCCGCACTGTAGGGTCGTCCCTACCTACCTCTTTCACCGTTGCCTCGTATCTAGTATACGCTGAGATGGATTCCATCTAAGCTCGCCACGTGGCTCTACGAGAGCCTTAGTAATGCTCCGAGATCGGGACTCATCTGAGATCTTTTGATCTCAGCCGTCCATCCATTTCCATTTAGGGTTTTCTCATGGATAACTTTCCAGAGGTCCCTGACACTTCTAAAATTACATACAGGTCCAAGACTGTGAAAGGAAAAATTATTTTTATAGTCCCCCAAACTTTTAAAAATTACCAGGAAGTCCTTCTGGTCACCATAAACCCTAGTTAGGGTTTTAAATCCCTTTTAAACTTAATTTTTCCTCATTTTAACTCCCTATTTAAACTCTAGGGAATTTATTTAACTTAATAAACAATTTTAAGAAAATTTTTAACACCTTTATTTCTTAAAATTTCTTGGATTTTACAATCCTCCCCCCATACAATAATTTCGTCCTCGAAATTACACCACCGCTATAACTGAGTAAACAAATCTGGATAACGTTGTTTCATATCGTCCTCGCATTCCCAAGTTGCTTCCCACTCTGTGTGGTTACTCCACTTAACCTTAACAAAAGGAATAGTTCTATTCCTTAACTGTTTGTCTTCCCGGCCCAAGATAGCCACTAGGCGTTCCTCGTAGGACATATCCTCTTGGACTTCCACTGGAACTTGAGGAATCACTCTGGTGGGATCACGAATGCACTTCTTCAACATTGAAATGTGAAAGACATCGTGAACCTGAGCGAGATCCTGAGGTAATGCCAATCTATATGCCACAACTCCTATGCGCTTCAATATCTCAAAAGGTCCGATATATCGTAGAGCAAGTTTTCCACGCCGTCCAAACCTTACTACCCCTTTCATAGGAGATACTTTTAAGAATACCAGATCCCCAACTTGAAACTCCTGATCAGATCTCTTACGGTCTGCATAACTCTTTTGTCTACTTTGGGCAGCCTGAAGTCTCTCCCTGATCAACTTGACATGTTCCTCCGTTTGTTTTATAAAATCGGGTTGCTTAAGTGTCGCCTCAGCTATCAGCTTCCTTTCTCCCACATCTCCCCAACAAATGGGAGTTCGGCACTTCCTCCCATAGAGTGCCTCATACGGAGCCATCTTGATACTTGCCTGATAGCTGTTGTTGTAAGCAAATTCTATCAAGCTTAGGCGCTCATCCCAAGACCCCGTAAAATCTATCGCACATGCCCTCAACATGTCTTCTAGCACCTGGATGGTCCTTTCGGATTGTCCATCAGTCTGTGGGTGGAAAGCTGTGCTGAATGCCAATCCTGTGCCCAGAGCTGTGTGCAGGCTCTCCCAAAATCTGGAGACAAACCGAGTGTCTCGATCAGAAGTGATCGACACCGGTACTCCATGTAGTCTGACGATCTGATCTATATACAGCTGGGCCAACTTTTCGAAGGATGCTCCCGTTCTCAACGGTATAAAATGGGCCGATTTAGTCAGTCGGTCCACAATAACCCAGATCGATTCATGGCCTCTTTGAGTACGTGGCAACCCCGTCACAAAATCCATGTTAATGTGTTCCCACTTCCACTCTGGAATGGGTAAGGGTTGTAACATCCCTGCCGGCTTCTGGTGTTCTGCCTTTACCAACTGACAGGTGATGCACTTGGCCACGAACTCCGCAACATCTCGTTTCATTCCCTTCCACCAGAAATGATCCTTCAACCCTCTATACATCTTGGTACCTCCAGGGTGAATAGAGTAACTCGAATAGTGGGCTTCTTCCAGAATCTCCCTTCTTATTTCAGGGACATTTGGAACACAAATCCTTTCATCAAATCTAAGAGTACCATCTTCATGGACTCTGAACCGTGTTGGTTCTCCTTGGCCCATGTGCTCCTTGATCTCCTCCAGGTCATGATCTTGCCCCTGAGCCACCCGAATCCTTTCCAATAACGAGGGTCGGATATGTAAGCTGGCCAATGAGACTTCCATTGTAGGCAAAACAACCTCTAGATTGAGCCTTCTCATGTCCTCCAATAGCGGCCTCTGAGTTGTTAACATAGCGGCAACTCCATATCCAGACTTCCTGCTCAGTGCATCAGCCACCATGTTTGCCTTACCAGGGTGGCAATGGACACTGAGATCATAGTCCTTAATTAGCTCTAACCAGCGCCGTTGTCTCATATTCAACTCCTTCTATGTGAATATGTACTTGAGGCTCTTATGATCAGTGTAAATCTCGCAAGGTACATCGTAGAGGAAGTGTCGCCAGATCTTTAGGGCAAACACGATCGCTGCCAACTCAAGATCGTGTGTGGGGTAATTCTCTTCAAAGGGCTTTAACTGTCGTGATGCGTAAGCAATCACGCGCCCATCCTGCATCAACACACATCCAAGACCAGTCTTGCAAGCGTCACTATAGACCGTATACCCACGATTACTTTGTGGTAACGCCAACACTGGTGCAGATATCAACCTCTGTTTTAGCTCATGGAAACTCTTTTCACAGGATTCGGTCCAAATAAATTTGATACCTTTCCTGGTCAGCTTAGTTAATGGTGCTGCTATAACTGAGAAACCCACAACGAATCTTCGGTAATAGCCAGCTAATCCCAAGAAACTTCGTATCTCCCGTACTGTAGTTGGTCTTTTCCATTCCACAACGGCTTCAATTTTCTTGGGATCTACTGAAACTCCAGCTCCACTTACCACGTGGCCCAAGAAAGCAACCTTGCCCAACCAAAATTCGCACTTGGAGAACTTCGCATAGAGCTGATGTTCTCTCAAGGTCTCTAGCACTATTCTTAAGTGCTCCTCGTGTGCCTGGTGGCTTCTTGAGTAGATAAGTATGTCATCGATAAACACCACCACAAACTGGTCCAAATATTGACGGAATACCCGGTTGATCATGTCCATAAAGACTGCCGGGGCATTGGTAAGCCCAAACGGCATTACCAGAAACTCATAGTGCCCGTATCTAGTACGGAAAGCACTCTTCGGGATATCCGTCTCTTTAATCCTTACTTGATGATACCCAGATCTCAAGTCAATCTTGGAGAAAACTTGAGCTCCCTGTAGCTGATCCAGTAGGTCATCAATTCTTGGTAGAGGATATTTATTCTTTACAGTCACCTTGTTCAACTCCCGATAATCAATGAACAACCTTAGCGACCCGTCTTTCTTCTTAACGAAAAGAACAGGTGCTCCCCAAGGTGACATGCTGGGTCTGATAACACCTTTATCCATCAATTCCTCTAGTGGGTCTTCAATTCCTTAAGCTCCGCAGGTGCCATCCGGTATGGAGCCTTAGACACAGGAGCTGTTCCCGAAACCAAATCAATAGAGAACTCCAGTTCTCTTTCCGGGGGTAATCCCGGTAACTCTTCCGGAAACACGTCAGGGTACTCCCTTACCACCGGTACGTCTGAGACCACCATCTACTTATCCTTCTTTACCTCAGTAATAGAAGCCAAATAGCCTATACATCCACCCCTAAGTAACTTCCGAACCTGGAGAGCTGAAATCCCCTGTACTAGGGAACATGTTTGGCTACCTTTAAAGGTAAATTCTTCTTCTCCCGGCATTGTAAACACAACTCTCTTCCCACGATAGTCTACCACCGCGTAAACCGAAGAGAGCCAGTCCATCCCGAGGATCACATCGTAATCCTTCAGGTCCATTACATGCAAATTTGCAAGTAATCTCCGCCCCTCAATCACTACTGGGCATGCCGGTACCATCCTCCTTACCATCATGGTAGCTCCTACCGGGGTATCTACACACAGGTCCTGGGGTAGATCTATAGTAGGCAACGTATGCTTTTGTGCAAATCGTGCAGATACGAAAGAGTGTGTTTTCTCCAAGATCAAATAAAGTGCAGGCATAGAAAGAACTAACTGAAATGGTACCTGCCACGACATCAGCTGATGCCTGTGCTTCCTCAGTTGTCAGATGGTAGACCCGTCCATGGGTCATTGGCCTCTACTGTTGCTGGGGTTGGTTCGGGGTAGAAGGCTGTCCTGAAGTCGCCTTTCCCTTCTTATCTCCACCTTGTGGTCTTGGTGGTAGTCCTACAGATTATCGGGAAGCCTGTTGTGATCCATGAGTTCCTCCCACTACACTCTGCCCCTGTTGTTGTTGCGGACATTGGGCCTTTTGGTGATCCAAAGCCAAACAGTAATACACCCTCCAATTATCCTTGAACACTGGGATCTCTTATGCGGTCCCTTGCATTCCTAGCACCTAATGGTCTGGGTTACACTAGCTGACGACCCTTTGCCTCCAGATGAGGCTGTGGACCTAGTTGGCTTCCCATAAGGCCGATACTTGTTATCTGGCCTACGCTTTCCAGAGCTCTTTCCTGATGACTGGCCCTGGCTATTTGCCCCTTTATCCTTTTTCTCTTTCTGGGACGACCCCTGGGCGTCCCCTTGACAAGAAGCCTCAGTGTACTTAGCTCTAGCCACAACTTCGGTGTAGGTCTTGCACATGTGGCTGGTCACAACCTTTTTCAGTGATGGCCGCAAATTTCATTACCCGGCTCTCTTCTGTTAGAACCATATCAGGAAAGAAGCGAGCCAACCTATCAAATTCTGTTTCATACTGCTTCACAGTGGAGCCTCCCTGAACAAGCTGGGAGAATTGCTGTCCAAGCTGCACTAGATATCCTCTTGAGAAATACTTGGCGAAGAACGCTGTCCTGAATTCTTCCCAAGTTTGGAAGGCGTCACCCTTCCTCAGCCTGATTTCTCCGAAGTACCAGTCTTCTGCGGGTCCTTGGAGCATATACACAGCGGTCTTGATCTTTTCCCCCTCGGTGGTCTGGAAAACCTCGAAGGTTTTCTCCATCTCCCTTATCCACTGCTCCGCAGCATGGGGATCTGCAGCTCCCTCAAATGGTCGGGGAGAGGGTCTCTTTATCTCCCTTAGTAACCCTCTACTTGACGTGGGGTTGGTTGATGGAGGTGGTGCACGTTGTTGTCGGGTTTCCTGAATCAGTCCCAACATCTCTCTCATGAGTTCCATCATGCTCATGGGGGGTACCTCCCCCCTTGGGTTTTGGCCCTCTGCTTGGGGTACCTGAGCAAGGCACCTCTTGCTTAACTTCCATCTCGTCCACAGGTGGGGGTACCTCCCCCCCTGCGGTTGAGGTACTTCTTCCACAGGAGGCTGTGGCATCTCAGTACGACGAGGTCACCCTCGCCTACCCCTTCCTCTACCTCTACCACCACGACCTCCACGCAAGTGATCCATAGTTCAGCTGTGTAAGGATTTCAAGGTCACTTTTATTTCCAGCAAGACAAGTGATGATAAAAACATACTTTTTATTCATTTCCAGAACAACGACTAGAGACAACATGAAAAACAAAAGATACTAAAGGACATAATATAAGTAGTTCGTACAACACAAATGTTTGTAATACTACGTTATTCTAGCAACTAAAACTAAAACTCAGTCCAGGTGATGCTCGTCAGGAGACAGTGGAGTGTAGTCAGCACAGGGTCGATGTCCTCCAGACCCCTGTGGTCCCCTGCTAGGTCCCGGTGCACCCGGATGGACAAAGAGAAAGCTAGGTGCTCCCGGCGCCACAAATTTCGCGGCGCACCAAAGGCGTGGCGCCTACACTCCGTCATACGGTGCCCATACACTCCACATCGTCGGCACCAGGAGATCCTAAGAGCGGTAGGAGATGGTCCTACAGCTCTATCCTGAATCTGAACCCCCAATCTACGGCGGTAATCTCGAGCTCGGCACACACGCCGTGGAGGAATACTAGGGCTCACTATTTCCTGCATAAGTGGAACCCTCGGTCCTACACCCACTGGCCTCTGCATAGCAATATGGTCTCTAAGTCCACGAACCAGCATGGTGACTGTGGTCTGAAGCCTATCAACCTTTCGGTTGGTGGCTTCGACCGTCCTCCTCATCTCGGCGAGGACCTCAGCGGGCTCAGACGAATCAGCTCTGGGTGGTGGAGTGTTCTCCCGGACAGACTCCACCTCATCATCAGACGAATCACGATACGACAGTCCCGACATCCTGCAAGTAAACCAGGTGTCAATCTATCGTACCACTATCTATACTACCCCAGTCCCGCACTCAGTCTATGCAACTGGCTAAGGGCATCTAGGGTCTGCTATCTGCTCTATCTAGAGAACCGCTCTGATACCACTTTAATCTGTCACGCCCTGACCCGGATCCCGGGACCTCGAGCGCGTCAACAGACCGGCCGTATTTAAGCAGAGGAAAACTCCACTCAAATACAAGGCCTAAAAAGGTGATAAGCAGATAACAAATCCATAACATAAAATAAACTCGAGTTCATCAGAACATAGAGTCATCAGGGTCCGTAGGCCCTATAATAGTCTGGTCCCTATACGGGTCCTACAAATAACAATGCTCATAAAGTAAAAGATAAAGGAGTCTCCTAAACCTCTGATCTCCCTGTGTCCTCTCCTCAGGCTCCACTCCCTCCTAAACCTCGGAATCTGTAAAAGAGGAAAAGTGAAACACATGAGCTTTCGAATGGAAAGCCCAGTAAGTACCCCTGCGGGTCATAAAGACGTAAGTAGGAAATAAGTCATCCAAGGAGGTCACAATGCCAACAATATAAGCCTAGGAGTCTACCAGAACGAATCAAAGGTACGACCCCTGATACAGAAACCCTCGGGCTCTGTAATGAGTTTCAAAAGAACTCAAAGTTTACTCCCGGCCAGTATGTTCAGCTATTTGCTGTAAGAACGACCTTTTTGGTTGTTCGACCCTCCGGTCATAGGTCGGTAGAACTACCTCTACTACGTGTTAACACGGTCAGTGTACCACGCCCACTGACAGGTAAGACCTCCAGAGATTTGCCTCTCTGGCAAGAAGTGACGAGAGCGCCCGGGTCCTGTCCCTGATCATTCCTCTATCGGAGCTCCCCTAGCTCCACTGAGTCCGGGCAGTAGAACATAACAAACAGGGACACCAACGTCCCGAAAACAAACATACATGCTCAACAGGAATCTAAGACAGAAATGAACAGCATGTATGGCATCAGCAAAGCATGTACATAGCAAGTCCAAGAAGAACCCGAAACCGGGTGGGAACTAGGCAAGTGTACTTACCTCCTGGTGAGACTAAATGTCTTTCTAGAATCCTTTGGAATGCCTTACGTCTCTCCTGAGAGCATCTGGCATACATAGACCCTTATTAGAGTCAAGTTTTCAACAAGCTTCTAGTTTCACATGCATGTCCAACGTTCTTGTTGGGCTTAGGCCCACTAACGGGTCCTAAGGACCATCTCTCGGGTTACTGCCCCTTTTCCCCTGTTTCCATGTTCTTTAGTTGACCTTGAACCCAAATTTCTTGGTCAAAATTAGTCAACTTTAGTCTACTTGTCGTGTCCAAACTTTTATTTAGTCATTTACGGTCACTCTAGTTGAGTTGGGCCTGTTTCAAGATCATTGTCCCATTTTACTTGACATTAGTCACTTGAAGGGCATTTTGGTCATTAGGTAGTTTATGACCTTAAGGTCTATCTTGTTTAGGATCTACCTAGTCCCTTTGAACTTATTTAGCCACCTTACAAAATAATTTCCGTAATTAATAAAATATCCAAGTTCAGGAAAATTAATTTTGTCACACTAGTGGCCACATAATCTTTTAATTATCACACTATGATAGTTATTTCCACAATAACATTTAAATTTCTTTATTTCTAAAAGATTATGTCTTTACTCATAAGTTAATTAAACTTATTTGGTCACAATACCTTAGTTCCATACAGTCATTATAACTATACTAAAGCAATTATTCTTTAATTTTGTCACATCTAATATAGTTAGAGACAAAGTTATTCAAATCAGGTAATTGATTTTATTTTGTCACGCTACCGAAATATTTTCCATCACAATATTTGTCACATAGCTAAAGTCCCTTTTTAGCTATTTTAACTATGCAAATAACCATTCAATTATTTGTCACACTATCATAGTCACTATTAATTATTTGTCACATTACCCATGCTTCACAAATAATTAAAATTAAACTTGCTATTGTTACACTAACAAAGCTCCATTTAAATATTTCCACAATAAATAAATTAAGTGTCACACTCGAATAGTTTCCAAGGAATAATCATTCCTGATTTTTTTCAACTTGATTTTGTCACCTATAGTTAGTGTAACCATATTAATTGATTAATTTTTGTCTATTGTCACACTTCTAATGTTATAGAAAAAATCCGCAAAACTTTACTAATGATTTATAAAAATATGAGTCACAAGTCCATAGTTTCCCATTTTAATATCATATTTAGCTAATTACTATTTATAATAATAATTAGCTAATGTTTTAATTAAAAAGAGAGAGGAAAATAACTAATTATTTTAATTAATTATTTGACTGTCACACCCCTAAGTTCTGATTTAATTAAAAATCATAACACGTTATTATTCTTTTTTTTTTATTTAACCTTCTTCTTCTTCATTATTTTCTCTCTCTCTCTCTAGCGACCGACGGCGTCGACGACTCTTGCCTTCTTCTCTGGCAGTTCCGGGCGCCTGCCCGTGCTCGATCCCCGTCACCGAGAGCCTCACGACCACGCCCGGCCCCATCTAGTACGCCACCGGCCTCGCCTCTATTGCTGGAGATCTCCGTCGTGCTCGGCCACGGGGTCAACTCTCTCCAACGAGCTCACACTCCAACAATGCATGCAACCTATTCTAATGACGCAGCACAGAGAGAAGGGCTTACCGGAGAGCTGGGGACGACGTTTGGTTCCGCGAGGGCTCTTCTGGTTGCCCTGCAACTACGTCGCCTTCTCCGGCCAGCTCAGCCGCTCGTGTAACTCCACCCTCTCTATCTCGACTTCTCCTCCCTCTCTGTGTTACCAGGCTCAAGAAACCGCGAGCTCAAAAGCCATGACGAGCTCTCTGGGGCTTCTCTCTCTTCTCCTCTATCACCTCACCCGAGACTGGAGAGGCTCGGGCGAATGTGTGACGAAACAGTAGGGTGGTGTCCCTCTTTTTATAGCCCCTCTGAAGCGGCCGAATGCGGCTCTCGAGGAAAAACGCCACGTCGGCGGTGGTCGGGTTTCTCGCTAACGGCTCGGGATGTACCGGTAGGGTCTCACCAAGCGGAAACGTTGCGAGGCCGAAGGTGGTGGAGGTGCCTCGGGATCATCACTTCGATGATCAACGGCGGAGATTGAGAAGATCACATCCAACGGCCCCTATATACGGCCCTTCGCTCAAATTATCTAACGGCCTTAAGATGAAAGTAGGGATTTAAAACTATCCAGCGGCGGATCTCTTTTCAATGCACTTCGTATCCGTCACCCGGCTTGGATGGGCCGGTTAAAAATGATCCGCATGGTAGGGTCGTCCCTACCCACCCCTTTCACCGTTGCCTGCAGATCTAGTATCTGGCTGAGATGGATTCCATCTCATTTCGCTACCCGATGGCTCTCTGAGAGCCTTAGTAATGCTCCGAGATCGGGACTCATCTGAGATCTTTTGATCTCAGCCGTCCATCCATTTCCATTTAGGGTTTTCTCGTGGATAACTTTCCAGAGGTCCCTGACACTTCTAAAATTACATACAGGTCCAAGATTGTGAGAGGAAAAATTATTTTTATTGTCCCCCAAACTTTTAAAAATTACCAGGAAGTCCTTCTTGTCACCATAAACCCTAGTTAGGGTTTTAAATCCCTTTTAAACTTAATTTTTCCTCATTTTAACTCCCCATTTAAACTCTAGGGAATTTATTTAACTTAATAAACAATTTTAAGAAAGTTTTTAACACCTTTATTTCTTAAAATTTCTTGGATTTTACAATACCTTTGATACAATATTTGCAATCTTTATTTCTATCTTGTACTATGATACAATTGTATTTATGTTTTCTTTATACAATCATTTCACTGTCGTGTTTGTTTATATTTTGTGATTCTTTGGTGTTTTTGTGTGTATCTAGTATTCTTTGTTATATTGAGAAATATCATTCCTTGGTAACAGGACAAACCGGAACCCCTGTAGAAGGCCGCCTGCCTGATGCTACCAATGGTATAATATTTTATTTATTGGTCCATTCCAAATGATTTTCATCATGTTATTCATCATGATATTTTTATATTGTAGCTTATTTTTAACTTCAATTGGTTGGTAATTAATTGATAGTAGTGCCTCAAGTAATTGATATTACTGTATACTTATTGAAGCTTGCTTCTTATTGTTGCAGTGTGCATTTGCTACCATTGTAATCTCTGTTGGCATCAGTCTAGTAAGTATAGTTTAATCTTTCTATAGAATGAATTTTGGACTTATGTCTTGATTTACTTGTCATTTTAGGACTTCCATGTTCATAAACAGTTGTATTATTGATTTGGGAAATCTTGTATATGAACCTCCAAGAGATGGTCCTACATTGTGCGAGATCGGCATACCTGATAGATATGCTCAAGAGTTCTATGTTCCTGATCCTAATCCACATTACATCAACAAATTTATGTTCATCATCCAGACAAGTCAGTCTTGACACTGCAATGAATTCATCAATGAATCGCTTAAATTAATAATTTCACCACCCACAATTTTTCTTTTTCTTTTTTTTTTTGTAGATTCAGACAGTATGGTCTATGGGAGAGGTATGCAGATTTATATCCCGATCACGATCTTATTTTTACCGTCAGAGTTAGTGACTATAAAAAGATTGGTTCTTTGCGCAAGTAACAAGGTAATGTTTCTTCTCCATAATATATTAATGGTATCATCCTTCAACATTAACTTAGCTCATATTTATAGAGAGGGTGAAGGAAATACATATCAAGGAACAATGTCTTATTCAGAAATTGATCATGAATGTTGTTTGTGCAGGTTGGTGTTCTCAATGGAAAATCTAGTGAAACAATCAAGGATTTGCAAATTAACTTTGGGGCAAAGAAACAACAATTGGAAAGGTGGTGAAACAACCAACAATCAAGAATCTACACCTAGGAAAGCTTTGTAATAGTTCAGATGCCTCTGTACTTTTCATTTGTTCTTGCTTATTAAGTTTTCACAAATGTATAAATTGACATTTTGTGATCATTTATGAATTATCAATAAAGTTTTTATTATTTTTAAACTCTAATTACTAATTAGATGTAGTTCTATAGATTTACTGTATAATAAAGAGGGATTTTTATTATTGTAAAAAAAATAATAATTGATTAAATTTTTAAATAATTGTAAAAGAAAATCCTTACAACTCATGGCAGTTTTGAACAACTCATGGCGATTTAAAGGTAGTTTCAAACCGACGCGAATTGTAATGTGCATTTGGCGGTGGTTGTACTGTCAGTTCACTCAAAACGCCACGAAATGTAGTGCCGACACCAGTATTCACGGCGGTTTCCAAACTGCTGCAAAAGCATTTTGTGGCGGTTTGAACCGCGGCTAAATGACTTTAAAACCGCCGCTAATGACTTTTTTTCTTGTAGTGGGTTAGATATACCCTATTGATGAGAGAGTTTACTAGCAAACTTGTACGGAGGAGTAAAATAAGTCTTGAGGACAAGTCGAGAGTCGCTCCTTCCAGGCTTGGTGTTTTAACTCTTATTGAATTGATTATTTACACTTTGGATTGAAATAGGATTTAAGATATAGATTGATTGATTTCCAAAAAAATTTAATATCTTATGCACTTTTAAACTTTTCTTTTATTTGTACTTTTATATCTTTTGTACATGAAATCTTTTGTGTGTGTGTGTTTGTATTCTAGACCCGCAACTCATTGCACTTCCATTTGATTAGAGGCATTAAAAACTTATGCACGTGCAAACTTTTGCTTGATTTTTATTGACATAGATATTGCACTCGCAACCTTTTGCGTAATTGTAAAAGACACTCCCTGCTAAGCACTGTACAAATTCGAATTTCAGGTTTAAATAAAGATTTATAATTAATTAAGTTTTAATATGAGGGCTTATGTGCATATCATCTAATAAGAGAGTTAAGGAATGAATAAAAAGGGCTCATGAGATAATATATATAGGTAGGAATTGTTTTGCGAATAAAGCCTTATCACATGAAATTATGAATTTCCATTGAAGAGTTAAAGTTCCATTGTGGCATAAAAAGTGACTAAGTTTAGGCTTAATCCTCTACCACTGCAATTGAGTTAAAGGCCACATAGACTAACTAGTGAACTCTCCCAATAATGCATACTGTTAGCTAACGAATGGGAACTTGGTACTTGTCTTCACATGGCACACTAAACACTCATGTGAACATTGGATTCCCTTTCACTTTCTTTTCAAACAAAGCCTAGGCTTTGAGTGCTGTAATTACCGAATCTAGTCTGAAATAGGAGAAGAATGGGTGGGACTACATTGAGAAAAGAAAGAAGGAGTCAACTGTGTTCTTGTAGACTAAGCTGGGTCACAAGTTCTTAAGGTGAGAGGTAGCCATCGCTCATCCTCACGATCTTGGCCAGCCCTCTTCTCCCCTTCCTTTTCTTCTTCTCCCCGTAACAAACCCAAGTGAAGGCTGAAGACTTCCATAACCTTCTTTAACCCAGCCTGCAAACCTCACAAGCTAATCACCCACCTCTGAACCACCACTATGAGCTCATTGTCCCCCTGAGCTGCACATCGGCTAATCTTGAGGGGAAATCCAGAATTTCAGCCACTATCTCCCAGCCCTTGTCCAACATAGAAGGTTTGTGACTTCACAGCAGAGAGGAAGGATGGAAAGGCCCTAGTGGCTGATTTGAGCTTGGAGTGAAAAAGGCGGCCTGGATGGGAATCTGAAGGTTTTCAAGGAGCTACCTTATCTGACAACAGCTTAGAAGATCTAAAGAGGAGCTAAAGAAGAGCTTCTAACCTGCTGAATGCTCCATGGGACTGTTGTTTTGGAACTTTTGAAACCTCCGGCAATTCAGGTTAGTGAGGATTTGAAAGAACCACTCAAGGTTAGTTAGGATCTATCCTAATAATTAGATGAGAGTGAACTTGTTAATATGATGGATTATGAGCCCCATGGTGCTGATCTCCACGCTCAATCCTAAGAAATAATTACAACCCATTGTTAATCACTTACTAGTCCTCTCTCAAACATTAGTACCAAATTTATATGATCTCAAACTCATCCTAAAGAGCCACGCCATCTGCGGCGTAAACTTACTACTTACCAGGAGAAACGAAATGAGAGGTACGCCCTCTGCGCCCTTCCCACATTCATTCCGAGCATTCTCTAGGTATCCTTTCTGTTCGGGTTTCGGATGTCCTCGATAGAGACATACAACGGTACTTCGGATCCCATGGATCATTTGGAAGCCTTCAAGGTGGTGATGCTCCTTCATGGAGCCCGATATGAAATCATATGTCAAGCCTTCCTGGCCACCCTAAGAGGTTGGACCCAGACCTAGTTTTCCAGCCTCATTCCAAAGTCTGTCTCATCCTTTGGAAGCTCGAGTGAGCTATTTGTAAGCCACTTCATGAGTCGCAAAAAGCAATGAAAAACTTCCACTATGCTCATGGTGATTAAGCAATAGGAATGGAAAAACCTTCATTGCTTCGTTCACATGTTCAATATGGAGTTGCTAGAAATCCTTGCCATGAACCAAAACTTTGTGATTGTGGCATTCGCATAGGGATTGTAGAGGTCCTCATTTCAATTTTCTCTGCTAAAGAAACATCAGAAAGGCTTTGCAGTCGTCCTCGCCGTAGCAGAGAAGTATATCAAAGCGAAGGGGGTCTAGGCCGCTAAATGAGAGGAAAGTCGGCCAGAAAAGACTAAGAAGGAGAAGAATCTTGTAAAATATACACATAAGGTGTTCAGTGGGTGGAGGATCCTTGCTAGAGAAAATATTAACAAGCTTGATACAATATTTCACAACTATACACTCTTGAACGCCACTCGAGCCAAGATTCTCATGAAAATAGATGACTCAAGAATGCTTAAATGGCCAAACAAATGAAGAACTCAGAAAAGAGAAAAGACAAAAAGAATACTGCCTCTTTCACCAGGATAATAGGCATAATATGGACCAATACATCCTGCTTCGAAACGAGATCGACAAATTGATTTGTATGGGGCGCCTAACCCAACATCTAATAAGAACCAGTAGGTAGAAGGCCTATCCTCCCCTCCAAAGAAACAGGACCCTGTAGGAGTGATCCATGTGATCATGAGAGGACTCATGAGAGGAGGGAAGAGTGATTCATCTCGAAAGAGGTATGCTCAAATGTCTCGACGAACTAGCCTGCCTGGGAAGAAAAGCCTTTCTAGGCTGCCTACTATATTCTTTGATTACTATTTGAGGATCGTCAAGAATCCTCAAGACGATGCATTAGTACTCACAGTGGACATTACTGGGTAAGAAGTCAGAAGAGTCCTCATAGATAGCGGGAGCTCAGCCGACGTTCTCTTCTAGAGTGCCTACGAGAAGCTAAGAATAGAGAAAGAGTCACTGTGCCTAGCGAGGTTGTAAGACCCAAGATTTGATTATGTTTTAAGTTTTAATCTTTAGGAAGTTATGTTTTCTTTCTAGGCTTTAAGTAGTTATTTTACTTATTTATTTCCTTGAGTAAGGGAAAGTCCCCCAAGGTTGAACTTTTTTTAGCTTTTGTTGGAATAAAAGTCTTTTAATTTTTCTCTAACTAATTAACAGAATGAATCCCCGTCTTGGAATTAGTAAGATTTATATATATATAAATGATATATATATATATATATATATATATATATATATGTGTGTGTGTGTGTATAAATCAATGAATATTTAACTCTACTTTTATTTTATTAAAGGTAAATCGGATGAGATGGGATAGTATATATAGAATTTAAAATTTTTTTCAAATTATTGTGATGAGAGGGGTACTATATATATATATATATATATATATATATATATGATAGAGTAGAGATATATTAGAGATATTGAGCTGCTACTTTGAATTCAAAGATAAGGTAAGAGAAAAAAAAAGTCTGATGGGGTTGAAATAATATAATAATTATAAAATACCTTTCAATCATGTGACGAGGGCCAATGAAAACTCGTTCATAGCTTTTGAAAATGTAAATGTACACTTAGTTTTAAATTCTAATAGATAGATAGGGACGTGCATAGGTTTTGAAGATTTGCTTTTCAAAGAAGACACGTGATGAGACACAGGTGAAAGCGCGTGGAATTTTTAAAGAGGAAGCACGTCCATTGACATGCGATGAGAGCGCCGTCCATCTGAGCGCAAGTTAATCTCGAGACACAATTTTTCCAATCCTTCGCTCAGCCTTATCATTTGTATTGAATAACTGCAGTGGAGGTTTAAACTAAGAGATAAACTCATCAAAGCCTATCTAAATCTATCCGCAACCTTCTATAAACAGAGGGTCGTTCCCTAGAACCCTAGTACAGATCTTCGAACGGCAGAGCACCATCGTGGGAGAGAGAGAAAGAGAGAGAGGGAGGGACTGAAGGGAAGAGGAGGTGTGCTGGTAGTGCTCGGAGCGCCCGGAGCAGACTCAACCTCGTCGGAAGGCTCTCGAAGGAGCATCTCGCCGAGTCGTTGACGATCGTGACCCACTCTCGGAGCCATCTTCGAACCACCTGCGACTCCGGTAAGCCTCTAAACTCATTCCAGGGTCTTTAGTTCATATGATTGTGCATGCATGCCCGTATTCATGAACAATGAGTATGCTTAGCAGTTGTCATTGTTGAATCATAATCAACTAAGTTGAGGATGTAATTAAGTAAATTTGTTGATAGAGGAGGTAACCTAGTTGTAACTCCTGTTATTTCAAGTAGATGTTCAATTATGGATGCTAACTGTAGATGAATTAATTAAACTTGAAGGCTTTATTTGGATTGAAGGGGAAGGTTTTGTTGCTTAGATGGCACTGCTTTAATCGCGTGTTTAATGAACAAACATGCATAATTGATAATATAAGAAGAGAGATTATGGAGTTTGTTGCCTGCTAGTTAAAACATTCATTCGCGTTGGGATTGGTCGTATAAACGATGGATATGGGTCATGTATGTGGTTAGTGGATATGGTGTTCCTTGGTAAGACTCTGTTTTAGTTTTATATTCCTGATAACTGGATGGTCACATAAAGGAATTTAACTATTTTAAATAGGGAGGCATGATGCTAGTGTAGGTTGTCAAAGAATAGTTTGTATTGTTGGTGGACTTTGATCAAAGTTTGGTAATGACACCTATGATTAGTTAATTAATTAATTATTTAGTTTTATTAAATCTCATACAGTGGTTGATGATTAATGGTTTAGACCGAGTCAATTTATTGGATCAAGTCCACTCAAGTGTGTTAACGGGTTGGGTTAAACCAAGTTGTGAATCAAGTTAGTAAAACAAAACAAATAAATGAATAAATTGTAATGGGGATAGTGAGGATACTAAGTTAATTTGTGTTCATCAGGATTGACGTAGATGCGAAGGCAGTTGGTTCCTTGGGACACCAGACTTTGTGACTTTGGTAAGTGTACCCACCTAGTACCCACCCAGTTTTGGGTTTTCTTGACTATATGCCTTTGTTTCAGCTTCCTTGCTTGATTATTTGTTGATCTTGATATTGTTAATTATCTTTGTGCTATTGCCTCATTGTTTATTGGCCTTGATATCATTATGCTTGATCTGTTTTGGATTGCATACACGTGTTCAAGATCTTTCGTTATTGAGTTCCGTGATAGTGTATGCATATTGGTGTGTAAGCTTTTCGTTGGACATGCATGTGTATGCTGATCATGCATTCCCGTTGATCGGCACGTAGCCGTGGAAACACATGAGCTTGTGCTTCGTCCGGGTTAGCATGTCAGTCTTTCTCGTGTTGTAGATTCTCCCTTTTTGTGCAGATTGTGTGTGCGGGCGTCCAGGGGGAGGACACTCTGGGCGTCCTGTAGTCCTACCAGGGGGAGGGAACTCTGGATGTCAACCCGTCAGTGGGATGATACGCTGGCCGTGTACGTACATGTTAGAGCGCTCTCAGACTCTAGGGTCTGACTTAATAAGATAAGATAAGATAAGATAAGATAAGATGGTTGCCTGGGAGATGACAAGAAGTTCTTTGGACTCCATGTTGTGTGCTTGTAGGATAGTGATCCTTGTGTGCTTGACTTGATCTCATTTTCTTATGTTTTGTTCATGTTCGAGTGGATCACTATTTCTTGATATCTGTGTTGAGTTCATTGCTTCCCTTGCAGGTATACTTACTGAGCTTTCCTTTCGAAAGCTCATTCCTTTCTTTTTCCCCTCTTTCAGGTTTGAGGAATTAGCTGACTCAGGTTTAGAAACGTACGGGGGGACGAGATACTTTGCTGAGGTTCGGGGACCTCGAGATTTTTGTATGTGTGTGGGAGGTTTTTATTCGATCCTGTATAGACCCTTGTAGGGTATTTTGAAACATGTATTTGTAATCCGCTGTGAAACTCAACGATTATATTGTAGATATTTTGTTAAGTATGTTATCTGCTCTTGATCTATTAGGCCTTGTATCCGAGTGGGGCCCGTCTCCACTTGGGTACGGCAGGTCTGTGAAGGTGCCCGAGGTCCCAGGATCCGGGTCGGGGCGTTACAGAGGTCCCCATTTGTTGGTTTCATAGGAGGGATGATCCAGCCAAAAGGAATCGTCACCTTGTAGCTCACAGTTGGGATCTCTCCTCGGTAATTTGTGGTGACTACTGACTTCTTAGTAGTCAAATCCCATTGCAGCTACAATGTCATAATGGGGAGGCCGACCTTAAACGCGCTTTGGGCGGCCGTGTCGACCTACCATTTGGTCATGAAATTCCTAACCAGGTACGGATATGGTGAACTTCGAGGAGACTAGTCCGTCGCGCGGATGTGAGTTGGAGGCGCGAGGTGAAGGAAGGATTGAGCAAGCCAACTAAGCTCCGAAGAAATGAGAATCCTACGTCAACAAGCCGCAAGAGTCATTGTGTATCCCTCAACTTCAAAAAACATTCTAAGGCCTAGTTGTCTATAGGTTTATTTATAAACAACTGGAAGTGAATAAGTATAAACATGGGAGCATATACCAACATTCAACCCAAACTATAAAAACCATACTAATTAACTTACACCAATGTATGCCTTACAAACAAATGGATCAAGGATAATCATCTTGAGTTCATCATTCGAACTTACACCACTAAATTCCCTTGCTTTCTTTTTCTCTAGTCACCTTGATTTTAGGTTTTCTGTAATGATTTTCTACATTTTTAGCCGTATAATTAATTTTGAACTTAGCATTAATAGTCACTGTAAAAAAGATGAAGATTGGTCTCTTAAATGTTGTCACATTCAACCTTTTGTTAGCTTGCTTAAGCAACATAGGTATTAAAAAGTTGTATTCATGTTTTCAATGCTTGTTAGGGGTTCCATGCTACTAGTGTCAAGGCTAAAACTACCGCTACCATTATCAACATTGTCATTATCCATGTCCCTCCATATTAACCTATAAATTAACAATTAAGCAAGAGACATGTAATGAGAAAAATATTTATGAATCCTATGATTTATGCATACTATATAAGTGAAGTGCCCTAGCAAGCATAGAATAATAATCAAGCCGCATAGGAATAATAGGAAACAATTTTCACAAGGAAAGTTGACTAACCCATTCTCTTTTAATGACTGTTTGAGCCACATCTATGACCAATGTTATTAGAACCAGACCGAACATTGAACCGTTCAAGGACCCGGCTCACTGGTTCACCGGTTCAACCACCGGGTCAATTGGGTCAATGTCGGGTCAATATAAATATTAATAATAAATTATTATATTATAGATAAATAATAAATTACTATTTTAAATAATTTACACTGAAAAATAAAAAAATTACTAATCAACTATAAAATATAAACAAGTTTCGAATAACAAACTTTAAGTTTTTAGCATACAAAAAATGAAATTGAAAAGAAAAAACATTAAAAGTCCACATAACATCAACACATCTATTCAATTCACAACTATCAGCTATGTAACAACAAACTTTAAGGGTGTGGTTTGTTGGCGGAAGTGTACAGAAGTGACGGAAGTGTAGAAGTGGCACTTCCATGGAACTCTGGGTTCCATTTGGAACTCTGGGTTTCTGGTGTTTGGTTGGCGGAAGTGAAGAGCCACTTCCGTTGTTTGGTTTGCGGAAGTAGAGTTTTGGAATTTTGAGTTCCACACTTCTGGGTGTTTGTCTGATGGAATTGTGGGGTTGTGGTCACCACTTCTGGAGTTGGTGAGGTTACCCCTATTATATAATTTGAGATAATAAAATGGGCCTATTTTAATAAACTGTTATAGTTTAAGTTTAATTTCAATTATTTTAAACTAAACAAATTTATTTCATGTACCAAAACTTTAAATTATTATTATTTTTTAAAATTAGAGTAATTTAAGTTAAACCAATTTCAACTATGTTTATTATATATTTTTGGAGTTCATTATATTATAGAACTTAATTAAGTCCTATAATTGAAGAATTTTTTAAAATAAATAATTTAACTTAAATTAATTTTAGTTAAACCTAATTTTTTTTGATAAAAAAAATAAAAATAATACATGTATTAACTAACCTACAAAAAATATAGACCTTAAATTTAATCACACTTTAAAATAAATAATAATAGATTCCTTAATGTGTTGGATGGAAATTCAGATAAATAATAATATATACAGTTAGTTCCATTTTAAAATTATGAATGCAGGATTTACACTACAATTCATAACAACAATTCAAAACATATACATAAAGTACTGAAGAACTCAATACATAAGTTGAAACTCAATATATATACAAGGACTGAAGAACTCAATACAAACAATGATGTTTGAATGTGCAACTCATAACAAGGAAACTTTCAGAAGGACAAACAAACTCCTTACATCGAGAAGCACAAAAATTTCTGAACAAGTATAGCAACAAACTCCTTCACATCCAGAAATTCCTGAACAACATTCACATTTGCCTCCAGTTGTGTATACTACTAATAAATCTGAACAAGTAAAGCAACAAACTCCTTCAACATCCAGAAGCACAAAAATTTCCCATTCATATAACCCAAAACAATAATAAAAAATTACATAATAATAAAAGGCCCAAAGATAATTAAACTAAAGTACTTAGGAACACACAAAGAAAACAAGTAAAGGGGATAAAGTCCTACAGAAAAAAGCCAAGTTATATAAGAAAAAACCAGTTAACAATAAAAGTCAAAACCATTCAATCCTTTCAGTCCATGCGGTCCAAGTATTTCCTGATCCACAACTGCCTCATGTCCATATCCTTGACCATGAATCTCCTTCATTCTTTCTCGTGTTCGTCCAAATAATCAAAAACAACATCCAGTGTAAGTTTGTCATAACCCTCAACCTTAATTAAATCGGCTACGTCTTTCACTATGCTAATCAAATCAGGTATCATTCCTTTGATTTCAGAATTGCTCATACGCTTCATGTGCTTCATCCTCGTAGTATTCCAATTTGATGTTGTTCTAACAACAGGAGGTGTATTATTACCATCTTCTTCCTCCTCACTGTGGTCAGTTGGCATTGTGTGTACATCCTGAACATTCATGTCATCATTTTCTAGCTTAGCAGCAAAATCAGAAAACATTGATATCAATAATGCATACGACCCAGTGGCATGATCATCCCCGCATATAATCCTAAGCCCTTCGTAATTTTCTATGGGCTTGTTTATATACGGTTTTGCAGCTGGATGGGCCTGCATTATTTGGGAAATGAAGAAGTTAAGAAGCAATGAAAAGGTTCACACTTACAAAACAATCAAAAGCAATCTCAAAAGAGCATTATTCTATAACTTTTGCGCAGCCTTTTCAAAGGTGACACATTTATCTTGACACAGTTTACCTTATCTATGAGCAAATTAAAAATTACAAATATGAATACTTGAGTGAATATATGTCAATACCTACAATGCATGATATATGGCTGATACAAATCTCACAAATCATTATTTGTATTCATAGACATAGTTTTGGAATGCAAAATAGAATATAAGTTTACACTATAGACATGAATAATTGGAATAAATTATCATAGTTAATGATAACCCATGCTATAATCTTGAGAACAGTAAACTCAAGTTTTAGATTAAAGCTTTTCCACATGTGATAGAGAACAAATACTCTTATGATGCCTAGAAAAGGTAATAAAATATGGATCTGTGGGCTTGTTTATATACTTGTATTAAGAAGCAATGTATAACATAGATATTAAATCAACTTACATCAAGCCTTTGTTAACTTGCTCAACCAATATAGGAATTAAGAAGTTGGTGCATTCAGCTTTCCAACACTTGTTTTTTGTTCCACATTTTGTTGGCCTAGAAGTACCAGTATCTCTATCAGCGTTATCACTGTCCATTACCCTTCATTTTCATCAAATGCCCTTGATCAGTTCCATGGAAAATTAATAAACATGTACAAAGTTTATATATGAATGCAATCAATGGTAGGCATATTCATTTCATTTCTAAGAGTAATTATATCAAAATAAGTGCAAATGCACAATATAGAGAATTAATTAAGTTCATGAACAAAATACTGTAAACCCTAACATATCCTAACTATAAAAATTAAAACCCTTACAATGAACCTATAAATGAATATAATCATTATTGAGAAACCTAACTACTCCATTTCAACAGTAATATATATTACACAAAAACTATGTTTGTAGTTGGATGACCAAACTATGAAATCAGGGCTACAACTACTGAGTTTAGGACAATAAAATTAATAAAAATAAAAAGGACCATTGTTTGAATGTTTCATAAATTTTGCCTAATTTTTACCTTGCACTTCCCAATGTATTGAGATATTCTTCAGTATCATATTTAAGATTAAACACTGAGTAAAATCTTATTGTGTCGATTTAAAGGAAACCTAAAAGCTAAATACATGGATGAATCCAAAAATGACGTGGATTTGGTTCCCTGATCAAGCAGCTGCAAATGCAAATTAGTGACAAAAAGGCATTTAGAAAGATAAATGAACGGCAATTCTGAAACTATATTAAAATTCAAAGATTACCAGCAATATCCATAGTGATGAAAATATGTTGCAAAATTAAGTTTCTAGATGATATCATAAAACATGTAATTGTCAAAATTTATTTCTCACTAAAATGATGTAGATAAGTGGGGTATTATTACGTCAAAAAACTTGGAAGTAAATCAATAAACAAGATTAAAACTGTGTATAATGTTAAACTGCCCATTTTATACAAAGTATACATTGACTAGTTTTATTCATCCTCTAAGCACAAAAAACATACATATACAACATATCTTCGTTATTTTACACTCAATAATTGCATGATCTATGCTACAATTTGATATAATATGTCACAAAAAACTGAACAACAATAAGTTTATGGCATAGGATTCTCACATATATTGTCAAGTATAAAATTTACTGTATAAGTAACTGCTTTGGATCAAATATTAAGATTTTTTTTTGTAGTATAGGGCCTCAAGCAGCCTGAGTAGAATTTTTGACAACCTAAAAAATAAAAATAATAAGAAAAATATCTTGACAAAGAAAAGAACGCAAACAGGAATCTCCCTGTCAAAAGCATGAACAACCAACAGAAAATACAAATGCTCCGACGAAGGTCCTGTGAGTAATCTAACATCATGTAAGAGTTGAAAGAAAAGACTTCACAGCCATGCAATTGTTTTGGATTTGAGTAGAATCTCTTGCAGTATCGATCCTTTGCACTAATAAAAAGGCAGGATTCTAGATATCTTGCCCAAAATCCTTAATGGGATTTTGTTTTTCAGAAATCTGTGATCCAAATATCAGATAACAGACAATGCATATAAAGATTTCCATATCGTGTCAAGTTGTGCATAAAAGTGTTTGCTTTGCTACATAAGTAAACAAACTAGAAAGGTTCTAATCCAAGTGAAGTTATTAGCAATCATATAAATTTATTAAACCATTCATCTAGGGGAGTCCCTGCAGAGTATGACTTACAGCCAATTGAGATACAGTTTTAGAATTAGTATCGATGTGCCAATCTGGCTCTATTTGCCGAGAAAAAGATATCCTTCCATTCTTAGTGCTACAAAAGAGAACCTATCACAATATAATTAGTACTAAATAGAATACACCAAGCTGGAAATTGATGCATTAGAAAGTTTGCAATTCTAATAATGAAAATTGGAATGGTGAAAATTCCAACACTCAGTAAAGAGTTCTGCAGCTCTAGTAATGATGTATATATAACCAATGAAAGTTAAAAAGCATAATAGTATAGTTGCAAATAATATATTAAGAAATGATGTATAGATAAGCTTGGTTAAGTAGCTGTTAGAAAAAAGATAGAAAACATTCATTTGTTGAATTGAGTCTGAACAATCACTGGAGATTTAGTTCATCCAAGTGACCTTAACATTGGAGACAAACATCACAACACCCTTTGGACATTCTACTACAATCTTCAAATGTTTTATATTCCAAAAAGAAAAAGTAAGAAACAGACAGTATTAGAGCTTGCGCTAAAAAGATAAACTAAGAAACATAAATACTACAGTTTAAACAGTACAGTGGTAAGGAATGCTAAGAAGTAATGTATTATTGCCACATCGCCTTTGCAATCCTGTCGCTGATCTCAATCCATATCCAATTTTTTTCCCTTTGCTCTCGTTGGGATCTAGCTTGAGATGTGCTTATGACTTCCTCTTGCTCTGGGGTTCCCTCCTGTAAGATCCTGTCAAGAGTTTCCTCCAGTCAGATCCTGTCGTTCAGGTCAGCTCAAGAGATAAAATTATGTAAGACACAAGCTGCGAGTACTAGTCTAACTTGTGTCTTGAAGGGCAAGAACGGACGTGACGTAAGAATCTTGAATCGATTCTTAAGGATGCCACATGCCCTCTCAACCTTAGAACGCAAGATTGAATGCCTAAGGTTGAACAATTCCCTTGCATTTGTTGGTGGAAGACTACTATGTTCCTTCAAATTGTACCTAACCCCTCGATACGGAGGTATCAAGCCATTCATTGTTCTGTAACCCGCATCTACGAGGTAATATTTACCTACAACAAAGTATAAAAGTTAAATATGTTCTAATTCAATGATACAAAGGAAAGCTAGGGCTCCCTTCTATGAGTTTGAGGCCTTCAGTATATGGTCGTGATAAGGCATCCCTTAGGACAGTGAAATCATTATCCGACCCTTCCCATCCAGCCAACACATAAGTGAATTTGAGGTCGGGATTCACCACAGCGAGCATGTTTTGAGTTGGGCCTTTTCGACCACGGAAATGTGGCAACTCTTTAGGGGTGACAGACGCATCAATGTGTGTGCCATCTAACAACCCAACACAATCCTACATGTCCAAGAAACAACAACAACAACAACAACTAAGCCTTAATCCCATACTAGATGGGGTCGGCTATATGGATTCAATGCTTTCATGTCGCTCTCAAATATGAAATAAAAATAAAAGAAAAGAAAATGAAATAAACTGAAATAAAATGAAAAAAAATGAAAAATAAAAATACATAAATAAATAACAATAACAACAGATAATTTGTGGCGACCATCCCCTAAACAACCGTTATCCGTTGTTCATCCCGAGACATGATAGGCACACCAGCCCAATTCCGACTGTTCTATCCTGCTAGACATGTATAATCATGATAATAGGTATTCAACATATAGTAAAACCCGTCATATTATCTAGTAAAGGAATACAAGTCTAACATCCTGGATATTGTACATCAAAATACAAGAAGGATTAGTTTCACAATATCCACAAAATCACATACATAGTATGTTTCATAAGCCTAGTACTCAGAGCCTACTATGTACATATCAAAATAAACTAGCTGCTCGCACATCTCCCATCAACGATCTAAATCTTCCTCTAGATCCATCCCTGTGGGGAAAAAGGGGAGTGGTGAGCTAACACGCTCAGTGAGGGGAAACATCACTACAAGGGTTTGTATATATAAAATACACATCATCAGTAAATCATACATACGAATATGCATTGAAATATGAAAGATCCATGTATTTAATCAGTATGCATATGCTTATCATAATCAAGATAAGAATCCAGGATTTCATACAAATCCACTCACTTATCTTTAATCGATTTAAGATGCCATTCATACGGAAAACCCCGTATAAAACCGATAAAACAATTAACACAATACATCTCAACATTCATCAATATCAATCATGTCAAGTGTTGCACCTAATCATGTCCACGTAAGTTGAACCCTTACCATGCACGAGGCATGAATCCCATGCCGAAGCATGAAGTAATCCCATGCCGAAGCATGTAATCCCATGCCGAAGCATGAAGTAATCTAGCGCGAAGCTAATGTCATGTACGTACAGACGCCCCCAAAAAGCAGACAGCCAGTACCATGCTCCCAAAAAGTATTTGTAGGGGTTTTTCATAAAAATCAATGTCTCTATTTTAAAAGTCCCCTCCCAAATGGGCACTAACTGCGGTCCCAAAGACCTATCATGTTCATTCTCTGAACACTGAGTTAACTACATTTATCAGACAAGGTGCACACAAGACACATATTCCCAATTTTTTTACCATTGGTTATCTCAGAACATATTCGATGTTATAATGCAAGTGTCAATACACTAATTCTATGTTCTCAATCATGTCCCGTCAGACAACTTAGTGAATGACTACCATTCTAGCCATTCACAAATCTCATATCACAATCATGCATTCACAAGCCATTTTATAGTAAATCATGCATCTCATCATATGCAAACCCTTACTAGGGGTAATTAGCTTGTAAATAAAATAACATTCAAAACATGAATTGAAATCATTTATAAAACATGCTTTGAAAAACAAGTCCTGTAGGTCATCCACTTTCCACTCACCTCAGTGCAACTATGCACTAGTTATCCTCTGATCCTCCCGCGGAGCTATCGACGCCTTTCCCACGTCCTATTCATGGTTTCATACCATTACTCATCATTTCATATCAATCAGAAAGTATTTCTAATATGAAATGATACTATTCATGTCTTATTCTACACTGTCAGCTTTTTAATCTATAGCAGATGAATCCCAGGGTCTTTAAACACACCTTGCGCACTTTATCTATTAGTTTAAATGTATCCCCGAACTATCAGGACGATCGGAATCGAATTCCGAGCATCTTACACAAAAATATAAAAAATTTCACTGTTCATGCCTATACAGAGGCCTAGGCGGGCTTATCTAAGTGTAGATGGGCCCGTCTGGGTCTCTGGAGGCCATTTTTTAGCCCAGACAGAGGGCTAGGTGGGCTTTTCTAGGTCTAGGCGGGCTTGTCAAGCTCTCTGCTTCATACGGTGTCAAATTCCTGCAGTAATTGTTCCAGTGTTTCTTTCAACTTGGATTTCTAATTCCAAGCTTGATTTACATCCAATTCAATCCAAATCACTTCTAAACTACAAATATACCTCATTAGATTTATTTCCATCTATTTATGCATCATTTCATCCATTAAAATCTCATGTATAGGTCTCATTCATCAATTCATGAATTCATGACCTAATATGCATGAATACTCAATTAAAACCATTCAAATGCTCCAAGATTGGTGTTGAGCTTACCTCTTTGAAGACTCAAGCTCCAAAATTCGTATTCTCGGGCTTTTCCTTAAGTTCCTTTGGTTTCGTCCTCAAATGACCTAAATCATGAACCGAAGCTTAAATTCACACAAATCAAACTCCAAAAGGAGAGAATTCAATCTATACATGCTATTCAAGCACTTCCTACCTTCGATTCTAGCTCGAAATCAAAGATTGATGAGTATCCTTAAAAATCCTCAAGGTGCTACAGTACTCTATCTTATCCATGAGAATGAGAGAATGAGTTCTATTCTCTCTCTCCCTCATCTCATTCTATAATATATAATGAAACTTATGTACCAGGGGCATTTTGGTCTTTTCTTCTCCATTTCTCTCATTAACTCTGTTAATGACTCCAATGATCTATTTAATCATCATTATCATGTCATTAACTCTTTTGGCCTCTAATATGCGTTATTTGACCATTTTGCCCCTAATATGAGATTTTCATCTACTTTATTTTTTTTTATTATCTTAATCCCTATTTCTTTTCCCCATCTCCGGATGATTCTTCTGACTCATCCTCAGATGGTACTGTACATCTGTATGGTTCAGGGATTTTTAATTTTTAGAAAAATTCCGGTCGTTACATAATTTCTATGAGAGATTGGGATGTTAGAAGCAGCACAGTATCCCTACAAACAAAGCTAAGCTAATGAAGGAAAACCTTTTAGCCGACTTATCGGTAATCCTATACTAGGCGGGGTCGGCTATATGAATTCTTTGTCTCCATGTCGCTCTGTCAAAAGCAAGATCCGGCTCAATATCTAACATACGTAGGTCCTTAGACACCACCTCTCTCGACGTAATCCTAGGCCTACCTCTACCCCTCTTCTTACCTTCTACAACTAAACTATCACATTTTCGAACTGGAGCACCTGGGGGTCTCCGGCGTACGTGTCCAAACTATCTTAAACGCTATTCTCGTATTTTATCTTCAATTGGTGCAACTTGCACCTTCTGTCGGATGTGTTCATTTCTAATCTTGTCCAATCTTGTATGACCACTCATCCATCTTAACATCCTCATTTCAGCCACATTCATCTTATGCATATGTTGAACTTTAGTTGCCCAACACTCGCTCCCATATAGCATGGCCGGTCTAAGTGCCGTCCTATAAAATTTTTCCTTTATTTTGTTAGGCATCTTTTTATCACATAACACCCCCGTGGCACTTCTCCATTTCAACCATCCAGCTTTGATTCTATGGGTTACATCTTCATCTATCATCCCATCATCCTGAAAAATGGAACCTAAATACCTAAAATGGTTAACCTTAGGCACTACCACCCCCCCTAGTTTCACTTCTCCTTCATCTCTCCTACTTAGACTAAAATTCTGATGCATATATTACATCTTACTTCTACTTAACCTAAAGCCTTTACTTTCTAAAGTGTTTCTCCATAATTCTAGCTTTTTGATTTACTCCATCTCTAGTCTCATCCACTAGGACAAAGATCATCCAAGCAAACAACATACACCATAGGATGTCATCTTGGATATAACTAGGTAATTCATCCATTACTAGGGTAAACAAGTATGGGGGTGAAGGCCGATCCACGATGTTGACCTTTGTTATGGGAAACTCCTCCGTATAAGCCTCCCTCTTTGTTCTCACACTTGTAACCGCTCCCTCATACATATCCTTAATAATATTTATATATTTTACATAAATCTTTTTCCTCTCTAATATTGACCAAAGGACTTGTCTTGGTACCCTATCACATGCTTTCTGTAGGTCAATAAAAACCATATGGGGATCCTTCTTCTTTCTTTGTAGATCTCCATCAAGTTTCTTAATAGGAAAATGGCTTCTGTTGTGGATCTACCTGGCATAAAACCAAATTGGTTCTCTGAGACCTTCGTGATATACCTGAGTCGATGCTCTATTACCCTCTCCCAGAGTTTCATCGTATGACTCATTAACTTAATACTACGGTAGTTGTTGCACTTTTGAATATCTCCCTTATTCTTATAAATTGGAACCAAAATGCTCTTTCTCTAGTCGTCTGGCATTTTCCCCCCTTTTAGGATAGAGTTGAAGAGTTTGGTTAACCACTCTACCCCTACTTCTCCAAGGCACTTCCAAACTTCAATCGGGATACCATCTGGGCCACAAGCTTTTCCAGCTTTCATTTTTCTGAATGCCTCATTGACTTCGCTAGGCCTGATCTTACGTGTATAGCTAAAGTTCCTTTCTATCGTTTGTTTATATAAAAAAAATACATGTCCTTATTTTACAAGAATTAAAATCCTAATTCTAATAAATTTAACTTATCATAATCTTGGCCAAATCAAGATTTGATAAAGAAACATATCCCGAGACAAAAAAAGGGGTATAAATCCCACGATCAATTGAAACAGCCTGGGAACATATATCCCGAGGCAACTTCAAAGTCCAAATCATATGAGAACGGATCTCAAAGCAGTCTCCACTGGGAACAAATCTCGAAGCGACTCAAAGCGTACCGATCTCGAGGCATGGAATACCAATCCGGAGGCATGGAATACCAATCTCGAGGCAGTACTTTAAAAATAATAAATAATAATAATAATAATAATAATAATAATAATTAATTATTATTAAATTTTAAAATTTGAAAGGGTTTGATCATATCCTCCTCGTCCCTATCCGGTTAAATTCAATCAGAGGGTATGATTTTTCGCGGGGATTTTACGGAGAAAGCTTTCTTTGAGGAGATAAGAACGAAAAAAATTATAAAAGGAGACAGATAGAGGAAGGAAAATGATCAGAGAGTAGTAAGAGAAAATAATTAGAGAGAAGAAAGAAGGTAATAATTCATATACTCTCTTATATATTATTATATGACATATATATTAAAACAAAAAAAAAAGAGATCAGCTTCTCCTTCCACTGTCTCCACCGCCTCCTCCTTCACGAACGCCTACCTGCGCCGGCTGTTGCCTCCTCGGCCTCCGACTCCTTCATGGCCTTGGCCTTGACTCCCAGACAGCCGCGGCCCAGCGCTCCGGCTCCCAGGTGCAACCCAGCGCATTCAGGATCTGCGGGGAGCCGGCGTCAGTACCAGCAGCGCATCACGGCACGCCGCAGCGCCAGCCTTGGCTAGCGTGCAATGCTCCCAGCGGCTATAGCCCAGGTTGCTCCCGGCGCCCAATTACTCTACCACCGCTTCGGCACTGAATCTGCGTGCCGCCAGAATCGCCCGGCCAAATCGGCCAACATGTGCACGCCGCCTGGCCTTGCTCCCCAATCTGTCCCCGCTTGCGTCAGCCCGTCTGCAGGTATCCAACACTCGACCCTCGGCCAGCACCGCCACCTGCTTGATAGCACCGCCACGACCTCTATCGGCTCGTTTATGCTGCGGCAACAATCCCGGCAATGACTCCATCACTCGTTTGTCTTCAAAGAACAATCCCGACATAAAGACCTCCATCACCGGTTCGTCTGGCAATGCAGACTCCGGCCCGATCAAGTTCTGATGCGCTGAATCAAGACCCAAGCCGGCTTGCTCATAGGCATCAAAAACAGAGATGATCGCTTGTCGCCAAGCGAGAGATCGCCATCGGCACTGACCACATGTTACGCTCGGCCATCGCCAGAGATCGGCATGTGGCTAATTCATGATCGCGGCAATAGAGATAATCGGCATCAGCAAAACAAATTGGCAATTAGCAATAGAGATGATCGGCATCAACACACCCCGGCATCAGTTGGTTCGTCTGCATGAACTGTAACGCCCCGACCCGGATCCCGGGACCTCGAGCACGTCAACAGACAGGCCGTATTAAAGAAAAGATAAACTCAACTCGAAACAAGGCCTAATATTGTGATAAGCAGATAACATTCTATAAATTAATTAAAACTCGTGTTCCAAGGAACATAGAGTCAACAGGGTCCATAGGCCCTAAAATAGACAGGTCCCTATACGGGTCCTACAAATAACAAAGCTCATAAAGTAAAAGATAAAGGAGGCTCCTAAAACCTTTGGTCCCCCTTGTGTCCTCCCCTCGGGGTCCTCTTCCTCCTACACCCCAGAATCTGTAAAAGAGGAAAAGAGGAAACACATGAGCTTCAGAAAGGAAATCCCAGTAAGTACCCCTACAGGTCACAGTGTCATGAATAGGAAATATTACAGTCAACGAGATCATAATATCATCAATAAAGTCCTAGGAGTCTACCACAAGCAAGTCAAAGGTACGACCCCTGATACAGAAGCCCTCGGGCTCTGTAGTGAGTTCTAAGAGAACTCAAAGTTTACTCCCGGCCAGTATGTCCAGCTTTTGGATATAAATACGACCTAGATGGTCGTTTGACCCTCCGGTCACAAGTCGGTAGAACTACCTCTCCTTCGTGTTAACACGGTCAGTGTACCATGCCCACTGACAGGTAAGACCTCCAGAGATTTGCTTCTCTGGTGAGGCTGTCAGGAAGGTCAGGGGGTCCTATCCCTGAACATTCCTAAATTGGAGCTTCCCTAGCTCCAGGCGAGCGATAGAATATATAGCAAACAGGGACACCAACATCCCGGAAACAAACACACATGCTCAACAGGATTCAAAATATCAGATATGAACAGCATGTATGGCATCAGCAATGCATGTAATAAGAATACATAGCAAGTCCATGAAATCCCGTTACCGGGTGAAAACTAGGCAAGTGAACTTACCTCAGGTTCGTCGAAACTAGATGTCCCTCTAGTCTTCTCTTAGTGTGCCAACAACTCCCCGAGAGTATCTGGCATACACAAACCCTTATTAGAATCAAGCTTTCGGCAAGTTTTCTAGGTTCCTAGTTTCACAAGCATGTCCGACGCTCCTGTTGGGCTTAGGCCCACTAACGGGTCCTAAGGACCATCTCTCGGGTTAACAGCCCTTATTCCCGTCTTTATGTCCCTTAGTTGACTTTTAGACCTACTTTGGTTAAACCTAGTCAACTCTAGTCTATTTAGCGAGTCTAACTCTGGTTCAGTCATTTTAGTTGAGTTGGGCCTATTCAACTTGGTCTTAACCCCATAAAAGGGCATTTTAGTCATTTGACGACTTTTGTCTCTAAAGTTTAGGGTTCCATTTGATTAGGGCTTATTTAGCCCCTTTTAGCTTCCCTACCAAATAATTTCCATAATTTAACCAATTATCTAAATTTAGGAAATTATTTAATTCTTATTTGTCACACTTCAATATTTCATAACAATCTTTATGTCACACCAAGATTTTAATTTTTTATTAAAACCTTAAGTTTTCTAATTACTGAATCATGAATATAGGTTTCTCAATTTAATACTTGTCACAAGACCCTAGTTTTATTATCATTTAAGAGAAGCTATACCCTACTTTCATACTTAGGAATAATCAATATTCCCTGGGTTTTTATTTCCTGATTTTGGTCACGCTACCAAAACATTATCCATTATAATATTGGTTGTATAGCTAAAGTCCCTTCTTAGCTATTTTAACTTTGCAAATAATCATTCTATTATTTGTCACACTAGCAAAATATTACCCACTATAATATTTGTCACACTCCCTAAGTTCCATTATTTGTGACATACCAATAGTCCTCAAATAATTATCTCATCTAATTAATTATTGTTTGTCACAATAATTAACTAATTTTCTAGCTCAAGACTAATGGTTCAATAACGTTATTAGCTTGTCACACCAAGTTAATAATTCATTAACTTATATCTATTGTCACAAGTCCATAGTTTCCCTATTTTTAATACCATATCTAGCTAATTGTTATTTACAATAATAATTAGCTAATATTTAAATTAAAAAGAGAGAAAAGCATCTAATTATTATATAAATGTCACACTATCTTTAAATAATTATTTTGTCACACCTCTATAGTCATGGGTTTTAATTAAAACATTACTATTAAATAAATTTTTTTTTTTTTAATCTCATCATCTTCTTCTCCCTTGGTGTGACAGTGGCCGGCCGGAGCTCCTGTTGACGACGCCGGAGGGACGCATTGGCCAAGCTTTCGCGACTCCAAGCTTCCTCTCCGTCCATAACCCCGTTTCCTAGCCCCGGTTCCACTGTCAACACCTTCTTCCCTCTCTGTCCAAGCTCCACCGGAGAAGTTCGCCGGGAATGGCAACTTCTCACGCGAGAGCTCCCCTTGCCTGTCAAGAATACCGGAAGCTTCGTCTCGGCGTTACGGTCCTTATGCGCCTATCAACACCGTCGTTCTTCCCCTCCCAGTGCTTCTCGACTCACGACTACTCTCATCCTCTCCGGCGAGGTCTACTTATGGCTCGAAGGTACTAAACATAGAAAAAGAAATGGGGAAAAGGTTCGTACCTTACTCCCGGTGCTTCTGGCGACAACGGTGGCGTCAACAGCTCTCCTCACGGCCGATTGCCCTTCTCCGATCAAGCTCACCGGAGTCCCCGTCTCTCCAGCCCGTTGGTGTGCTGAGGCAGTAGGAGAGGGTCCCATTTTATAGCCTCTCCACTACTGCATCTAACGGACAACAGCTTTGGAGCCGTTCACGGCCAACGGCCGCTTCCACGCTTCGTACGGCGGAAGGGCGAGGCTTCAGCGCAGCGTTTTCCGCGACGAGAAAGTGGCGACGCCGCCGGGATCGGCGTCCGACGATGGAGGGTTGTGATCATCCGATCACATCAACGCCATGATTTGAATCCGAAATCTCGTATCCAACAAGCGATCCACGACAACCGTTGAGATAATGAGGGGATCGACGGCCGGGATCTATCACTTCGTCTTGTATCAAACACAATTGCAAGATGGAGGGTTTACGAACACCCGCACTGTGAGTATACTCCCATATAAGCTCTCTCTTCCGCCTCGCATCTGATCCACGGTCAGATGGATTGTATCCCAGCTCGACACGTGGCTCTACATCAGCCCTTATAACGCCTCGAGATGAAACATGGCCCGAGATGATGTAATCTCAGCAGCTCATCCTCCCTCTATAGGGTTTTCTCGTGGAAAATTTTCTAGAGGTCCCTGAAACTTTTAAAATTACATACAGGTCCATGGCTGAGAGAGGGAACTATTTTCCTTTAGTCCCCCAAACTTTTCAATAATACCAGAAAGTCCTTCTGGTCACTATAAACCCTAGTTAGGTCATTTTTTTTAAAAAAAAAAATCACTTTTAAACTTAATTTAAACTCTAGGGTATTTGAAATTTTTATTTCTTGAAATTTCTTGGACTTTACAATCCTCCCCCCTTACAAAAATTTCGTCCTCGAAATTTCCAACATCCGGTACAACTAAGAAAATATCTCTGGGTATCGCTTTCTCATATCTTCTTCGCGTTCCCAAGTTGCCTCTCGCTCTGTGTGGTTACTCCACTTCACCTTGACAAAAGGAATAGTTCTATTCCTCAGTTGCTTGTCCTCTCGGCCCAAAATAGCTACTGGGCGTTCCTCGTAGGACATATCCTCTTGGACTTCTACCGGAACTTGAGGGATCACTCTGGTGGGATCACGAATACACTTCTTCAACATTGAAATGTGGAAGACATAGTGAACCTGAGCGAGATCCTGGGGTAAGGCCAACCTATATGCTACCACTCCTATGCGCTCCAATATCTCGAAAGGTCCGATATATCGCGGAGCAAGTTTTCCACGTCGTCCAAACCTTACTACCCCCTTCATAGGAGATACTTTTAGGAATACCAAATCTCCCACTTGAAACTCCTGATCAGATCTTTTTCGGTCTGCATAGCTCTTTTGTCTACTCTGGGCAGCCTGGAGTCGCTCCCTGATCATCTTGACATGTTCCTCCGTTTGTTTTACAAAATCAGGTTGCTTAAGTGCCGCCTCAGCTACCAGCTTCCTTTCTCCCACATCTCCCCAACAAATGGGAGTTCGGCACTTCCTCCCATAGAGTGCCTCATACGGTGCCATCTTGATGCTTGCCTGGTAACTGTTGTTATAGGCAAATTCTATCAAGCTTAGGCGTTCATCCCAAGACCCCGTGAAATCTATTGCACATGCCCTCAACATGTCCTCTAGCACCTGGATGGTCCTTTCAGATTGTCCATCGGTCTGTGGGTGGAAAGCTGTGCTGAATGCCAAACCCGTGCCTAGAGCGATGTGCAAGCTCTCCTAGAATCTAGAGACAAACCGAAAGTGTCTCGTCGAGGAGGTGATCGTCACCGGTACTCCATGTAATCTGACGATCTGATCGATATATAGCTGGGCCAACTTTTCTAAGGATGCTCCCGTCCTCAATGGTATAAAATGGGTCTATTTAGTCAGTCGGTCCACAATAACCCAGATCGATTCATGGCCTCTTTGAGTACGTGGTAACCCCGTTACAAAATCCATGTTAATGTGTTCCCATTTCCACTCCGGAATGGGTAAGGGTTGTAACATCCCTGCCGGCTTCTGGTGTTCCGCCTTTACCATCTGACAGGTGATGCATTTAGCCACGAACTCCGCAACATCTCGCTTCATCCCCTTCCACCAGAAGTGGTCCTTTAACCCTCTGTACATCTTGGTACCTCTAGAGTGAATAGTATAGCCCGAATAGTGGGCTTCCTCCAGAATCTCTTTTTTTATTTCTGGGACATTTGGTACATAAATTCTTTCGTCAAATCTAAGGGTGCCATCTTCATGGACTCTGAACCGTGTTGGTTCTTCCTGGCCCATGTGTTCCTTGATCTCTTCCAGTTCAAGATCTTGTCCCTGAGCAACCCGAATTCTTTCCAACAACGAGGGTCGGATATGCATGCTGGCCAATGTGACATCCATCGTAGGCAAAACGACCTCTAAGTTGAGCCTTCTCATATCCTTCAGTAGCGGCCTCTGAGTTGTTAACATAGCGGCAACTCCATATCCGTGACTTCACCTTTCGGCCATTACGCATCGGCCACCACGTTCGCCTTACCCGGTGGTAATGGACACCGAGATCGTAGTCCTTGATTAGTTCTAACCAACGCCATTTGTCTCATATTCAATTCCTTCTGTGTGAATATGTACTTGAGGCTCTTATGATCGGTGTAAATCTCACAAGGTACACCGTAGAGGAAGTGTCGCCAGATCTTTGGGGCAAACACGATCGCTGCCAACTCAAGATTGTGTGTGGGATAATTCTCTTCGAAAGGTTTTAACTGTCGTGATGCATAAGCAATCACGCGCCCATCTTGCATCAACACACATCCAAGGCCGGTCTTGCGCGTCAGGCGTAGACCGTATACGCACGATTGCTTTGTGGTAGCGCCAGCACCGGTGCTGATATCAACCTCTGTTTCAGCTCCTGGTAACTCTTTTCACAGGAGTCGGTCCAAATGAATTTGGTACCCTTCCTGGTCAGCTTGGTTAATGGTGCTGCTATAACCGAGAAACCCTCCACGAATCTCCGGTAATAGCCAGCTAATCCCAGGAAACTCCTCAGATCTCCCGCACTGCTGTTGGTCTTTTCCATTCCACAACGGCTTCAATTTTCTTGGGATCTACTGAAACTCCAGCTCCACTTACCACGTGGCCCAAGAAAGCTACACTTTCCAACCAAAAATCGCACTTGGAGAACTTTGCGTAAAGTTGATGTTCCCTCAAGGTCTCTAGCACTATTCTTAAGTGCTCCTCGTGGGCCTGGTGGCTTCTTGAGTAAACCAAGATGTCGTCGATGAATACTACCACAAATTGGTCAAAATATTGATGGAATACCCGGTTCATCATGTCCATAAAGACTGCCGGGGCATTGGTAAGCCCAAACGGCATTACCAGAAACTCGTAGTGCCCGTATCTAGTACGGAAAGCACTCTTCGGGATATCCGTCTCTTTAATCCTTACTTGGTGATACCCAGATCTCAAGTCAATCTTAGAGAAGACTTGAGCTCCCTGTAGCTGATCCAGTAAATCATCAATTCTTGGTAGAGGATATTTATTCTTTACAGTCACCTTGTTCAACTCCCGATAATCGATGCACAACCTTAGCGACCCGTCTTTCTTCTTGACGAAAAGAACAGGTGCTCCCCAAGGTGACATGCTAGGTCTAATAAAACCTTTGTCCAACAATTCCTCTAGTTGGGTCTTCAATTCCTTGAGCTCCGCAGGCGCCATCCTATAAGGAGCCTTAGACACAGGAGCTGTTCCCGGAACCAAATCAATAGAGAATTCCAATTCTCTTTCCGGGGGTAATCCCGGTAACTCTTAGGAAACACGCCGGTACTCCCTTACCACCGGTACATCTGAGACCACAACCTCCTTATCCTTCTTTACCTCAGAAATAGAAGCCATATAGCCTATACATCCACCCCTAAGTAACTTCCAACCTCGAGAGTCAGGATCTCCTGAACTAGGGAACAAGTTTGGCTGCCTTTAAAAGTAAATTCCTCTCCTCCCGGCATCTTAAATACAACTCTCTTCCCTCGACAGTCTACCATCAAGTAACTCAAGCGAGCTACCCATCCCGAGGATCACATCGTAATCCTTCAGGTCCATTACATGCAGGTTTGCAAGTAATCTCCGCCCCTCAATCATTATAGGGCATGCCGGTACCATTCTCCTTACCATTATGGTAGCTCCCACCGGGGTGTCTACACACAAGTCCTGGGGTAGATCTATAGTAGGCAAAGTGTGCTTTCGTGCAAACCGTGCAGATACGAAAGAGTGTGTGGCTCCAGGATCAAATAAAGTGCAGGCATAGAAAGAATTAACTGGAATGGTACCTGCCACGACATCTGCTGATGCCTGTGCTTCCTCGGTTGTCAAATGGTAGACCCGACCATGGGTCATTGGCCTCTGTTGCTGTTGGGGTTGGTTTGGAGTAGAAGGCTGTCTTGAGGTCGCCTTCCCTTTCTTATCCCCACCTTGTGATCTTGGGGGTGGTCCAACAGATTGTCGGGAAGCTTGTTGAGATCCCTGGGCCCCCCCACCACACTCTGTCCTTGTTGACGCTGGGGACATTGGGCCTTTTGGTGATCCAAGGCCAAGCAGAAATAACACCCTCCAGTTATCCTTGGGCATTGGGACCTCTTATGCGGTCCCTTGCATTCATAGCACTTAATGTTCTGGGTCACACTGGCTGATGACCCTTTACCTCCAGATGAGGCTGTGGACCTGGTCGGCTTCCCATATGGCCGATACTTATTATCAGGCCTTCGCTTTCCAGAGCTCTTTCCAGATGATTGGCCCTGGCTATTTGCCCCTTTATCCTTTTTCTCTTTCTGGGACGACCCCTGGGCGTCCCCTTGGCAAGAAGCCTCAGTGTATTTGGCCCTAGCCACAACCTCAGTATAGGTCTTGCAAATGAGGCTAGTCACTATCTTTTTCAACGATGGCCGCAGTCCGGCCTCAAACTTCATCACCCGGCTCTCTTCTGTCGGTACCATGTCAGGCAGGAAGCGAGCCAACCGGTCAAATTCAGTTTTATATTGCTCCACCGTGGAGCCTCCTTGAACAAGCTGGGAGAATTGTTGTCCGAGCTGTACCAGATGTCCTCTCGAGAAATACTTAGCAAAGAACGCAGTCCTGAATTCTTCCCAAGTCTGGAAGGCCTCACCCTTCCTCAACCTAATTTCTCCAAAGTACCAATCTTCTGCGGGTGCTTGGAGCATGTACACTGCGGTCCTGATCTTCTCCGCCTCAGTAGTTTGGAAGACCTCGAAGGTCTTCTCCATCTCCCTTATCCATTGTTCGCCAAAGCATGGGGGTCCAGCCTTCAATGGTCGGGAGAGGGTCTCTTGATCTCCCAAGTAATCCTCTACTTGACGTGGGGGTGGTTGATGGAGGTGGTGCACTTATTTGTTGTCGGGTCTCTTGAATTAGTCCCAACATTTCCCTCATTAGTTCCATCATGCTCATGGGGGTACCTCCCCTTGGGTTTTGGCCCTCTGCCTGAGGCGCCTGAGCATTGGATTGAGCAGGCACCTCCAGCTCGACCTCCATCTCGTCCACAGCTGGGGGTACCTCCCACCCCGCAAGGGTTGAGGAACTTCTTCCTCCACTGTGAGGTCAGTGGCTCTACATCAATGCAGGTTGTCCTCGCCTACCCCTTCCTCTACCCCTACCACCTCGACCTCCACGCAAGTGATCCATAATTTAGCTGTATAAGGATTACAAGGTTACTTTTATTTCCAGCAAGGCAGGTGATAATAAAAACATACTTTTATTCATTTCAAAAGCAACGACTAGAAACAAACATACTAGAACAAAGGACACTAAAGGACATAAAAAAAATAGTTCATACAACACATAAGTTTGTAAGACTACGGTCATTCTAACAACTAAAACTAGATCTCAGTCCAGATGATGCTCGTCGGGTGACAATGGAGTGTAGTCAGGGCAGGGTCGATGTCCTCCAGACCCCTGTGGTCCCCTGCTAGGTCCTGGCGCACCCGATGGACAGTAGAAAGCCAGGTGCTCCCGACTGCCACAGCTACGGCACCAGAGGGCAGGGCGCCTACACTCTGTCATACGGTGCCCGTATACTCCACATCGACGGCACCATGAGATCCTGAGAACAGCAGGAGACGGACCTGCAGCTCTCTCCCGAATCTGAACCCCCAATCCACGGCGGTAATCACGGGCTCTGCACACACGTCGTGGAGGAATACTAGGGCTCACAATCTCCTGTGCTAACGGAACCCTGGGTCCTACTGGCCTCTGCATAGCAATGTGGTCCCTGAGTCCCTGGACCAACATGGTGGCCCGTGAGTCCGAAGCACATCCAACCTTCGGTGGTGGCTTCAAGCGTCCTCCTCATCTCGGCGAGGACCTCTGCAGGGCTTCCGGATGAGTCACTCTCACGGGTGGTGGAGTGTTCTCGGAATGCACTCCACCTCATCGTCGACGAATCATGGTATGACGGTCCCGACATCCTGCAGGTAAAACTATGTGTCAATCTAACGTACCACTATCTATACTACCCCAGTCCCACACTCAGTCTATGCAACTGGCTAAGGGCATCTAGGGTCTGCTATCTACTCTATCAAGAGAACATGCTCTGATACCACTTTAATCAGAATTAGCGCCCACTTCGGATCCCGGGACCTCGAAAGACGCCAATGTGACCTACCGTATTAAAGAAGAGAACTCAACTCGAATACAAGCCCTAATATTGTGATAAGCAGATAACATTCCATAAATTAAAAAAAACTCGTGTTCCAAGGAACATAGAGTCAACAGGGTCCATAGGCCCTAAAATAGTCAGGTCCCTATACGGGTCCTACAAATAACAAAGCTCATAAAGTAAAAGATAAAGGAGGCTCCTAAAACCTCTGGTCCCCCTTGTGTCCTCCCCTCGGGCTCCTCTCCCTCCTACACCCCGGAATCTGTAAAAGAGGAAAAGAGAAAACACATGAGCTTCCGAAAGGAAAGCCCAGTAAGTACCCCTGCAGGTCACAGTGTCATGAATAGGAAATATGACAGTCAACGAGATCATAATATCATCAATAAAGTCCTAGGAGTCTACCACAAGCAAGTCAAAGGTACGACCCCTGATACAGAAGCCCTCGGGCTCTGTAGTGAGTTCTAAGAGAACTCAAAGTTTACTCCCGGCGGTATGTCCAAACTTTTGGATATAAATACGACCTAGATGGTCGTTTGACCCTCCGGTCACAAGTCGGTAGAACTACCTCTCCTTCGTGTTAACACGGTCAGTGTACCATGCCCACTGACAGGTAAGACCTCCAGAGATTTGCTTCTCTGGTGAGGCTGTCAGGAAGGTCAGGGGGTCCGATCCCTGAACATTCCTAAATTGGAGCTCCCCTAGCTCCACTGAGTCCGGGCAGTAGAATATAGCAAACAGGGACACCAACATCCCGGAAACAAACACACATGCTCAATAGGATTCAAAATATCAGATATGAACAGCATGTATGGCATCAGCAGTGCATGTAATAAGAATACATAGCAAGTCCAAGAAATCTCGTTACCGGGTGAAAACTAGGCAAGTGAACTTACCTCAGGTACGTCGAAACTAGATGTCCCTCTAGTCTTCTCTTAGTGTGCCAACAACTCCCCGAGAGTATCTGGCCTACACCAACCCTTATTAGAATCAAGCTTTCGGCAAGTTTTCTAGGTTCCTAGTTTCACAAGCATGTCCGACGCTCCTGTTGGGCTTAGGCCCACTAACGGGTCCTAAGGACCATCTCTCGGGTTAACAGCCCTTATTCCCGTCTTTATGTCCCTTAGTTGACTTTTAGACCTACTTTGGTTAAACCTAGTCAACTCTAGTCTATTTAGCGAGTCTAACTCTGGTTCAGGATTTTAGTTGAGTTGGGCCTATTCAACTTGGTCTTAACCCCATAAAAGGGCATTTTAGTCATTTGACGACTTTTGTCTCTAAAGTTTAGGGTTCCATTTGATTAGGGCTTACTTAGCCCCTTTTAGCTTCCCTACTAAATAATTTCCATAATTTAACCAATTATCTAAATCTAGGAAATTATTTAATTCCCATTTGTCACACTTCAATATTTCATAATAATCTTTATGTCACACCAAGATTTAATCTTTTATTAAAACCTTAAGTTTTCTAATTACTGAATCATGAATATAAGTTTCTCAACTTAATACTTGTCACAAGACCCTAGTTTTATTATCATTTAAGAGAAACTTTACCCTACTTTCATACTTAGGAATAATCAATATTCCTTGGTTTTTATTTCCTGATTTTGGTCACGCTACCAAAACATTATCCATTATAATATTGGTTGTATAGCTAAAGTCCCTTCTTAGCTATTTTAACTTTGCAAATAATCATTCTATTATTTGTCACACTAGCAAAATATTACCCACTATAATATTTGTCACACTCCCTAAGTTCCATTATTTGTGACATACCAATAGTCCTCAAATAATTATCTCATCTAATTAATTATTGTTTGTCACAATAATTAACTAATTTTCTAGCTCAAGACTAATGGTTCAATAACGTTATTAGCTTGTCACACCAAGTTGATAATTCATTAACTTATATCTATTGTCACAAGTCCATAGTTTCCCCATTTTTAATACCATATCTAGCTAATTGTTATTTACAATAATAATTAGCTAATATTTAAATTAAAAATAGAGAAAAGCATCTAATTATTATATAAATGTCACACTATCTTTAAATAATTATTTTGTCACACCTCTATAGTCATGGGTTTTAATTAAAACATTACTATTAAATAAATTTTTTTTTTTTAATGGCATCATCTTCTTCTCCCTTGGTGTGAGAGTGGCCGGCCGGAGCTCCTGTTGATGACGCCGGAGGGACGCATTGGCCAAGCTTTCGCGACTCCAAGCTTCCTCTCCGTCCATAACCCCGTTTCCTAGCCCCGGTTCCACTGTCAACACCTTCTTCCCTCTCTGTCCAAGCTCCACCGGAGAAGTTCGCCGGGAATGGCAACTTCTCACGCGAGAGCTCCCCTTGCCTGTCAAGAATACCGGAAGCTTCGTCTCGGAGTTACGGTCCTTATGCGCCTATCAACACCGTCGTTCTTCCCCTCCCAGTGCTTCTCGACTCACGGCTACTCTCATCCTCTCCGGCGAGGTCTACTTATGGCTCGAAGGTGCTAATTATAGAAAAAGAAATGGGGAAAAGGTTCGTACCTTACTCCCGGTGCTTCTGCCGACCACGGTGGCGTCAACAGCTCTCCCCTCGGCCGATTGCCCTTCTCCGATCAAGCTCACCGGAGTCCCCGTATCTCCAGCCCGTTGGTGTGCTGAGACAGTAGGAGAGGGTCCCATTTTATAGCCTCTCCCACGGACGGGGCGAGCGGACGGTTTGGAGCCGTTAGCTAGCCAACGGCCGGTTTCCACGCTTCATGCTTGGCGGAAGAGGCGAGGCTTTGCAGGCGTTTTCCGGCGACGAGAAAGTGGCAGAAGCTGCCTCGGGATCAGCATCCGACGATGGAGGGTTGTGATCATCTGATCACATCAACGGCCATGATTTGAATCCGAAATCTCGTATCCAACAACAGTCACGATCAACCGTTGAGATAATGAGGGGATCGACGGCCTGGATCTGTCACTTCGTCTTGTATCAAACACAATTGCAAGATTTAGGGTTTACGAACACCCGCACTGTGAGTATACTCCCATATAAGCACTCTCTTCCGCCTCGCATCTGATCCACGATCAGATGGATTGTATCCCAGCTCGACACGTGGCTCTACATCAGCCCTAATAACGCCTCGAGATGAAACATGGCCCGAGATGATGTAATCTCAGCCGCTCATCCTCCCTCTATAGGGTTTTCTCATGGAAAATTTTCTAGAGGTCCCTGAAACTTTTAAAATTACATACAGGTCCATGGCTGAGAGAGGGAACTATTTTCCTTTAGTCCCCCAAACTTTTCAATAATAGCAGAAAGTCCTTCTGGTCACTATAAACCCTAGTTAGGTCTTTTTTTTTTAAAAAAAAAAAATCACTTTTAAACTTAATTTAAACTCTAGGGTATTTAAATTTTTTTGTGAAATCCGAAGATTTTAGGTTATTAAATTTTTTTAATTATTTTCCTAAAATCTATGATTAATAAGAGTCATCAAGGGTATTTTGGTAATTTTGAGAAAGGCCGAATTATTTTTGGTTAGATAATGGACACCTCGGAATTGAAGTTATTCGAAGTAGATGATTTATAAGATTTTTATATTTAAATAAGTGTATGGATATAGATAGAGAAAGAGATATATTGAGAGAGAGAGATCCACAGCTATCTATATGTTCAAATAGATAGATAATATGAATTTATATTTGGTAAACGGATAGAACTTAACATATATAGTAATTATATATGTTAATTATTTGTTTGGATAAGAGAGGTAGAAAATATGGATAAATACTTAGATGAGAACATGGTAACTTATATAGAGAGAATTTAGATATATAAAAATATATGTCTAGAAGAAGTTAAGGATATGCATTTAGACTTATTTGAAATTGATTGGAGATATATTAATATTTAATAAATAAATATTATCATTTGTGTTAGTTGGTATAAGATATAATCAAATATTTATTCGTGTAAGTTAGATTAGATAAGGATTTAACATATATGAAGATATATATATGATTAGATATTTAATCCGGTTTCTATTTGGTTATAGATAAAATCGGATATGATTCAGGTTTGTTTTTTAATTCAAATTTGAAGGAGATGGTTTGCTGGGATGTGCTCTAGTATGTATGAATCTATATATATATATATATATATATATATATATATATACATTTATTAAGTTTAATTTGATAGATATGCACTCACATATTTAAGAGGTTGCTTGGGCATGGGAACCGTGGCTCAATTTTTTTTTAAAGAAGTAATGATTTGATAAATATAATTTAATGAATATAATTATTTGGATAAGGACCAAAATATAATTATTGGGAATTACAGGGACCGAACCAGAATTTCCTCTCTCTCTCATATAAGATTAATAGGGTCCTAATTATGAATAAGAGGAAAACCGGAGGCGCTTTTTAAAATCCCATCACATGCATGCACGAGATCATTCTATACTGAAACCAACCATCCAGATTTACATTTGAGCTTTATAAAAGCGATTCGACGGTAGAGAACTCACTCGAGCAAATGAACTTCATGGTAGGGATTCCACAAGGCCACTATGACGCCGCTTTGCTTTATCTGCTCCATCGCTGGGTTGTCATGGGGATTCAAGTTTAAGGATAGATCTTATCGGATCGGGCGTATCTTTTCCGAACTCCCACCGTGAGCGCTTATAAATAGGGAGCTTCCTGTGAATCTAGACATCATCTGGGATCAGACCACGGCCGTTGTTGAGGAGAAAAGAAGGAGAGAAGAGGAGCACCGCTGGGAGAACCTTCGCGCCACTGTCGCCACCAGTGTGCACCGCGCGAGTAGAGCCGCCCCACTGTGACGAAGCAATGAGTCGGTGATCGCCTGAAGCTTGTTTCTCGGAAGACCTTCGCACCGACAGTTGCTCCGGTGAGTATCCTTGTACTTGAAAGCGCAAGTAGAGGGCCTTTAAACAGGCAAGCATATATAGGAGCATTTAGAACTGGTATATGAAACATGGATGCTTGGTTAGTTGTCAAGAAGTAATGCATAAGGGTTAGAAGAAGTTTTGTTCTCTAGTACTAGAGTATATCTCAAGGATTGAAGGATTGTTGTGGGCTTTGTGTTTTTAATCAGGTTTATGATATAAGTTTTCATTCTCAGGAAGGAGCATGTAGTGATTTTAAGAGGGTTAAAGTATACATGTTTATCTCTGATAAATGGATGAATGGTGTGATCGAACATGGGTATGAGACTACGAGTAATCTGAACTTGGTTGTGATGTGTTAAGGGTTGGTGAATAGTGTGTGCTTCAGGCTTAGTCATGCACAGGTTGATCATAGGTTGAGCAAGTGGATACCTTGAATCAATGTTGCAAACTTACTATTAAACCACTAGTGGATTTGCTTGCAACTCAGCTTAGCTCTAGACTAAGAGGAATTTCCAAGTCCCAAGGAAATATAACCTAACAAATTCTACAAAATCATAGAAGATGTATGATTGACCTCTCTCTGTTAAAAATCCATCATTATATGATAATTGTTATGGAGTTATTCTTGATTACCTTGTGGCCTCAAAAGGAAAAATATTGAAATTATGATAGTTATGGAGTTATGTGACTATTTAAATCAAGAATTTAACCACCAGACGGATATACGTATCGGAGTTGTTCTTCCCAGTTATAAAATTTCTTACTTTTATAGTATGAAACCTGGCCCATTATGGAGGTTTTGAAATGAGGAATCTAGTAACATTATTTTACTTTATGTAGAAACATAGCATGACTCACAGTAGAGCAGCAACTAGAATGGGTTAGATTCAATCAAATTATAAAGAAAGGATTGGGTCTGTCAAGTTGAGTAATGAGATCGGTTCAAAAGGGTTAAGAGGAGCCCAAGTTCAAGGCTATTAACTAGTTTAGTTAGTCAAGTTGATTTGTTAATAGGCCGAACCCATTAGTTGGACATGCATCATAGAAATAAATATTCTTAAATACACGTGCGTATAGTGAGAATAGTTTTGTGATTACCAGATATCAACGAGAAGCGTGGAATCTCATCGGGACAGATATAGATCAATCGATTGGATTGCGAACAGAGGTAAGTACACTTGCCTACTACCCCACTCTACGGAGTGTTCTTGACTTTTGTTGATTTCCATGTTTTTTGTAAGTGTACCCGCCTAGTACCCACCCAGTTTTGGGTTTTCTTGACTATATGCTCTTGTTTCAGCTTTCTTACCTGATTATTTGTTGATCCCGATATTGTTGATTATCTTTGAACTATTGTCTCATTGTTTATTGACCTTGATATCAGTATGCTTGATTTGTTTTGGATTGCCTACATATGTCCGTTTTATATTGCTCCATTTTCTTGTAAAGATGTATGCACGTTGATGTGATAAGTTTTTGTTTGTAATCGCTGAACATGTCTACATGTTGACCGGCATATGGCCGTGGTAACGCGTGAGCCTATGCTAAGTCTGGGTAGACTTGCGTCAGCACTCTCGTGTGAAGATTCTCCCATTTAGAGCAGATTGTGTGTGCGGGCGTTCAGGGGGAGGACACTCTGAACGTCCTGTAGTCCTACCAGGGGGAGGGAACTCTGGATGTCCACCCGTCGATTGGGATGATACTGTTGCGTAATGCATTACATGTTGGAGCGCTCTCAGACTCTTGGGTCTGACTTAAGATAAGATAAGATGGCTGCCTGGGAGATGACAAGAAATTCTTTGGACTCCGTGTTGTGTGCTTGTAGGATAGTGAACCATATGTGTTTGACTTGGTCTTGTTTTCTATGATATGTTATGTTCGCGTGGTTCACTATTTCTTGATATCTGTGTCAAGCTCATTGCTTCCCTTGCAGGTATACTTACTGAGCTTTCCTTTCGAAAGCTCATTCCTTTCTGTTTCCCTTCTTTCAGGGTTGAGGATTAGTCGACTCAGGCTCAGAAACATACGAGGGAACAGGATACTTTGCTGAGGATCGGACACCTTAAGAATTTTGTATGTGTGTGTGAGTTTTTATTCGACCCTGTATAGACCCTTGTAGGATATTTTGAGACATGTAATTGTATCCGCTGTAAAACTCAATAATTATTTTATAGTTATTTTGTTAAGTATGTTATCTGCTTTTGAACTATTAGGCCTTGTATCCGAGTGGGACCCGTTTCCACTTGGGTACGGCCGGTCTGTAAACGTTCCCGAGGTCCCGGAATCCGGGTCGGGGCGTTACATTTTTATTTCTTAAAATTTCTTGGACTTTACATGAACATTCCCCGGCATCAGTTGGTTTGTCTGCATTAGTACCCCCCGGCATCATCATTGTTCGTCATCAACAATCATTGTTCGTTCGTCATCAACAATCATTGTTCATAGTCAACAATCATTGTTCGTCATCAACAATCACTGTTCTTCATCAGCGCTTGTTCGCCATCAACAACCCTGAAGATCGCCATCAACAGCCCTGAAGATCGCTATCAACACCACCACTAATTGAAGCTCGGTCCGCCATCGGGCTTCACGTTTGCATTGCCGTGACCACCAAGCTCCCTTTGTTCGCCATCAGCAACGCACAGCTCTGGGAGAGTGAATGAAGAGCTGCTACAAAAGAAATAAAAGGGCCGCAGAGATGCTGGGTTGTTGTTAAAGCCAATGTGCTAAAGATTGCTTAATTGATAGCCAAGCCTGTATAAATCAATGCATGTATGAAATCCTAGAAATTATGTGCATGTTTGTATAGAACCAGAGCTCCAAATACAGAGGAGACTCTGCCGAAAATTTTTTTTGAAGACCCATTTTGTATTCCTAAAGCTACTTTCTGCTTCTTTGTAAAATTTCCATAAAACTAAGGGATTGTTAAATCTGTCACAAAATTTCTGAAAATGAAGAGTGAAAGCTACCGCAGAGGTGCTGCAGAGATTGCTGGAAATGGTGAAGTGTTGCATAAGTATGGAATAGAAACAATGTTCATGAAGCTAATTTTTTGGAGGTTCTTTGGCTTGCCACTATCTATTCTGATGAATATTTTTTTGAAGGGCTATAAAGCTGTTGTTGTTATTTTGAATGTGGTCAGTTATTATACAAAGCTTCATAATGTCATGATTGTAAACACCAATGAAAAGGCTCCCCAGTTGTATAAAATGCTCCTTGAGATATTTGGTGGAATGATGATTCCTAATACCAAGCTATTGTGAATGGAAGTGAAGAAAATATTGAACAAATAGAAAATGTGGAGAAGAAGAGGAAAGGAACATAGGCAAAGCCATTCATGCGCTATGTCAATGGGGTTACAGGACCATATACATTCATTCTACGAAGGCTTGGAGAATTAAATCAAAAGAATATTATTTGAATGAATATGAGACGTTCCATTTAAAAGGGAAGTTGCAAAGAAGGGGGCTGCTGCAGCCTATTGTTCAAAATCCAAAGCTAACTGCAGTTCAATACATATGGTACCTACATCTCTGTCTTAAATTTATGGAAGGAAATAGAAGACTTGGTCGACCAAGCCAACACTCTTGTTTGGGAATTATGTTGATGGGGTATTTGATATCATGTTGGTAATGAATTATATTCCAAAGCCTGGTTAATATTTGGCCATAGAGGTGCTGAAGATCACTGCAATGCTGAGGAACCCAATTAATCATCGAAGAAATAGAAACAACAATTCTGACGGAAAAGATGTACTTGGGACTGGCTTGAAGAATGGTGCTGAAGAATATAATTGTTTCCTGAATGTGAACATCCAATTAGGAATTACAGAGAATTTATGATTACAAGGAATTTCTTGGATGTATAATTGTCTTTGAGTTGTCGAACGCCAAACTCTTGGAGCCACGCCGACCAGAAGAGCCCAAGACACCATATTACACCCCAAAGACCCCTAAATATAAGGTCTTGAGGAAGGCTATGCCTGCTGAAGAGATCCCTGCTTTCATTCAAAGGGTTACGGAGGAGTCAGCTAACAAGCTGGTGCAATTACACATTGAAGATGCTGAGTCGAATAGATCTGAGACATACCATCCAAGGTCATCAAACCACAATGTTATTCCAGAAGTTGTGAACTCTACACCCCTTACAAAAGCAACAAAGGCTAAGGGAGAGTCCACTTCTCAGACTATCGGGATCAAGAAAGACAAGACAAAGGAGTCTCTCAATCAAGCTGTAGGGTGGGAGGCACCTAGCTCCAGAAGGTCTTATCGCAGACAGGTGGGGAAGGTGACACTCACAGACGACTATTTTGAAGGAAAAGGTGAATGTCGCGCCATAACCTCCCAAGATGATTCAGAAGATGAATTTAACTTCCCAGATGAAGAAGATGAGCTGCCGCAACATGTGCATCAGATGCAACTCAGAACTGGGAAGACGCTTAAGTCGAGACAACCTCCCAACTCCAACGACAAAAACAAAGGGAAGAGAATTGAAGAAGAGAACATCTCCCCTAAAAACCCTCAAAGAAGCCAAATTATAACATCTTGGCACACATGAAGAAAGTTCCGGCTCTCCTCAGCATGTACGACGCACTGATGATGTCAGCTGAAGTCAGGGAGTCTCTAATACATGCACTGCAAAACCCTGAGGAGTACCAGGCCTACTTTGCTGAAATCAATATGAAGGAGGCTCTGTATGCGTTCCATGCGCCCTCAGTATCCTTCACAGACGAAGACTTGCTTCTTGGAACTACAGAGCACAATAGGCCATTATATGTGACAGGGTATTGTGATGGGATGAAGATCAACCGTGTTCTGATTGACCCAGGATCCTCTGTGAACCTGATGACCCTCAACACTCTCCGGGCTTTGGCTCTTGAAATATGTCATCTATCTCCGGAGAGGATCATTATTCAAGGTTTCAATCAGCATAGTCAGAAGGCATTGGGATCTATCACTCTGCCAATTAAATTTGGAAAGATGACATCATATGTGAAGTTCCATGTAATTGATGCCGATGCTTCATACAAAGCTCTCCTAGGAAGGCCATGGATCCATGAAAATCATGTGGTTCCTTCAACACTCCATCAATGTGTGAAATATACGGTGAATGGGGAAGAATTCAGGATCGACGGAGAAATCCAGCCCTTCGGCATCCATGAAATTCACTATGAAGATGCAAGGTACTACCTTAAAGCACCTAAAGGGGGCAAATTATCCAAGGGGAGCACGTCATCCAAAGGGGGCAAGCCGCCAAGTCCAAAGGAAGAACCTCTGGTGAAGACACCTAAGTTTGCTCTTGTGCTTCAGAAGAAAGTGTCGGTATTACCTCACTTTGGGAGTGACACTGAATTATCAGAAGATGAAATCAATAATGATGAGGATCAAGCCGGAAGATTTGCTCAAGAAAATGCACTGCATATTACAAGAATTCCCAAGGGGCTTTACAAATCTTTGGCTGATTTGAGTGTCAACACTGTCGAGCACTTGAAGACCTTTTATGTACCGGCTCGCCATGAAGGAGAGAGAGGCATCCTCTTCTACAAAGCCAAGAGCAACAAAATTCCAAATGATGATATCATAAATATTGAAGGGCTAGAAGATGATGAAGTTCAGCCCATAAGATTTCCCAACTATTACCCTGATAAGCTCAAAGGGATGTTTGAAAGATTTGGTGGCGAAATCAAATGGTCGAGGAAATCATATGAAAATTTCCATCGATTATGGAACCCTACACGTGTCGATAAGAGAGGAGCAGGCTATTCCGAATCTTCCAGGCATTCATGTTACATGACAACGTCCCAAGAGAAGGAAGAAGAAATCAAGCTGAAAAGTGCGCCACTCGAGCTCGAAGACGGGGGGCAAGCAACAATCGACGAGCTGGTTGAAGTCAATTTGGGAAGTGATGAGGATCCGAGGCCGACCTTCCTAAGCACGGAGGTGTCTGAAGAAGAAAAGACATCTTTCAAAGACCTTTTAAAGGAGTATATCTATTGCTTTGCCTGGAACTACAATGAAATGCCAGGGTTGGATAATGAGGTAGCTGTTCACAGACTGGCTATCGACTCTAATGCCACCCCGGTCAAACAAGCACCGTGGAAAATGAAATTTGACCTGGAAGAAAGGGTGATAGAAGAAACAAAGAAGTTGATTGAAGCAAATTTCATCAGGGAAGAAAAATACCCTAACTGGGTAGCTAGCATAGTCCCTGTGAAAAAGAAAAATGGCCAAATACGGATATGTGTGGACTTCAGAGACCTGAACAAAGCATGTCCAAAAGATGATTTTCCGCTTCCAGTTATGGAGATCATGATCGACAACACCTCAGGGTACGAGATGTTCTTTTTTATGGATGGGTATTCTAGATACAACCAAATCAAAATGCATCCAGATGATGCGAAACATACTGCCTTACGGATGCCTATGGGCATATACTGTTACAGAGTAATGCCATTTGGTCTGAAAAATGCGGGGGCAACATACCAAAGGGCTATAACCATTATATTTGACGATCTGATCCATAAAGTCGTCGAAAGCTATGTGGATGATCTTGTGGTCAAGACAAATTTGAAAGACAAACATCTTGAAGATCTGAGGACAGTCTTTACACGACTCAGAGAATACAAGTTGAAAATGAACCCCATGAAATGTGCCTTTGGAGTCCTATCTGGGAAATTCTTGGGCTTTATCGTAAGACATCGAGGGATAGAAATAGACCCTTCCAAGATAAAGGCGATCCTAGAAATGCCGCCCCCTCAGACACTGAAGCAGCTGCGGTCCTTTCAGGGGCGTTTGGCGTATATCAGAAGGTTCATCTCCAACTTGTCTGGAAGGTGTAAGCCCTTCTCCAAGCTCGTCAAGAAGAACACACCATTCAAATGGGATGATGAATGTCAGAAGGCTTTCGAAGACATCAAGCAGTACTTGCTGAGTCCACCAGTGTTGGCAGCCCCAATCTCCGGAAAGCAGTTGATTCTATATACTGCTGCATTGGAAGGGTCATTGGGAGCTATGCTGGCCCAGAACAATGAAGAAGGCAAGGAAAATGCACTATATTACCTCAGTAGGATGTTGATAGGAGCTGAGAGTAAATATACCCCCATTGAAAAGCATTGTCTAGCTCTAGTGTTTGCAGTCAAGAAGTTGAGACACTATTTGCTAGCACACAAAGTCATACTCATATCAAAAATTGATCCTCTCAAATACCTTATGACGAGACCATTGCTCACAGGAAGACTCGCAAAGTGGGCATTGATTCTGATGGAATTTGATATAACATACACTCCACAGAAAGCTATTAAAGGGCAGGCGCTAGCAGACTTCCTAGCAGCACATCCTCTCCCTGATGATTCACCACTTAATTATGATCTCCCTGATGAAGAGACATTAACAGTGGAAGAAGCAAGGTGGCGACTATACTTTGATGGAGCGTCATCTATAAAGCCGGCACTCATGTCCACAATTCCACAAATCAAAGCTGGGATAGGACTTGTGTTCGTCACACCGGAAGGGGGAATTCTCAGATATGCACTCTCCCTTACGGAGCCATGCACAAACAATGAGGCGGAATATGAGGCTCTCATAGCTGGTTTGGAATTGGCAATCAAGATGGGAATCCAACACATATACATATTTGCAGACTCACAACTCATAATCAAACAAGTCGAAGGAGACTACAAGATATATAAACCCGAACTTCTTAAATATCACAAGAAGGTCAAAGATCTGATGCAGAAAATCCCCCAAGTGCAGTTGAGGAGGGTTTTAAGATCGGAAAACGGAGAAGCTGATTCTTTGGCAAAAGTAGCAAAGGAGTTGGCGAATCCAGAATATGAAGAAATTCATATAACCATAAGAAATAGAAGGCCCATAACTACGATCCTTGATGATGTCAAAGAGGAAAGTGCTGGGGGCAAAGAGGAAGTCTTCACCCTAGAAATGTCAGAGGAAGATTGGAGACAACCATTTATAGAATATTTGAAATATGATAAACTCCCAGAGGATAAATCAAAAGGTGTTCAGATAAAACGAATAGCCTTAAGATTCACCCTCATAAATGACATATTGTATCGCAGGTCATATGATCAACTACTCCTGCGATGCCTTTCACATGAAGAAATTCAAGAAGTCATGCATGATGTACATTCCGGGATATGTGGTGCATACCAATCCGGACCCAAGATGCGACTCAAGATTAAGCGCTTGGGGTACTACTGGCCAACCATGGTCGGAGATTGCATCAATTATGCTAAAAGATGCCATCTATGCCAAATACATGGTGACTTCATTCACCAACATCCAAGTCCTCTACACCCCACAGTCTCGTCATGGCCCTTTGAAATATGGGGAACAAATGTAGTCGGTCCCATTGAACCACCATCATCTTTGGGACACCGATTCATACTGGCTGCAACAAATTACTTCTCCAGGTGGGCAGAAGCAATTCAACTAAGAGAAGTCAAACTGAAAATGTCATTAAATTCTTCAGGGAGAACATCTTATACAGATTTGGGACTCCAAGAAGAATTATTTCAGATAATGGCCCCGCCTTCAGAAGCTTCAAAGTCGGGAGATTTTCACAGCACCATAAAATAGACTGGAGATATACCTCCATCTACAATGCTAGAGCGAATGGATTGGCAGAGGCATTCAACAAGACCCTTTCAAAGTTGTTGAAGAAAGCAGTGTCCAAGAACAAAAAGGATTGGCATGAAAGACTCCCAGAGATGCTATGGGCCTATCGTACCACCTATAGGACTTCAACACAATGCACGCCGTACTCTTTGGTTTTTGGAAATGAAGCGGTCTTACCCCTCGAAATCTAGATACCCTCACTAAGAATGGCAGTGCAAAATGAAATTTCAAATAAAGATAATATTCGGCTTTGCTTGGATGAGTTGGACTCTCTCGACGAGAAAAGGTTGGGAGCGCAGCAAAACCTTGAAGTTTACAAAGCCAAAATGTCACAGGCCTACAACAAGATGGCTCGATTTCGGATCTTTACCAAAGGAGAGATGGTTCTCATCCTCAGAAGACCCATCATCACCAACAAAGGAGGCGCATATCAGCTCATTGATGCCAACGGAGAAAGACCGATGCCGCCCATCAATGGCTGTTTCCTAAAGAAATACTATGCATAATGTAAAAATGTTTACCTATGACGGAACGTCTGGTCCCTTATAGGGGTAGACTAGTCATGTACGATGAAATGTACTTCTCGAGGCAAAACATTAATTTTATGTCCTTTTGTACCAAATTCATTCAATGAAATAAAGAGGCATGTGTTTGTCTATGATGGAACGTCCGGCCCCTAGTTGGGGGCAGATCGGTCATGCACAATTAAATGTGCTTCTTGAGGCAAACACATTGACCCCTTAATTTCCCAAAAAAAAAAAACCGGATTTCCAGAAAACTCTTCATATTTATTCTAAATTTTCAGAATTTAAAAAAAGTGTGAAAGGATGAAAGAGAACCAAAATTTATTCAAGTCTAATGTTCGTAACAAATATCTCAAAGTCAACTACCAAAGCGTAAATAAACTAAGAAAATTAAAACTAAAAAGAGGAAAAAAAAAAGAAGGCCCTTCAATGCCCAGCATGCTTCAGTAATGATTCTTTTGCTTCTTCCAACTCATCAAGCCATTTTGTAAAAATAGCCATGAGACTAGCATCTGAATAGTCTCTTTGGTCCTCAATAACCTGTGCCTTCGCCTTACCTAACTCGGCTTGAAGATCTGTTTGTGCATGCTCAGAAGCTTCAAAGAGGCTTGTTGAAGTTGCTATCTTCTCATTCAAAGTCTTCATTGCATCTTGAATCTCGCAAAGTTTTGTTTGAAGTTTCTGATGCCTTTCAGCAAGTTTCTGAAGCTCTTCCTTGTTCATATTGATGTCATTAGCCCAGCTCTGCTTGCTTTTGCTAAGACGTTCAAGGGCCAAAGCCTTCTCATCCACACACGCCTTGGATTGTTGGTTATGAATATAGGCTTGGACGCTGGGATCCTCTGAGGCTTCTTTGGCATAGACCACACACCGAGCTATCCTCTCTATGAAAGCTTCAAGATTAATCAATCCAACATTGAAAGGTTCAAGGACTGAATTTGACTCCTTCACTTTATTGATGACGCTTTGGTAGTTGTCATAGTTGAGAGACTTGATACTGCTAATCACCTGGGCTCGCAGACGTAATACCATACTTGGTATATTCCTCGGACCTATAAAAAGGATATATAAATGAAATTCAAGATATAAAATTCGAAACTTAAGATTCAAGATTCAAGATTCAAAACCTTGTTCTTGCTTTGACGAAGTTGTAGGTCCAACATCAGTATTGACGCCGTCACCTTCCACAGGAATGGGAGCAAGAGCATCCTCAATAATGTCCTTTGAAGGACCCTGCCCCGAAGATGGAGGTTCGTCACCTTTTTGGGCAACTGAGTTTCAAAAAAAAAGAGGGTCATCAATATTCATGTCTCCTACGATGAATAAAAAAAAAAGAGAAGAGAGAAGGACCTTGGTTTTGCTTTGGAGAAACTGAGATTCCGACATCAGCATTGGAACCACCACTTTCTACTCCCTCCGTTGGATCTTGTACAACTAAAGGAGGTGTACTTTCAACATTAGCGTTGCCGCCACCAATCTCCAATTTCTCCATTGAGGAGGGACCTTCTCTTATGAAATTTGCAGAAGGGATATTGTTAAAAGATGAAGTACGCTCTTCGCTCTCTTGATTTACGGGCAAGTTAAGAGGTGTCGCACTCTCCGCGATAGGTATATCTCCTAACAAGAAATTGAAAGTAAATAAAAGCATATGTACACAAAAAAAAAGAGGGAGGAAGAGGGGGATACTACCTTGCGCAGGATTAGGAAGAGCTTCCTCAACCCCAATGTTTCTCTTAGCTCCAACATTAAGATCTTGTGGATTCACTAAACCTGAAATCAAAATCCTTGATTAAAACTGTTAAAGATGTATGAGTGAAGGAAGTATTTTCTTACCAACTTAAGACTCTAGAGGCATCCCCGGATAAGATGAAGGAGTATCATCAATTCTTGGAGCTATGTTAAAAAAATTTTTTTTGAAAAGGTCAACTCAAAGAAAAAAAAAAAGAAGAAGAAACAAAAGGAAAAGAAAGGAGGCATTATCCTCTTACCAATCGGCGAGTTGCAAACAACCCCAACATTGGCCAATGGAGCTTCACGAATTTGTATACCTGTTGACCAAAGATTTTGAATCAAACAAAAGTCAGACTTTGAATCAAACAAAAGTCAGACTTTGAATCAAACAAAAGTTCAGACTTTGAATCAAACAAGAATTCAGACTCCGAACCAAATGAGATATCAGACTTTGAATCGAATGGAAATTTAGATTTCGAATCAAAATAAAAAAAAAAATTGCAGACTTCGAATCAAATGAGAATCCAGGTTTTGAATCAAACGAAAATTCAAATTTGAATTGAATTGAGATTTTGAGTCAAATAAAAGTCGAATTCCAAAAAAAAAATCCGAATTTCCAGAAAAGTCCTCATATTTATTCTGAATTTTCGGAATTTAAAAAAAAATTTATTATTTTGAGTTTGATATACCTTGAGTTTGTCGCCGCTTCACTAGAGCGGGAAGATCCGCAGGGGAAAGACCTCGTTTTTGACTAATGAAAATACTTTCATTGATGAATCGGGGCCTTTTTGAAGATTGACCCTGCTCCTGGATCCTCCTAGTATCCCTCTTATCACCATAATCCTCTTGGACTAATAATGCGATGTCCTGTTGGAAAAAAAACTCGCACGTTTTCAAACCACTTCCGTGCATAAAAGAACATGAGCTTCCCGCTTCGATCATTTTCAGGAATATAGAACGAAATTTGGAGGTCCTGCGCGTGAAAAGTGGCCGCCAATAACTCAAAGTAAGTACTCCGGCAGGAAGCTCTTCTCGGGACATCAATATACGCCGGACATTGTTGGTCGTAACCAAACTGGCGCCCAAAACGATGAGGATTGTAGGGTTCCTCATAGAACTCTCCACCACATCGAAGAGGAAGGATGTCGCAACGAAGGCCTATCACATACTCCATGGTCTGAAGATCCAGCACATCGGGTCCCGCAAGATGCCTAGTATCCCGCACCATCTCATCATTATGAAGAAGATAGGGAAAAGGACACCATTTAAAGTTGGTTTCAAACTTAAGGAATTTCCTAGCTTCCAAAGGAGTAAAAGGAGAGGCGGAGGCATTCATATAATATAACATCTCCGGTACCCTTAAGAGCCCGGGGATTGTATGTGTACTTGCATCAATTTTCCTCCGAAGAGATATACCATGAAAATGACAACTAGCCCAAGCATACAAAAAGTGGGAAGGAAAGACTACAGTAGAATGTCCGGGCCCTTTCCTATGATTAACCATAGATTCCTAAGTACAAGCGTGCCAATACTGTAGGAGCAAAAGCTACCGGCATCCTATACACAAGGTTACACGCCATCATAAAAACCCCGGGTCTAATCACCTTATGATTATCTGGCATAATAAAGGAGCAAATCCACAATGATATAAAAGCGGCCAAATTTGTGTTTGAAACGGGTTTTGGAGGAGGATCAGAACTCGAATCATACTGGGAACTGGATTTTGACTTCCTAAAGAAATCTATCCAATCTGAGAAAAATACGTTCTTGTTGGTATCCCGTCTTGCAAGCCATTGAAAGATGTCAAAAAGACTCCTCAACACAGAAAATTCTGAATTTTCTCTATTACATAATATACTATTGGGTAGGATGACTTCATCATATACATCACCAACTACCGAAAGTCCTCCAAGGCTTTTGATCTCCCACAAAGATATCCCCACTTCCCCATGCAAGAAGTGGAAAGTATTTGTCTCCGGACACCAAAATTCTACCAATGCTTTAAAAAAATTCAAATCTAAGTCATAACTACCAACTAAGGCCACAATTCCCCCAATCAATTCTACCCGGGATAATTTTTCAGAATATTTGATAACAATATATTTAGCCCAATCAGAATAATGAGGGAAATCTATTAATTCACTTCTAATAGGATTTCTAGCCCTCCATCCTGGGTGATGGTTAAAGATTTTATGACCTAGAGTTTGAAACATATTCAAATTTCTAATTGCCCCTTCGGGTTTCAAATGAATTACATTGATTGTACTACCTTCATTACAACGATTTGAAGACAATCGGGCTGTAGCCATGCGAGCCGGAGGACGCTTCACCCACTCTGAGTGTTCCTCTCCTTCATATCTGATTGGAGGTTCAGACCCAGGACCAAAAATAGGTTTGCAACGGGGAAAAATTTGACATTTTGGAATCTCACAAGAATTTTGATCGATATCCCAAAAAGGCTCGAGGTGAGGATTGTTAGCCATCTCAAAGAAAAAGAGAAGAAAATAAAAGAAAAGAAGCTACGGGTTCCTACTTCTCTCACTCAACCTCACCAAAGAGGATTTCGTGAAAGAAGTATGAAGGGGGCAATTTGTTTATATAAAAAAAAGTACATGTCCTTATCTTACTAGAACTAAAATCCTAATTCTAATAAATTTAACTTATCATAATCTTGGCCAAATTAGGATTTGATAAAGAAGCATATCCAAAGATAAATCAAGGGGTATAAATCCCACGATCATTTGAAAACAAATCTCAAGACAAATTTAAACTTTGAAACAGCCTGGGAACATATATCCCGAGGCAACTTCAAAGTCCAAATCATATGAGAACGGATCTCAAAGCAGTCTCAACCAGGAACAAATCTCGAAGTGACTCAAAGGGTACCGATCTCGAGGCATGGAATACCAATCCCGAGGCATGGAATACCAATCTCGAGGCAGTACTTTAAAAATAATAATAAATAATAATAATAATAGTTAATTAATTAAATTAATTAATTATTATTAAATTTTAAAATTTGAAAGGGTTTGATCTTATCTTCCTCGTCCCTATCCGGTTAAATTCAAACAGAGGGCATGATTTTTTACGGGGATTTTACGGAGAAAGCTTTCTTTGAGGAGATAAGAACGAAAGAAATTATAAAAGGAGACAGATAGAGGAAGGAAAAGGATCAGAGAGTAGTAAGAGAAAATAATCAGAGAGAAGAAAGAAGGTAATAATTCATATACTCTCTTATATATTATTATATGACATATATATTAAAAAAAAAAAAAAAGAGATCAGCTTCTCCTTCCCCTGTCTTCACCGCCTTCTCCTTCACGAAAGCCTACCCAATTTGCGCCTTGATTGCCTCCGCCCCGATCTCCGGCCACACTACAGCGCCCTTCTCCCAGTACTTAGCAGCTCCGGCTCCCCAAATTGCCTGGCACACTGGATACTGGACCACGGATCTCTGACGATCAGCATACCCCAGACACCCAGGCCACACAAGCACTCCAGCGGCCAAGACCGAAGACACCGCTACACAAGCCGCACTTACATCTTTGAGTACTCCCACGCTACAAGGCATACGCGCCCTATGCTCCCCGCGCCCGATTACACCGCCACGCTTCACCTCGACTGTTGTCGCCAGAATCGCCCTCCTCCTCGGCAACCACAGATGCGGCTCCTGCGGCCATACTCCCCAACTCCGCCTACACTGGTAGCGTCGCCCGTCTGCGGTATCCAACATCCCCCCACCCCGCCCGAAGCACCGCCGCTTACCTGCAGCGAAGACCGCCGGCCTGACCTCTATCACTCGTTTGTGCAGCAACAATCCGCATAGCTCCATCGATCGTTTGTCTTCAAGAATAATCCCGGCAAGCTCACCGGTCGTCAAGTAACAAGACTCCGGCCGACTACGCTTCTGTTTCGCCAGACAAGACTCGACGCTTGCTCGTCGGCATCAAGAATGTAGATGATCGCCCAGTCGGCCAGCGAGATCGGCATCGAATGTACCGTTGCGCCATCAAAGAACAAAGATCGGCATCAGCAACAGAATTCGCCATTAGCAATAGAGATGATCGCAAGAGCGAATACGTAATTCGCGCATCGCGAATAGAGATGATCGGCATCATCGCGACTCCCCTGATCGTTTGGTTCGTGCGATCGCATCTCCCGCGATCATCATTGTTCATCATCAACAATCATTGTTCGTTCGTCATCAACAATCATTGTTCGTCATCAACAATCATTGTTCGTCATCAACAATCACTGTTCATCATCAGCGCTTGTTCGCCATCAACATCCCTGAAGATGGCGATCAACAGCCCTGAAGATCGCCATCAACACCACCACTAATTGCAGCTCGGTCCGTCATCGGGCCAGTTACATTGCGTGCGTCACAGCTGACCACCAAGCTCCCTTTGTTCGCCATCAACAGCGCCGCCTCCTGGGAGAGTGAATGAAGAGTCGCTACAAAAAGAATTAAAAAGGGCCTGCAGAGATCTTTGGGTTGCCAAGTAAAGCCAATGTGCTAAAGATTGCTTAATTGATAGCCAAGCCTGTATAAATCAATGCATGTATGAAATCCTAGAAATTATGTGTGCATGTTTGTATAGAACCAGAACTCCAAATACAGAGAAGACTCTGCTGAAATTTTTTTTTGAAGACCAGAAGCTGAATTCCTAAAGCTACTTTGTTGCTGCTGTAAAGGGCTGCCATAAAAATTGAGGGATTGTTGAATCTGTCACAAAATTTCTGAAAATGAAGAGTGAAAGCTACCGCAGAGGTGCTGCAGAGATTGCTGGAAATGGTGAAGTGCTGCATAAGTATGGAATAGAAACAATGTTCATGAAGCTAATTTTTTTTGGAGGTTGCTGGCTTGCCACTATCTATTATGATGAATATTTTTTTGAAGGGTTATAAAGCTACTGTTGTTATTTTGAATGTAGTCAGTTATTATGCAAAGCTTCATAATGTCATGATTGTAAACACCAATGAAAAGGCTCCCCAGTTGTATAAAATGCTCCTTGAGATATTTGGTGGAATGATGATTCCTAATACCAAGCTATTGTGAATGGAAGTGAAGAAAATATTGAACAAATAGAAAATTTGGGGAAGAGGAAAGGAACATAGGCAAAGCCATTCACGCGCTAAGTCAAAAGGATTACAGGACCATATACATTCATTCTACGAAGGCTTGGAGAATTAAATCAAAAGAATATTATTTGAATGAATATGAGACGTTCCATTTAAAAGGGAAGTTGCAAAGAAGGGGGATGCTGCAGCCTATTGTTCAAAATCCAAAGCTAACTGCAGTTCAATACATATGGTACCTACATCTCTGTCTTAAATTTATGGAAGGAAATAGAAGAATTAGTCGACCAAGCCAACACTCTTGTTTAGGAATCATGTTGATGGGGTATTTGATATCATGTTGGTAATGAATTATATTCCAAAGCCTGGTTAATATTTGGCCATAGAGGTGCTGAAGATCACTGCAATGCTGAGGAACCCAATTAATCATCAAAGAAATAGAAACAACAATTCTGACGGAAAAGATGTACTTGGGACTGGCTTGAAGAATGGTGCTGAAGAATATAATTGTTTCCTGAATGTGAACATCCAATTAGGAATTACAGAGAATTTATGATTACAAGGAATTTCTTGGATGTATAATTGTCTTTGAGTTGTCGAAATTACAAAGGAAATTCCTCTTAAAATCATGAAGATACAAAGAATTATTTGATTCTGGCCTTTGCGATTTTGTGAGCTCCCACAACTATTTTAGACACACCATCGGGCATGCTCTCATTCAAGAAACAAAAAATCTGTACAACACCCCTTGGATGCTTGCTGAAATGCCTCAGAGATAGTGGGTTTAAAGGCAATCACATTGGAGTTCTAGATAAGTTGAATATCAAAGGATTTACAAAACTGGGTGTTGCTGTTCAGGATGCCATCTTGAGTGTAAGAGATAAAAAAGGAAGGCTCGACAGAAACTATAGAAGAAGAATAAATCCTATTTGTTAAATTATCACAAAATACCAAAAGCTGAAAATTGATGAGATTCTTTGCAGTAAATAGTCAATTATAAAGACCCATTTTCAAAAATTGATAACTTCTGCCTGAGAACTCCAATTAAGGAGAAGTTTGCGGCATTAGACACTAGATATCAAGATCTTTCCAAATATATATAGCGCAGCTCCTTTCGGCGGCCCAATCGACTCAGATTTTGAAAAATAAAATAGTCAATGGAGGTGAAATTCGTGACGTGAGAAACTAGATATCCAGATCTTCAATAGTCATATATAGCACCGACCCTTTTCGCAGCCCGGTCAATGCATATTTTGGTGGAGAAAAAGGCTAGTCCTTGCAGCCTGGCCAGCTTGACTACCCTTTACTCAAATGCCAATAACTTTTGCGAGGGAGCTCCAATCGAATTGAAATCTACGGCATTGGAAACTAGACTCCCTGACCTTTCCAACCATATATGATACAACTCCTAACGGTGGCTTAGTTAGGTGCAGTCCTTGATGGAAGGGGAAGTTAATTGGCGACCTAGTCAATATGAACCCTGGTCACAAACCTCTTTCAAATCTCAAGTGCAAGGCAACCGGCGGATTATGGATCCCATATGGCGGGGCACAGATTCTGAGGCAGAGGGCGGCATCATAAATAAACAAATAAACAAATAAACAAATATATATATATATATATATATATGCTGATATGTAACAAATCGTCTTATGTTGCAATAAACAAATTATTCTTTTCTCGTTGTCTCTACTTGTACTTTTGCCCCTTAATCGGAGGTTCCCACGACATTGTCTGGGGTAATTAATAATAGGGGCTTGCCTCTATTAGGAATAAAAGAACCTACAAACAAACAAAAATGATATTTGTGCTTCGATATATAAATGCAATTGTCTTCACGATGCCAGGCGCGTATTTTCGATCCCACAAATTCTGGCACGCCCGGTACGGACCAAATTCCTCCTCCCATCTTCGAGGCAAAAGTACAAGTCGAGATACCATTTTACATCCTGTAAAAGAAAACTAATGTCGTTGATTTTCTTATTGTAGAAGAAATGGCATTCAAAAATTCAGCTGCAGCAAGAAGCCCAAAGCTCACCATTTTCCTCGAGGAGGAAGCAGAAGTCCAACTACCCAACTGTACTTTCAGTACTAGAGCAGCTGGAGCTGAATTAAGGTTCGGCACAATTACTGACGTCGTACAGTTTGTGAGGAAGTCTTCACCAATAGAGGAGAACCTGACGGTCCCACACCTCCCATCCAAAGGGCGTCGTCCTAATGTGATCGTCCCGAAAATTGACGAAGACGTTGCTGTTGAAGATTCACCAAGAATCTCTACATTCAAGAGGTTATCCTGCCCTAAAAAGGTAATCTCTGTAAATGACGAAGATGATGAACCTGCCTTCACTGTTACCACAAAAGGGCGGGAAAGTGGAATCTTTCACTCATATGATGAAGACACACCGAAAAGGAGTGTATTCTCAAGGCTCACGCCAAAGAAGATCAAGATTCCAAAACAGAAGCTGGATTTCGTGTCTTTCCAAAGGCACAGAAATGATCAAATGGGTTCCTTCAGTAACTCGTTTGAACCGCTCAAGCTTGTGAAGAAGAACTCAACTACCGCAGAACTGCGTCCACAGCCACAGGAAAATAAAGGTTGTAGACCTCCAAAGTCCTATCACAAGGAGTCTTTCAGCCAAAATCTGTACAAGACTTATGCGGCATCCAAGAAGCTGCGGTCAGAGAAGATGACACCTAAAGAGTTCTATAAGAAGAAGAAGCAGTTAGTTTCAAATGCACGAAGGACGGTATTCGACCGACTAACTCCCCGCAAGAACCCAAACCAAGACTTCCGCTCTAAATCTCAACGGAGGAGGGAAATAAAGGAAGAAGAAATGTCCGATATGGACATAGAAGTACATACTGATTCGGATGGTTACCAAGCTTCGAGGAGATCCAAGATTTTCGAACCGTAACAACCGGCGTGTTCACGAGATCTCGTAGAAGAGCCACAGACTCTCATAGTGGGGTTGGAGATGAAGGTTCAAGCCAAATGCCACATGAGGGTCAGAGAACAGGGAACCTTCCAGTATTTCGCAAGCCAACGAGTTACAAGGAAGCAGACCCCCCAAATGAAGAAGTAGAGGATGAACCTGCCTTTATTTATAATGGAGATGATATCACAAGGAGATTCCAACAAATGGAAATACCCCGATAAACGGATAATCGAGAAGCTGTATATCGGTGGCTCAATAAAAACATGACATTACTGATGGAGTCAATGCTGAAGATGCAGAGACAAATGGCTGCTTTGATGGAAAATCAAGCTGAGAAGGCACAAAGACCGAGGAGCCCAGAACCTCGATTGAGGGAAACCCCTAGGCCAATGGAATAAGGGGGAACCTCACACACTCCTGTCTCGGAACACTCAGTTGTAATGACTCGGGAGGAGATACAACATATGGTAGCTGCCGAAATGAAACAAGCCAAAGGAAAGGAAATAAGAGTCGATGGAGACAAACCTTATCCAAGCTACCATGATTTGGTGCCCTACCCAAAGGGTACAATGTCCCTAAATTTAAGCAATTTAACGTGATTGGCAATCCTGATCAGCACTTGGCTCACTTTGTGATGGCTTGTGGGGATACAAGTGCAAAACCTTCTCTCCTCCTTAGACAATTCTCTGCAAGTCTCACAGAAGTGGCATTTGAGTGGTATGCAAGCTTGCAACCCGAATCAATCCAAACATGGAAACAATTAAAAGATGCCTTTCGGGTACGGTTCGGGGGCGTAAGTGACTAAATCACAATCGCCGATCTCGCAGCCACTCGTCAGAATAAAGATGAGAAAGTGGTTGATTACATTATGAGATGGAGAAATCTGAGCATCAAATGTGAACAACCCCTTGAACAGCCACAAGCGATGGGTTTACTGCTCAGGAACATCGATAGTTGGATGGCACCCTTTCTGAGCACATCCGGCATTACTACATTCCAGGAGTTGATTTCACAAGCTAAGAAATTGGAACGGACAAGCCCGAAGATATTCTCCAATTTTCAAGCTCCATGGAACGACAGAGAAAAGCCAAAAAGGACTGAAGGTGTCAAGTATACTGCTACAACCTTCAATGTCGACGAAGGAAAAGGTATTGCGGAGTCTCACAAGCCGGAACAGGCCAAACCACCCACTTTAGGCGCTGCTGGTAACGAATCAAAACCTATTCCCTCTTTGAAAGAAAGGATGAATAAGAAATATTCTTTCAAAAGGGATAAGGTACTGAAGATCTTCAAGGATGCTGTGAAAGAAGGTCTGCAACTCCCCGCTTGCAAGAGGCCAGAGGAGAACAACAAGAAGGACCATCCCAATTACTGCCCATATCATAGAGTGTTGGGACACACATTTGAAGACTGTTATGTTTTCAAAGACTAGGTCGAACGACAATATCAAGAGGGCAAGATCACACTCTCGAAGAACGTCTTGTCCGAGCCATCATCCGAGCATACCCGCTATGTGACAACCCTAAACTCAGAGGGATCATCCCAAAAGGAAGTCATAGTAATGGGTAATAAAGTAATACTCCCATCAGCAACAGACGACAAGCCTCCTGCTGTTCCAGAAGAGTTGTGGGAAGTATTTATAACCAAAAAGTCAATGAAAATGTTGAAGAGGTTGGCTGAGCTTCCAGGGATCGCTTGGAAACGTTCTCAAGAACCTCCTAAAAGACCCCTGACAAAACAAACAAAGAAGAAGAACAAAAAGAAGAACAAGAAGCGTGAACAATCAAAGCGCAAGAAGTCTATTATAGAAGAGTATATCGACTCCCTCGATGAATATGAACAAAAAGAAAGGGTCTTGATCACTCTTAGAGACTATTTTCCCGAAGAGGTCGAAGAATTACTAGGGGAACTAGTCAAAGAAGATGATGAAGATGTACAAGTTGAAACTTGCAGGGTTATTTCTGGGGGAGAATACCCTCCATATATCCCAGATGATTATGATGATGATAGTTTCTCTGAGCTAGAAGAGTCATATGACCGTCATAGCCGACCCTATATCAGCAAGAAGCAGAAGAAGAAGATTGCGTTCAGGGAAAGAGTAAAAAAGGCGAACGCCAAACTCTTGGAGCCACGCCGACCAGAAGAGCCCAAGACACCATATTACACCCCAAAGACCCCGAAATATAAGGTCTTGAGGAAGGCTATGCCGGCTGAAGAGATCCCTGCTTTCATTCAAAGGGTTACGTAGGAGTCAGCTAACAGGCTGGTGCAATTACACATTGAAGATACTGAGTCGAATAGATCTGAGACATACCATCCAAGGTCATCAAACCACAATGTTATTCCAGAAGTTGTGAACTCTACACCCGTTACAAAAGCAACAAAGGCTAAGGGAAAGTCCACTTCTCAGACTATCGGGATCAAGAAAGACAAGACAAAGGAGTCTCTCAATCAAGCTGTAGGGTGGGAGGCACCTAGCTCCAGAAGGTCTTATCGCAGACAGGTGGGGAAGGTGACACTCACAGACGACTATTTTGAAGGAAAAGGTGAATGTCGCGCCATAACCTCCCAAGATGATTCAGAAGATGAATTTAACTTCCCAGATGAAGAAGATGAGCTGCCGCAACATGTGCATCAGATGCAACTCAGAACTGGGAAGACGCTTAAGTCGAGACAACCTCCCAACTCCAACGACAAAAACAAAGGGAAGAGAATTGAAGAAGAGAACATCTCCAAGAAAAACCCTCAAAGAAGCCAAATTATAACATCTTGGCACACTTGAAGAAAGTCCCGGCTCTCCTCAGCATATACGATGCACTGATGATGTCAGCTGAAGTCAGGGAGTCTCTAATACATGCACTGCAAAACCCTGAGGAGTACCAGGCCTACTTTGCTGAAATCAATATGAAGGAGGCTCTGTATGCGTTCCATGCGCCCTCAGTATCCTTCACAGACGAAGACTTGCTTCTTGGAACTACAGAGTACAATAGGCCATTATATGTGACAGGGTATTGTGATGGGATGAAAATCAACCGTGTTCTGATTGACCCAGGATCCTCGGTGAACCCGATGACCCTCAACACTCTCCGGGCTTTGGCTCTTGAAATATGTCATCTATCTCCGGAGAGGATCATTATTCAAGGTTTCAATCAGCATAGTCAGAACGCATTGGGATCTATCACTCTGCCAATTAAATTTGGAAAGATGACATCAGATGTGAAGTTCCATGTAATTGATGCCGATGCTTCATACAAAGCTCTCCTGGGAAGGCCATGGATCCATGAAAATCATGTGGTTCCTTCAACACTCCATCAATGTGTGAAATATACGGTGAATGGGGAAGAATTCAGGATCGACGGAGAAATCCAGCCCTTCGGCATCCATGAAATTCACTATGAAGATGCGAGGTACTACCTTAAAGCACCTAAAGGGGGCAAATTATCCAAGGGGAGCACGTCATCCAAAGGGGGCAAGCCGCCAAGTCCAAAGGAAGAACCTCTGGTGAAGACACCTAAGTCTGCTCCTGTGCTTCAGAAGAAAGAGTCGGTATTACCTCACTTTGGGAGTGACACTGAATCATCAGAAGATGAAAGCAATAATGATGAGGATCAGGCCGGAAGATTTGCTCAAGAAAACGCACTGCATATTACAAGAATTCCCGAGGGGCTTTACAAATCTTTGGCTGATTTGAGTGTCAACACTGTCGAGCACTTGAAGACCTTTTATGTACCGGCTCGCCATGAAGGAGAAAGAGGCATCCTCTTCTACAAAGCCAAGAGCAACAAAATTCCAAATGATGATATCATAAATATTGAAGGGCTAGAAGATGATGAAGTTCAGCCCATAAGATTCCCCAACTATTACCCTGATAAGCTCAAAGTGATGTTTGAAAGATTTGGTGGCGAAATCAAATGGTCGAGGAAATCATATCAAAATTTCCATCGATTATGGAACCCTACACGTGTCGATAAGAGAGGAGCAGGCTATTCCGAATCTTCCAGGCATTCATGTTACATGACAACGTCCCAGGAGGAGGAAGAAGAAATCAAGCTGAAAAGTGCTCCACTCGAGCTCAAAGACGGGGGGCAAGCAACAATCGACGAGCTGGTTGAAGTCAATTTGGGAAGTGATGAGGACCCGAGGCCGAGTGAAGAAGAAAAGACATCTTTCAAAGACCTTTTAAAGGAGTATATCGATTGCTTTGCCTGGAACTACAATGAAATGCCAGGGTTGGATAATGAGGTAGCTGTACACAGACTGGCTATCGACCCTAATGCCACCCCGGTCAAACAAGCACCGTGGAAAATGAAATTTGACCTGGAAAAAAGGGTGATAGAAGAAACAAAGAAGTTGATTCAAGCAAATTTCATCAGGGAAGAAAAATACCCTAACTGGGTAGCTAGCATAGTCCCTGTGAAAAAGAAAAATGGTCAAATACGGATATGTGTAGACTTCAGAGACTTGAACAAAGCATGTCCAAAAGATGATTTTGCGCTTCCAGTTATGGAGATCATGATCGACAACACCTCAGGGTACGAGATGTTCTCCTTTATGGATGGGTATTCTAGATACAACCAAATCAAAATGCATCCAGATGATGCGAAACATACTGCCTTACGGACGCCTATGGGCATATACTGTTACAGAGTAATGCCATTTGGTCTTAAAAATGCGGGGGCAACATACCAAAGTTCTATGACCAGGATATTTGACGATCTGATCTATAAAGTCGTCGAATGCTATGTGGACGATCTTGTGGTCAAGACAAATTTGAAAGACAAACATCTTGAAGATCTGAGGGCAGTCTTTACACGACTCAGAGAATACAAGTTGAAAATGAACACCATGAAATGTGCCTTTGGAGTCCTATCTAGGAAACTCTTGGGCTTTATCGTAAGACATCGAGGGATAGAAATAGACCCTTCCAAGATAAATGCGATCCTAGAAATGCCGCCGCCTCAGACATTGAAGCAGCTGTGGTCCATTCAGGGGCGTTTGGCGTATATCAGAAGGTTCATCTCCAACTTCTCTGGAAGGTATAAGCCCTTCTCCAAGAACACACCATTCAAATGGGATGATGAATGTCAGAAGGCTTTCAAAGACATCAAGCAGTACTTGCTGAGTCCACCAGTGTTGGCAGCCCCAATCCCCGGAAAGCCGTTGATTCTATATACTGCTACATTGGAAGGGTCATTGGGAGCTATGCTGGCCCAGAACAATGAAGAAGGCAAGGAAAATGCACTATATTACCTCAGTAGGATGTTGATAGGAGCTGAGAGTAAATATACTCCCATTGAAAAGCATTGTCTAGCTCTAGTGTTTGCAGTCAAGAAGTTGAGACACTACCTGCTAGCACACAAAGTCATACTCATATCAAAAATTGATCCTCTCAAATACCTTATGACGGGACCATTGCTCACAGGAAGACTCGCAAAATGGGCATTGATTCTGATGGAATTTGATATAACTTACACTCCACAGAAAGCTATTAAAGGCGCGCTTAGCGAGACTTCCTAGCAAAGACATCCTCTCCTCGATGATTCACCACTTAATTATGATCTCCACGATGAAGAGACATTAACAGTGGAAGAAGCAAGGTGGCGACTATACTTTGATGGAGCGCCATCTATAAAGCCGACACTCATGTCCACAATTCCACAAATCAAAACTTGGATAGGACTTGTGTTCATCACACCTAAGGGGAATTCTCGAATCACGCACTCTCCCTTACGGAGTCATGCACAAATAATGAGGCGGAATATGAGGTTCTCATAGCTGGTTTGGAATTGGCAATCAAGATGGGAATCCAACACATACACATATTTGCAGACTCACAACTCATAATCAAACAAGTCGAAGGAGACTACAAGATATATAAACCCGAACTTCTTAAATATCACAAGAAGGTCAAAAGATCTGATGCAGAAAATCCCCCAAGTGCAGTTGAGGAGGGTTTTATGATCGGAAAACGGAGAAGCTGATTCTTTGGCAAAAGTAGCAAAGGAGCTGGCGAATCCCGATTATGAAGAAATTCATATAACCATAAGAAATAGAAGGCCCATAAGTACGATCCTTGATGATGTCAAAGAGGAAAGTGCTGGGGGCAAAGCGGAAGTCTTCACCCTAGAAATGTCAGAGGAAGATTGGAGACAACCATTTATAGAATATTTGAAATATGATAATCTCCCAGAGGATAAATAAAAAGGTCTTCAGATAAAGCGAAGAGCCTTAAGATTCACCCTCATAAATGACATATTGTATCGCAGGTCATATGATCAACTACTCCTGCGATGCCTTTCACATGAAGAAATTCAAGAAGTCATGCATGATGTACATTCCGGGATATGTGGTGCATACCAATCCGGACCCAAGATACTACTCAAGATCAAGCGCTTGGGGTACTACTGGCCAACCATGGTCGGAGATTGCATCAATTATGCTAAAAGATGCCATCTATGCCAAATACATGGTGACTTCATTCACCAACATCCAAGTCCTCTACACCCGACAGTCTCGTCATGACCCTTTTAAATATGGGGAACAAATGTAGTCGGTCCCATTGAACCACCATCATCTTTGGGACACCGATTCACACTGGCTGCAACAAATTACTTCTCCAGGTGGGCAGAAGCAATTCCACTGAGAGAAGTCAAGACTGAAAATGTCATTAAATTCTTCAGGGAGAACATCTTATACAGATTTGGGACTCCAAGAAAAATTATTTCAGATAATGGCCCCGCCTTCAGAAGCTTCAAAGTCGGGAGATTTGCACAGCACCATAAAATAGACTGGAGATATACCTCCATCTACAATGCTAGAGCGAATGGGTTGGCAGAGGCATTCAACAAGACCCTTTCAAAGTTGTTGAAGAAAGTAGTGTCCAAGAACAAAAAGGATTGGCATGAAAGACTCCCAAAGATGCTATGGGCCTATCGTACCACCTATAGGACTCCAACACAATGCACTCCGTACTCTTTGGTGTTTGGAACTGAAGCGGTCTTACCCCTCGAAATCTAGATACCCTCACTAAGAATGGCAGTGCAAAATGAAATTTCAAATAAAGATAATATTCAGCTTCGCTTGGATGAGTTGGACTCTCTCGACGAGAAAAGGTTGGGAGCGCAGCAAAACCTTGAAGTTTACAAAGCCAAAATGTCACAGGCCTACAACAAGATGGCTCGATTTCGGACCTTTACCAAAGGAGAGATGGTTCTCGTCCTCAGAAGACCCATCATCACCAACAAAAAGGCCAGGGGAGATCGTCTACGAAGGAGGCGCATATCAGCTCATTGATGCCAACGGAGAAAGACCGATGCCGCCCATCAATGGCTGTTTCCTAAAGAAATACTATGCATAATGTAAAAATGTTTGCCTATGACGGAACGTCTGGTCCCTTATAGGGGTAGACTAGTCATGTACGATGAAATGTACTTCTCGAGGCAAAACAATAATTTTATGTCCTTTTGTACCAAATTCATTCAATGAAATAAAGAGGCATGTGTTTGTCTGTGATGGAACGTCCGACCCCTAGTTGGGGGCAGATCGGTCATGCACAATTAAATGTGCTTCTTAAGGCAAACACATTGACCACTTTATTTTCCGAAAAAAAAAACGGATTTCTAGAAAACTCTTCATATTTATTCTGAATTTTCAGAATTTAAAAAAAGTGAGAAAGGATGAAAAAGAACCAAAATTTATTCATGTCTAATGTTCGTAACAAATATCTCAAAGTCAACTACCAAAGCATAAATAAACTAAGAAAATTAAAACTAAAAAAAAAAGGTAAAAAGAAGAAGGCCCTTCAATGCTCAGCATGCTTCAGTAATGAATCTTTTGCTTCTTCCAACTCATTAAGCCATTTTGTAAAAATAGCCATGAGACTAGCATCTGAATAATCTCCTTGGTCCTCAATAACCTGTGTCTTCGCCTTATCCAACTTGGCTTGAAGATCTGTTTGTGCATGCTCAGAAGCTTCAAAGAGGCTTGTTGAAGTTGCTATCTTCTCATTCAAAGTCTTCATTGCATCTTGAATCTCGCAAAGTTCTGTTTGAAGTTTCTGATGCCTTTCAGCAAGTTTCTGAAGCTCTTCCTTGTTCATATTGATGTCATTAGCTTGACTCTTCCTTGCTTTTTGCTAAGACGTTCAAGGGCCAAAGCCTTCTCATGCACACACGCCTTGGATTGTTGGTTATGAATATAGGCTTGGACGCTGGGATCCTCTGAGGCTTCTTTGGCATAGACCACACACCGAGCTATCCTCTCTATGAAAGGTTCAAGATTAGTCAATCCAACATTGAAAGGTTCAAGGACTGATTTTGACTCCTTCACTTTATTGATGACGCTTTGGTAGTTGTCATAGTTAAGAGACTTGATACTGCTAATCACCTCGGCTCGCAGACGTAATACTATACTTGGTATATTCCTCGGACCTATAAAAAGAATATATAAATGAAATTCAAGATATAAAATTCGAAACTTAAGATTCAAGATTCAAGATTCAAGATTCAAGATTCAAAGATTCAAGATTCAAAACCTTGTTCTTGCTTTGACGAAGTTGTAGGTCCAACATTAGTATTGACGCCGTCACCTTCCACAGGAATGGGAGCAAGAGCATCCTCAATAATGTCCTTTGAAGGACCCTGCCCCGAAGATGGAGGTTCGTCACCTTTTTGGGCAACTGAGTTTCAAAAAAAAAGAGGGTCATCAATATTCATGTCTCCTACGATGAATAAAAAAAAAAAGAAGAGAGAAGGACCTTGGTTTTGCTTTGGAGAAACTGAGATTCCGACATCAGCATTGGAACCACCACTTTCTACTCCCTCCGTTGGATCTTGCACAACTAAAGGAGGTGTACTTTCAACATTAGCGTTGCCGCCACCAATCTCCAATTTCTCCATTAAGGAGGGACCTTCTCTTATGAAATTTGCAGAAGGGATATTGTTAAAAGATGAAGTACGCTCTTCGCTCTCTTGATTTACGGGCAATTTAAGAGGTGCCGCACTCTCCGCGATAGGTATATCTCCTAACAAGAAATTGAAAGTAAATAAAAGCATATGTACACAAAAAAAAAAGAGGGAAGAAGAGGGGGATACTACCTTGCGCAGGATTAGGAAGAGCTTCCGCAGCCCCAATGTTTCTCTTAGCTCCAACATTAAGATCTTGTGGATTCACTGAACCTGAAATCAAAATCCTTGATTAAAACTGTTAAAGATGTATGAGTGAATGAAGTATTTTTTTACCAACTTAAGACTCTAGAGGCATCCCCGGATTAGATGAAGGAGTATCATCAATTCTTGGAGCTATGTTAAAAAAAAAATTTGAAATGGTCAACTCAAAGAAAAAAAACAAAAAAGAAGAAACAAAAGGAAAAGAAAGGAGGCATTATCCTCTTACCAATCGGCGAGTTGCGAACAACCCCAACATTGGCCAATGGAGCTTCACGAATTTGTATACCTGTTGACCAAAGATTTTGAATCAAACAAAAGTCAGACTTTGAATCAAACAAAAGTTCAGACTTTGAATCAAAGAATAATTCAGACTCCGAACCAAATGAGAATTCAGACTTTGAATCGAATGGAAATTTAGATTTCGAATCAAAATAAAAAAAAATAGACTTCGAATCAAATGAGAATCCAGGTTTTGAATCAAACGAAAATTCAGATTTGAATTGAATTGAGATTTTGAGTCAAATAAAAGTCGAAGTCCAAAAAAAAAAATCCGAATTTCCAGAAAAGTCCTCATATTTATTCTGAATTTTTGGAATTTAAAAAAAATTATTATTTTGAGTTTGATCTACCTTGAGTTTGCCGCCGCTTCACTGGAACGGGAAGATCCGCAGGGGAAAGACCTCGTTTTTGACTAATGAAAATACTTTCATTGATGAATCGTGGCCTTTTTGAAGATTGACCCTGCTCCTGGATCCTCCTAGTATCCCTCTTATCACTATAATCCTCTTGGACTAATAATGCGATGTCCCGTTGGAAGAAAGCTCGCACATTTTCAAACCACTTCCGTGCATAAAAGAACATGAGCTCCCCGCTTCGATCATTTTCAGGAATATAGAATGAGCTGGAGGTCCTCTGGCGTGAAAAGTGGCCTTGATAACCGGCCAAGTACGAGGCGGAGAGAAGCTCTTCTCGGGACATCAATATACGCCGGACATTGTTGGTCGTAACCAAACTGGCGCCCAAAACGATGAGGATTGTAGGGTTCCGTATAGAACTCTCCACCACATCGAAGAGGAAGGATGCCGCAGCGAAGGCCTATCACATACTCCATGGTCTGAAGATCCAGCACATCGGGTCCCGCAAGATGCCTAGTATCCCGCACCGTCTCATCATTATGAAGAAGATAGGGAAAAGGACGTCATTTAAAGTTGGTTTCAAACTTAAGGAATTTCCTAGCTTCCAAAGGAGTAAAAGGAGAAGCGGAGGCATTCATATAATATAACATCTCCGGTACCCTTAAGAGCCCGGGGATTGTATGTGTACTTGCATCAATTTTCCTCTGAAGAGATATGCCATGAAAATGACAACTAGCCCAAGCATACAAAAAGTGGGAAGGAAAGACTACAGTAGAATGTCCGGGCCCTTTCCTATGATTAACCATAGAGTTTAATCCTAAGTACAAGCGTGCCAATACTGCAGGAGCAAAAGCTACCGGCATCCCATACACAAGGTTACACGCCATCATAAAAACCCCGGGTCTAATCACCTTATGATTATCTGGCATAATAAAGGAGCAAATACACAATGATATAAAAGCGGCCAAATTTGTGTTTGAAACGGGTTTTGGAGGAGGATCAGAACTCGAATCATACTGGGAACTGGATTTTGACTTCCTAAAGAAATCTATCCAATCTGAGAAAAATACGTTCTTGTTGGTATCCCGTCTTGCAAGCCATTGAAAGATGTCAAAAAGACTCCTCAACACAGAAAATTCTGAATTTTCTCTATTACATAATATACTATTGGGTAGGATGACTTCATCATATACATCACCAACTACCGAAAGTCCTCCAAGGTTTTTGATCTCCCACAAAGATATCCCCACTTCCCCATGCAAGAAGTGGAAAGTATTTGTCTCCGGACACCAAAATTCTACCAATGCTTTAAAAAAATTCAAATCTAAGTCATATCTACCAACTGAGGCCACAATTCCCCCAATCAATTCTACCCGGGATAATTTTTCAGAATATTTGATAACAATATATTTAGCCCAATCAGAATAATGAGGGAAATCTATTAATTCACTTCTAATAGGATTTCTAGTCCTCCATCCTGGGTGATGGTTAAAGATTTTATGACCTAGAGTTTGAAACATATTCAAATCTCTAATTGCCCCTTCGGGTTTCAAATGAATTACATTGATTGTACTACCTTCATTACAACGATTTGAAGACAGTCGGGCTGTAGCCATACGAGCCGGAGGACGCTTCACCCACTCTGAGTGTTCCTCTCCTTCATATCTGATTGAAGGTTCAGACCCAGGACCAAAAATAGGTTTGCAACGGGGAAAAATTTGACCTTTTGGAATCTCACAAGGATTTTGATCGATATCCCAAAAAGGCTCGAGGTGAGGATTGTTAGCCATCTCAAAGAAAAAGAGAAGAAAATAAAAGAAAAGAAGCTAAGGGTTCCTACTTCTCTCACTCAACCTCACCAAAGAGGATTTCATGAAAGAAGTATGAAGGGGCAATTTGTTTATATTAAAAAAAAAAGTACATGTCCTAATTCTAATAAATTTAACTTATCATAATCTTGGCCAAATCAGGATTTGGTAAAGAAGCATATCCCGAGACAAATCAAGGGGTATAAATCCCACGATCATTTGAAAACAAATCTCAAGACAAATTTAAACTTTGAAACAGCCTGGGAACATATATCCCGAGGAAACTTCAAAGTCCAAATCATATGAGAACGGATCTCAAAGCAGTCTCAACCGGGAATAAATCTCAAAGCGACTCAAAGTGCTTGGTCGTCAGCCAGAATCCCCTGGCCTAGCCCCGTCGGTAGGCATGCTGGCGAACTGCGGCCATGCTCCCCAACTGTCACCGCCTCTGTCCGTAGCGTCCACGCTGCGGTACCCCAGCCCTCATGAAATCGCCCGACCTCGACCTCTATCAGCTCGTTTGTTTGCAGCAACAATCCCGACATCAGCTCCATCAGATCATTTGTCTTGACAGAATAATCCCGGCAAGAAATTTATCACCGGTTCGTCAGCAAGACTCGGCGTCGACTACGATTACGGTTTCTGCATCAACACTCGGCGGCCGCTTGCTTTGGCATCAGCAACAGAGATGATCGCCGTCAGCAACAGAGATCGGCATCAGCAACAGCCCTGTTCGCCATCAGCAACAGAGATCGGCATCAGCAACAGAATTCGCCATCAGCAATAGAGATGATCGGCATCAGCAAAACAGAATTCGCCATCAGCAATAGAGATGATCGGCATCAGCACTCCCCGGCATCAGTTGGTTCGTCTGCATCAGTACCCCCCGGCATCATCATTGTTCGTCATCAACAATCATTGTTCGTTCGTCCTCAACAATCATTGTTCGTCATCAACAATCACTGTTCATCATCAGCGCTTGTTCGCCATCAACAACCCTGAAGATCGCCATCAACACCACCACTAATTGCAGCTCGGTCCGTCATCAGTTCTGTTCGTCGTCAGCAGCCACCAAGCTCCCTTTGTTCGCCATCAGCAACGCACAGCTCCGGGAGAGTGAATGAAGAGCTGCTACAAAAGAATTAAAAGGGCCGCAGAGATGCTGGGTTGCTGTTAAAGCCAATGTGCTAAAGATTGCTTAATTGATAGCCAAGCCTGTATAAATCAATGCATGTATGAAATCCTAGAAATTATGTGTGCATGTTTGTATAGAACCAGAGCTCCAAATACAGAGGAGACTCTGCCGAAATTTTTTTTTTGAAGACCAGAAGCTGTATTCCTAAAGCTACTTTGCTGCTGCTGTAAAGGGCTGCCATAAAAACTGAGGGATTGTTGAATCTGTCACAAAATTTCTGAAAATGAAGAGTGAAAGCTACCGCAGAGGTGCTGCAGAGATTGCTGGAAATGGTGAAGTGCTGCATAAGTATGGAATAGAAACAATGTTCATGAAGCTAATTTTTTTTGGAGGTTGCTGGCTTGCCACTATCTATTATGATGAATATTTTTTTGAAGGGCTATAAAGCTGCTGTTGTTATTTTGAATGTGGTCAGTTATTATGCAAAGCTTCATAATGTCATGATTGTAAACACCAATGAAAAGGCTCCCCAGTTGTATAAAATGCTCCTTGAGATATTTGGTGGAATGATGATTCCTAATACCAAGCTATTGTGAATGGAAGTGAAGAAAATATTGAACAAATAGAAAATTTGGGGAAGAAAAGGAAAGGAACATAGGCAAAGCCATTCACGCGCTAAGTCAAAGCGGTTACAGGACCATATACATTCATTCTACGAAGGCTTGGAGAATTAAATCAAAAGAATATTATTTGAATGAATATGAGACGTTCCATTTAAAAGGGAAGTTGCAAAGAAGGGGGCTGCTGCACCTTATTGTTCAAAATCCAAAGCTAACTGCAGTTCAATACATATGGTACCTACATCTCTGTCTTAAATTTATGGAAGGAAATAGAAGAATTGGTCGACCAAGCCAACACTCTTGTTTGGGAATCATGTTGATGGGGTATTTGATATCATGTTGGTAATGAATTATATTCCAAAGCCTGGTTAATATTTGGCCATAGAGGTGCTGAAGATCACTGCAATGCTGAGGAACCCAATTAATCATCAAAGAAATAGAAACAACAATTCTAACGGAAAAGATGTACTTGGGACTGGCTTGAAGAATGGTGCTGAAGAATATAATTGTTTCCTGAATGTGAACATCCAATTAGGAATTACAGAGAATTTATGATTACAAGGAATTTCTTGGATGTATAATTGTCTTTGAGTTGTCGAAATTACAAAGGAAATTCCTCTTAAAATCATGAAGATACAAAGAATTATTTGATTCTGGCCTTTGCGATTTTGTGAGCTCCCACAACTATTTTAGACACACCATCGGGCAGGCTCTCATTCAAGAAACAAAAAAAATCTGTACAACACCCCTTGGATGCTTGATGAAATGCCTCAGAGATAGTGGGTTTAAAGGCAATCACATTGGAGTTCTAGATAAGTTGAATATCAAAGGATTTACAAAACTAGGTGTTGTTGTTCAGGCTGCCATCTCTAGTGTAAGAGATAAAAAAGGAAGGCGCGACAGAAACTATAGAAGAAGAATAAATCCCTGCTGTTAAATTACTGCTGCTGAAAATACTGAAAACTGCTGAAAATTGATGAGATTGCTGCAGAAATAGCTGCTATAAAGACCCATTTTCAAAAATTGATAACTTCTGCCTGAGAACTCCAATTAAGGAGAAGTTCGCGGCATTAGAAACTAGATATCAAGATCTTTCCAAATATATATAGCGCAGCTCCTTTCGGCGGCCCAATCGACGCAGATTTTGATAAATAAAAGAGTCAATGGAGGTGAAATTCGTGACTTGAGAAACTAGATATCCAGATCTTCAATAGTCATATATAGCACAGACCCTTTTTGCAGCCCGGTCAATGCATATTTTGGTGGAGAAAAAGGCTAGTCCTTGTAGCCTGGCCAGCTTGACTACCCTTTACTCAAATGCCAATAACTTTTGCGAGGGAGCTCCAATCGAATTGAAATCTGCGGCATTGAAATCTGCGGAATTGAAATCTGCGGCATTGAAATATGCCAATAACCATGTATGATACAACTCCTAATGGCGGCTCAGTCAGGTGCAGTTCTTGATGGAATGAGAAGTTAATTGGCGACCTAGACAATATGAACCCCGGTCACAAACCTCTTTCAAATCTCAAGTGCAAGGCAACCGGCGGATTATGGATCCCATATGGCGGGGCACAGATTCCGAGGCGGAGGGCGGCGTCATAAATAAACAAATATATATATATATATATATATATATATATATATATATATATATATATATATATATATATATATGCTGATATGTAACAAATCGTCTTATGTTGCAATAAACAAATTATTCTTTTCTTGTTGTCTCTACTTGTACTTTTGCCCCTTAATCGGGGGTTCCCACGACATTGTCTGGGGTAATTAATAATAGGGGCTTGCCTCTATTAGGAATGAAAGAACCCACAAACAAACAAAAATGATATTTGTGCTTCGATATATCGTCTGGTGTCTTCACGATGCCGGGCGCGTATTTTCGTCCCACATCGTTGATGCATAAAAATCCGTAAAGTTATCCTCATGACTTGCATTGAACAAGTGATCAAAGTAGTTTCTCCATCTCTCCTTGATTTCCTTATCTCCTGTCAAGACCTGTTGAGACTCATCCTTAATGCACTTGATTTGGTTCAAGTCTTTCCCTTTTTTATCTCTTAGCCTTGCTATCTTGTATACTTCCTTTTCCCCTTCTCGTGTCCCTAACTTTTGGTATAAATCAGCTAGGGATTTACCTCGGGCCTCGCTAACCGCTTTCTTGGCCTCTTTTTTTTCCTTTTTATACTTTTTAAAGACTTCTCCATCCTCAGCTGTGGGTAATTTCTTATACCAATATTTTTTCTCTTTAATCTTTGGAACCTCTTCATTCACCACCATAATTCCTGTGGTCGAGGTCCCAGTCCCTTAGAGACCCCTAGGAGCTCACTTCCTATTTTCTCAATACGATTCAACAATTCCTTCCGTAAGGTGTTTGCATCATCTTTCATATTTGTGCCTTCTTCTTCCCATATTTGATCCTTAAATGCTATTTTGTTGGTTCCTTTTAACGCCCACCATCTAATCCTACTTTGCTTAACCCTCTTTTCTGTTTTTACTATGCCCTTTTTCTTCACATCCAACACCACCAACCTATGTTGTGTGGTTAATGCTTATCCAGGTATAACCTTGCAATCTTTACAAATAGATTTATCCCTTCTTCTTGTAACAAGAAAGTCAATTTGGCTACAATTACCCCCATTCTTAAAGGTAATCAAGTGTGATTCCCTTTTCTTAAAGCAAGTGTTGGTCAACACCAAATCATGAGCCAAAGCAAAATCTAATATAGATTTTCCTTCCTCATTCCTGGTGCCATATCCATAACCTCCATGCACTTGCTCGTAGCCATCATCACTAAGTCTACCTACATGTCCATTAAGATCATCCCCAATAAAAAGCTCTTGTTCACTTGGAATCCCTAGAACTACCATATCCAAATCTTCCCAAAACTTGACCTTATCTTCTTCTCCTAAGCCTACTTAAGGAGCATACACACTCACTATGTTAATTATTTCTTTCCCAAGAAACAAAGATTTAAATTCTTCAATCCATGACAAAGTCTAAAAGTCAACATTTCAAGCTAATTAAAAACTTACTTTGAAGTAAGGATACCAATTAGGGTTACTCGTTATTTCATGGTGGCAGGTAGGCCCTAGCGGATGCACAAAGTTATCACGGATGTGACAAATAGCACGAATAACATTGTTAAAGTACCTACTCATTGTTTCTCCGGACCGGAGAAACTCAATTTGTAATGCCCCGAATTTTCTAAGTAAATAAATCAGAAATTTTTTGATAATTAATGAGATTAATTAACATGAAAAATAAATTAAGTATTTTAAAGCCCGATTAAAGGAAAATTGAAGAATAATAAATTTAAACACAGCCTCGCAACTAATTGGCCTAGGGAAGGCCTTGTTGGGCCAGGCCGCTTATACTTGGAATAGATGGAGGTGGACGGTAAGGATAACCTCGATTAATTAATTGGGAGATTTTGTAAGTGTTAATTAATCAAGATTAATTACATAGGAGAATCGAACAAATGTGAGAGTCCCGATAAAGTAGATTTGGAAAAGTCGAAAGCCGGAAAATATGGATCTCGGTCAGGCGTATAAATGCGACCCGTGTAGTTACAGTAGGGTCCATGACCTATTGAGAAGATGTAAAGAATGAATTTATTAATAAACGAATAAGATATTATATTAATTATATAGATCCGTAATACACGGATCTAGTTGGAAAGAGTTATATTACCTGTGTTCATACAGTAAAGTAAAGGTGTTAAATAATAAGTTAATTAAAATATTATTATCTTTTAAAGTTACTTTATCTTCTTATAAGAGAAAGTGAGAGAGAGAACTCTCATCTTCTCTCCCTCTCACGACCCTCTTCTCCTCAAACGGAGTCGCAGCCCCTTTGAAACCTTTTCCCCCACGCTCATCAAGCTCCGGCGAGCTTGTCCCCTTTGCTCTCCCCCTTCTCCCTGGTCCTTGCTCGTGAACCCACGGCCTGCTCTTCCTCGCCTACTTGAGGCTCATGCGCGGGCCATATCCGCTTGACGTGTCGTCCGGCCCAAAGAACTCCGGGTGTTCCCTTGAGCAGCGTCTTCTACGTGACCGCTAGCTACTCACAACGCGCCGCTTCCTGTAACCTCCGCCACGCCTTATGCGCTCACCAGTCGTAGCGGCCCAAAGACTTAGGCGACCCACGAGCCACTCCGGCGTCCCCCCTCTGCTCACGCACCGCCCGACAGCCACCTTGTTCTCAGATTCGGCCAACCACCCTGTCTCCGGCGAGGGATCCTTCACATTTCAAACTCGAACCCTCAGTAAGCCCTAAATGGGGATTAACCCTACCATTAACTAATTAATTGAAGAATTAAGTTGGGGGAAGCCCTTAATGAAAGCATGAGTAAGGTGTGGATTTGGAAAATTATGAGCTTGTATAGGGGTTGTGAGAGGTTGAATGTTGATATGTTTTATATCTTGATAATTAAGATGTTTTGTGGGAATGTTTGTATTAATTTCGGGGACCTATAAGTAGGGGAGATGTTACCTAATTTTTCATGAAATTCCTAAGTCTAAATACTCTATTAGCGATCATGTTGACATGCTTAAGTATGATTAATGTCCATGATTATTATGTTTAAGTATTACATGCTTTAGATTGATCAACCTTGCAAATTAAGCATGCTTAGAAATATTATAGAAGTGTGGAAGGCATGTAATGCTCGTTAAGTAGGAAAAACATGATCTTAAAAGTTTAATGTCTCTTATCTGCTCCTTGGAGTTTAAATGGAATTTTAAGTTAAGAATACAATTTCTGTATTCTTAGATTTTAGTATTCTTAAGCTATAGGACTAAGTTCTGGAAAATACGAACTTTGTATTTACTTAGTACTCTCGTTGATTCTAGGAAAGGGAAAAAGTCCAGCAGGAGCTGCCGAAGGACCGAGTGATTCCTAGGAATTTGCGAGGACATCAGGTGAAGGGACTTCACCGTAGATCTAGCTTTAATTCATGTATTTACTGGGATTTCGGATTTATTGCATTCTTATGAGTTTTATTTTTGTTTGTGGATGCCGAAGGATTTATTGCTATACTTGGATTGTGTTTTTATGCTTGTATAATTGATTTAACTTTAAAGAGCATGAGATATGATTAAGGAAACCCTAAGGGTGGTTAAAGATTATTGCATGTATTATAAGCTGCACCTTAGTTAGTTATGTATGGGGGACCCAGCGGGGGCTCAGGATAGAGCCCAGATATTTAAGTAGAAGAGACTGGGCTAAGGAAAGGGATTTGTTTCAATCGTTTTTCTTAAAACCAAAAATGTTTGCAAAAGTCGTTCTTTTATAAAAACCCCTTTTCTGTCTTTTGGGAGAGCCCGTATCGGATACGAGATGCTCCCTTCAAGTACACATGTAGATGTATGCCTCTGGTCGTCAGGCGTCGGGTTCATGTAGATGTATGCCTCTGTTCCCGGGCATCAGGATCATGTAGATCTATGCCTTTGTTTCTGATGGTAGTTGGAGTCCTTACGGAGACATTTTGACTAGGGGTGCATGCTTGTATGATTTGAGGCCATCACATATACATGTTCACTATATGCTTGATATGATATGAGATTGCTTGTGTGCTTTCTTTCAATTTCTGATCGTGTTAGCATTCTTATAAAGATTTAAGATAACTGTGTTGATCTTCATGATTTAAACTTGCACTACTTATGTTCTAGTATTCTAGTACTGATTACAGGTATGTATAATACCTGGCAGAGTAGTCCATACTCACTGAGCTTGTATAGCTCAGCCTCTTTCTATACTATTTTTCTGTTATAGGATCTAGACTTGGATCGGGACAGTAGCTCGGGTCTCAAGCAGGGATCAAAGTCTAGCTGGCTCTGGTGTACCTGTTCTTATGTTTATTATTGTTGGGTTGTATTAGACTTTATTTATGTTTCCTTCAGCTGTATTTGGGGCCCTAGTTGCCCATGACTCTGAGTGTTGTACTCTATTATAACTTGGTTTGAATATGACTCCTGGTGTGTAATTGGTTATCTTTATGTCATATGAATCTTGTTTAAGAGCACATGATCATCGATTTCAGGTTTAAATTACACAGCTCATGGGCTTGGTGCACTCCCGGCCCAGCTGGTGTGACATCTGTTTCATTAGTGAATGGGTGTTACACAATTTGTATGGTCCTGTTCTTTATGTTATGGCCTATGATGTGTAGGAAAATAACAACTTGTTCTTCCACTGATACATGTCTTGCGTCATGAAGCAAGTGCTTGTCACTCATGATTGAGGAGAGATACATGAACAGTCTTACATCCAATCTAAGGTAGTTAACACAGTACTCTTTCCTACTTCTTAATATGTGATGCATGTGCCTTTTCCTAGTTAGATCCCAAAACATAGAAGGTTCGGTATATCTTGTTACTCTAGGTTTGTCAAGCTCTTCTAAGAGGAAGGCCACAATAGTGACAATTTTAATAAATGCAGCAATCACCCCCCTGCCTCTTGCACTTGTCACCAAATTATCCATCTACAAAAATTTGATGCATGTCTATTCTCTATTAAATGTCATCCAATCTATCTAGACTATCACACTTGTGCTTCTAACGACAATTGGGGTATTAAATGACATTCAAGGAAGATGTTACTGCAGGAACAGTAAAAATATCACTCAAATAGGTAATACTACTGCAATAACAGGTAAACATTCATTTAAACAAGTAAGAATAATCATCATTACAATAAACAAATCAAAGGCAATATGTCTAACAGGAAAAAAAACCCCATCCAAAGAAATCAAAGGTAGGTGGATAAACAAAACCCTTAAAAAAATCAAGATGAAGATCATAACAAGAAAATCATAGGCTAAGAAGGAAATCAAAACAAAGATCATTTTTAGAGCATAAGCTCTTACAATTTTTGAGGATATAACAAAAAATAAAAATCAAGTTGAAGATCATAACAAGAAAATCAGAGGCTATAAGAAGGAAATCAAAACAAAGATCATTAATATTACAAGAAACCATAGTGTTATTAAATAAAACCCTTTAAAAAAATGTAACGCCTCGACCCGAATCCCGGGACCTCGGGCACGTCAACAGATCGGCCGTATTCAAAAGGGAGACGAACCCCAATCGAACACAAGGCCTAAGTGTAAACAAGCAGATAACAAACTATAATAAAATCATACTCAAGTTCAAAAGAACACAGAGTCATAAGGGTCCATAGGCCCTATACAATGTCTGGTCTCTATACGGGTCATACATAAAAACAACTCTCAAAAGTAAAAAAAAACATGGGAGACCCTCAGACCTCGGATCTCCTAAACAACCTCCAGACAACCTCCTCAGCACAGGCCCCTAAACCTCGGGATCTAAAAAAGAAAGAAAGAACAAATGCATAAGCTTTCGAATGGAAAGCCCAGTAAGTACCTCTGCAGAGTTATAAGGACATAACATATCAACAAGTCAACAATGGGACCACGTCCCTAAGAAAACATCTCTAGGGGTCTACCACAACTAAGACAACGGTGCGACCCCTATCAATAGAAACCTTCAGGCTCTGTGTTGAGTTTCAAAGAGAAGCTCAAAGATCACTCCAGTCGGATATCCAAATTTCACGCTACAGTAAACCACTAACCCTCTAGTCGTTCGACCCTCTGGTCGATAGCCGGTAGTACCACCTCTCATACGTGTTAACACGGTTAGCGTATCATTCCCACTGACGGGTAAGACATTCAGAGCATTGCTTCCTGCACGCAAGAAATGTAAATGCCGTGGTGTCCCATCCCTGAACATTTTCCTATTGGAGCCCCCACACTCCATTGAGTCCGGGCAGTAGACCACATCAAATAGGGATACCAACATCCCGAAACAAGCATACATGCTCAACAGGAATCTAAGACAGATAAAGACAGCATGTATGATAATAATAAAACATATATCACAAAGCATGAGCAAATCCAAAGAAACTCCAAGAGTGGGTACTAGGCAAGTGTACTTACTTCTTACTAGAACTGGAAACCCTTCTAGTTCCCTCGTGAAGTGTCTCTAAGACTCCACGAGAGTATCTGGTAGTAGAATTTCTATAAGTATCAAAGTTCTATTAAAACCTTACCCTTCTAAATGCTCATGCACAACTTTCGTTTTCGATGGGCCTAGGCCCACTAAACGGGTCCTTAAGACCACCTACTTGGTTACCGACCAATTTCACTAGTTACCAAGTCTTTAGTTGACTTTCAACCTACTCTAGGTCAACTTTAGTCAACTCTGGTCAACTGATCGACCTTTCTTTCATTTGTCGTGGTACAAACCCTAATTGGTCATATCTAGTCCACTATCCACCCTGGTCTCACTTTGTCGTGTTCAAAAGCCTATTAGACTTTATCTAATTGCACAAGGTTAATTGGGTCCGCTCCTATGGTTTAGCAAGCCCATTTATTCTTTTAGCCAAATCCATTTAGGTCACACCATGAACCCACAGTTAACTTTTCTTCAATTGATTAAGTCAATTTTCTTGCCACTTAGGTCTCGACCTTGGTCCTTCTAATCTAATTTGTTCATTGCCTTGATTGGGCTTAATCATTAAACTTAGGCCACAACACGATTTAATTTAATCACCTAGATACTTAGGTACTAAATTAATAAACCTTGATATATATATATATATATATATATATATATATATATATATATATATATATCTTTAACTTAGGTATTATTTATTTAAATACCTAGATAGCCAACATCAATTCATCAATTTAATCAGATACTCCACCAATCTAATTAAACAATCAAATTGATCAATTTACCTATATGTCTTATGATTTATTGAGTTAATCATAATTGTCACGCTATAGTAAATTAAAACTAATCTATTCCCAAAAATTTAATCTATTTATAGATTAAATTAATATTTGATTATCATTACTGCTATAATTTTTATTATTATTTTTTTTCTTCTTCTTCTTTCTCTCCCCCTCTCTCTCTCTCTCGGCTGATTACCACCGGGAACTTCACCTACGAGAGCCGCAACCGCCGGACTCCTCCTCAAGGACACACCAGTCCACCGGCGCGCGTCGAACCTCACTCGGGAAGGTGGCATGCTCACCACCTTTCTCTAGAGTCCCACCGTCCAGGCTGGTTCCTCCTTCTTCTCCGGTGAACTCGAAGCGAGGTAGAATGCATGCACCCTAGTCTAAAGTCATACTGGAGGGAGCGGAGGTTACCGGAAGTGGGTGATCGTCGAAGAGAGCCTCCTGATAGCTCCCTGTCGCTTGGCGGAGGAGTTCTGATTTTTCGGCGAACTTCGCGGACGAGCGGCTACACTTCCTCCTTCCCTTCTTGGCCTCCTTTATCTCTTGGAGACTCCGGGAGCAGACCCGTTTTCTCCCCCTCTGATCTCCGGTCACCGGAGATCCTCCTCCTTCTTGGTCTTTCTCCTCTCTGTCTTCTGCAGGTCATGGAGACTACCACTTATATAGGCGAGGGGAGACGAAGCGCCCGCGAGCTTCACGTAGCGGTTGGATGCCAACCGCGTGACCTCTACGCGTAGCTTGGAGAAGGGGACCGGGCGCTGGCGTAGCGGCTTCGGTGAAGGATATGGTGGTGATGCCTCGTGATCGGCTTTCGCGAATAGAGGGCAGAGATCAATTGGATTAAATCCAACGGCCCAACATTTCCCTTTTTGCCTAGTATCTAGAAACCCTTAGATGAAAGGCTGGGATTTAAAACCATCAAACGGCAAGATCTCGATCCAATGCCTCTTATCTGTAAGCACCCCAGATCAACGGTCGAGATCGACTCTATCTCAACGGTCCGTTCCTCCGTATTTACCTCACATCTAGGACTCTCTCAGATAGGCGCACCGTAATCCGCCACGTGCCCCCCCTGAATTATCTACGAATCCCTCGCGATCAGCCACGATCTGGGTGAGCATATCTCAAATCGCCACATGGCTTCAGAGATGCTCTTCTTTTGCTTCAAGATCAGCTCCACTCCATCAATCCTCTAATCACAACTGTCCATTACTTCAATAAGGGTTTTATCTGGGATAATTTCCCAGAAGCCCCTAGTCCTTATTAATTTACAAATAAGTCCTTTCTCTGAGAGAGAGGTCAATTCACCTTAGGTCCTCAATACTTTTCGAAATTACATTAAGGTCCTTCTGACCCTCCATTAACCCTAATTAGGGTTTTAGTCCTTTAATTTCCATTTTCTCCCACTCAGTTAAATCATTTAATTACTTTGGGAATTTCCTTAATTAATCAATTAATTAAAGAACATTTAACTCATTTTATTTCCATAAAATCCTTGTATTTTACAAAAAAAATAAACACCATCCAAACAAATCAGGGGCAGATAGATAAGCAAAACATAAAGGCAAAATAAAGACTTCAAGATGAGCATGTATAGGCAAATAATAAAGGAATATACATACATACAAAACTTTATAGCACAGGCTCTTACAATTTTTGAGGCTATAACATAAAATCAAAATCATGTTGAAGATCATAACAAGGAAATCAAAGGCTCTAAGAAGGAATTCAAAACAAAGATAATTTATAGAGATCATTATTATTACTAGAAAGCATAATGTTATTCAATAAAACCCTTTAAAAAAATAAACATCATCCAAACAAATCATGGGCAGATGGAATATACATGCATACAAAACTGTGTAACATATGCTCTTACAATTTTTGAGGCTATAACAGAAAATCAAAATCAAGTTGAAGATCATAATAAGGAAATCAAAGGTTATAAGAAGGAAATCAAAACAAAGATAATTTATAGAGATCATTATTATTACAAGAAAGCATAATGTTATTCAATAAAACCCTTAAAAAAAAGCATCATCCAAACAAATTAGGGGCAAATGGAATATACATGCATACAAAACTGTGTAACACATGCTCTTACAATTTTTGAGGCTATAACAGAAAATCAAAATCAAGTTGAAGATCATAACAAGGAAATCAAAGGCTATAAGAAGGAAATCAAAACAAATATAATTTATAGAGATCATTATTATTACAAGAAAGCATAATGTTATTCAATATAACCCTTAAAAAAAATTAAACATCATCCAAACAAATCAGGGGCAGATGGATAAGCAAAACATAAAGACAAATTTTAAGAAAGATAGAACTCAGACCCTAAAATACCTAAAAAATCATGGAAGAAAAAAAACAAAAACATCATAAAAAACAGAGGAGAAAAAATATCTCAACCGCACAACAATTGTTTTGTTGATTGCCTTGAGAAGAAGGGGCTTACAGTGAGAAATTCTGGAAAAGAAGCTGATCTTGGTTTACCCTAATCTCCAAATTTGCTTGAGAAGCCCGCAAACCCTAGGATATTCAATCGAGGAATGCTGACGACAAGAAGCCGACGAGAAACAGCAAGGAAAGGTGGCAACCAAGTGAGAGGAGATGGATCTGGGCTTCAAACAAAGAAAAAAACCATGAAATTAGAGTAAAAACTCTGAAATTGAAGACCCAAAACAATGGGGTTTAAAAGGGAAGAGACAAACCTTAAAGATCAAGAAAAATCTGTAAGGAAAAAGCAGCGAAGGATGCAGACCAATGTTTGCCCTAGTTTTCAAACCTCTCGACAAGCCCACGAGCCACGGGAGAACAGTCTAGGAACACAAACGTGATGAAAGCCAGTGAGTAGGAGCAAAGAAAGGTGGATCGTGAGGGGTGGAGGAGCGATTGTGAAGATGAGAGGTCAGAGCTCTCAAGCTTCTCTCTGGCTTTTATCGGGAAATGAGAGATATCATGGGGGTGGGGGTGATTCCAACCCCCCACGTGACTCACGTGCCTCATATTAGACCGAAGTGGGACTTCGGTGTCAAAGCAAAAAAATCCAGAGGACCCACTTTGTCTTTTGCTGGCGAAAGTGGAAAGATGGAAGTGTGGCTGTTTTGGAAGTTGGACTTCCGACTTCGGTCCCTAGTTCCGCGAACAAAACACACTGAAGTGACGGAAGTGAGTCCACTTCCGTCACTTCGGTCCCCAGTTCTGCGAACCAAACACGCCCTAAATATATAACAATGTAACATATAAAAACTTAAATTGAAAAAAAAATTAAAAATCCACAAAATATCAACACATATATTTCAATCCACATAACAATAGGCTTTAATTTTTTTTTCAATATTTTTAACATACAAAAACTAAAATTAAAAATAATATTAAAAATAAACAAAACATCCACATATATATTTTGATCCACATCTATGTAACAACAAACTTCAAATATTTAACATACAAAAATTGAAAATAAAAATTAAGATTAAAAATCCACAAAGGTGGACTGGAGATAAAGAGGCTAGGGCTTGAAAGGTTGCCAAAACGAAAACCCTCCTTTTTCTTAAATTTTTTATAATTAAAATGACATAAAAAACCATGGTTTTTTCATATATAAATAAGACATTAAGGTTCGTAATGCCATTTTGAGTTTAAGGTTTAGGGTTTGGGGTTTAGGTTTTATGGTGTCTAATATATAATATAGAGATAGGATGGCTTATAAAAACGTAGATGGGTATCGTTTATGCAAAGTGGTTGGTATCTGGGTGGTTATGAGTTTAAGTTGGATATTGCAAGGTTTGTAGTTTGAATCTCAGTAGTTGCCTAATAATAGTTTTTTAAGAGGTTTTAAAAAATAGTCTGGTTCATTAAAAACCGGGCGGTTCACCAGTTTATTATTTAAACCGTCGGTTCAATTCGGTTCAATTATAATTCCGGTCAAATAGCAAAACCGAACCGATTTCATTGCCGGTTTACCGGTCGAATCGACGGTCCTGTTCAGTTCTGATAACACTATCTATGACGTGCTTCTAGTAGTTCGTTCACACAAACTAGAGGAGATATTCATAAATTTAAAACAACAAAAATAAGTGGACGAGTACAAATCGATGATTTTCTATTCATTAAAATTAGAGTAATTTTTTATCCATATCTGTTTTATGCCACATAATTTACATGTATTTTCATTGAAATATGCCCTTGTTTTCTTTTTCTAAATTTTGACAAGACGCATGACAAGCTTTCAAAGGAAGTCAAGGATGGGCAGCAGATGCGAAAGCCGTTCAACGCAATTGCACCCACACCTTATATGAGGAGGGGCTTGATCCCGGGATTCGTTTACAAAGATCGAGACCCACCTCTTAGCAAGGGAACCTGATACCAATAAGGTATCATAGCTGTTGGTAAATGTACCCTTATTGGGTTAGCCAAAATAGAGGAAATCAATCCCCTTTTTAATTCTCCCAAATAAATTACACCTCAAACAAAAATGTTATTATTTGAAGTGCACGTGGAAATAACCGATGATTAAGAGAATTAAAATCGAAACTTTGACGTAATAAGGAAAATAAATAAATAAATTTTACTTAGGTTAAAACCTATGTTCACGTTAGATTGTTAAGCGAAGGTCTAACATCTAATTTAGTCCCTCTATTATATCGGATTGACTCTTTTGGTCCCTAATGTCCTACTTTACGAATAAGAAATATCAGCCGATCTTTTCGACAACTTTAGAAGCTAAATAGATTTTTAAATATGTATATAAAGACTAATATTTTTAAATTATAAAAATAAAAAGACCGTCGTGACTCAAATTTTAATAGAGGAACAAAAATTACTGATTCGGTATAATAGAAGATTAATTTGGATATTACACTTCAATCGAACTGTAAAAGCTTCTTTGCTGATGAATGGCTGTGCAGGCTCAATGATGAATGTTAATGCAAGTGGCCCCACCATCTGCAGTTGTAGACCAAATCACGAGCCCAAATTATGACACCGTCTCGTCCTCCAACGGTCACTACTAATACGAGCTTCTGATCCACCGCTAATAAAGCGGCACTTTCTATCAACACAGCAAGCACTACTTTTCACCAACTAAATTCTGACACGTAATCCATTTCATGTAGATTAAACATAGGAGCCAATCACCGGATCCGTGTAGCCATATGTGGACTGGGATCTTCTCCTCCTCTCGGGATCGATCTCTCCACGAGAGAATACTCGCTACTCTTCTGGGACTTTTTGGCTTTGGATTTCACTGGTAGAGGACCGCGTGATTCGAAGTGGCAACGATGAGGCTGTGGTACGAGCACCACTCGCAGCGCGGCGCAGCGTACGTGGCTCTGCTGGTGCTTCTCCTTCCGGTGTTCTATCCTTCTCTCTTTTCCCCGCTTGGTCATGCCTCCCCTTCTATGTTCTCGGTGAGCTCCCTTCTCGGTTTCCTTGTTTTCTTTTTGCTTGGGCGATTGGATTAGTCAGTTGCGATTTTCCAGACTGATCTTTTTATAAGATCGGATCTTTATTGAGGTTTTCCAACTGATGAAAGTGTTTGATTTATGGTGAAGTTGGCGCCTTGAGTTGGATTTTTGTGGCTTGGATTTAATGGGCTTTCTATCACTTGAATGCTCTGATTTCTTATTGATATTGCTGTGATTTCAGTCAACATTTTGATGTTTAATGGCTGAAACCTAACAAAGGCTCGATTTTTAGTTATCTGGTAAAATGGATTGGAGAAAGAATGTGAATTTTAGTACTGTAAGGAGCAAAGTTTTGATTCTTGACTCCAAGTACTGTGATTTCACTCCATTGTACCCAATAATGGCCGAAACCGTAGAAGACTTGACCTTTGATTATCTGGCTAACAGGTTTATTAATGGCTTGGAGAAAGCATGTCATTTTGAGTACTGTAAAGAAAAAAGTGTTCATTTTAGACAAAGGATCAATTGGGTGGCTAGGATTGTTGGGGGAACTGAAAATTGAACCTTTTACATTATTTGGTTTGGAAATTTCTCTCCAAATTCTGTGTGCTTTATGTTGAGGTTTATTATTTCCATTTTCGCAAGTATTATGGTGTTTCACTTTTAGCAATTAGATTGTGGGGAATGCAGTGTGTATGGTCGGGTTCCAAAGTGTTATTTCACTTTTAATTTTGGAGACTGGAAGCAGTGTTACTATTTTTTTAGAGTAATCTATTTTCGATCTTAGATGTTTGTAAAACTCAGCACAAATCTTCAGTCTATTTTCTAATAACCACATGAAGTGAAGGTGGTAGTTGTGAAAGGTTGGGCTGATTGTGTATATCTGTTTGTTACTCTATACATGTATGTGCATTTCAGTTGGTTGGGGTATACAAGTATCTTACATCCTATACCATTTTTTTTTCCTTTTTCTTCTTCTAATTGTTGGTTCCAACCCATGCTCTGCATTTGGTACTGCTATACTGACAATCTGTCACATGGTAAGGAAATTGAAAGAAGCTAAAGACAGTTGTATGAGAAATTTGCTGAGTTGTCACAAGATACTAACCTTTATAATTTGTAAATTCTAAAATTCATTCAAATAATGTTTTTCTTGTAACTGGACAAAGAAATATACGATTTGCATGAAGCTAGATGCATTTACTTAATTTCTGTCAAATAGATACCAATGCTGCCAAAACATTACTTTCTTATTAATATCAAGTTTTAAATTTTTTCTTGCAGGAATGGAATTCTCCTAAACCTAGGCACTTGTCTCTTTTGAAGGGCGCTTTACAACACCAAATTGTGAGTATTAGATGTCAGACAAGAATTAATCTTTTCCACAAAGATTGAACATGCAATAATGATTTCTCTGACCTGTATTTTTCCCCAGTCAAATGAAAAGAAATCTGATCTCTGGCCCCCTTTGCCACCTCAAGGATGGAAACCATGTATCCGAACCGCTCACAATCCTAGTAAGTATTTAGTTGGTTGTGCTAAGTGCTTCATCAATATAAACTCAGATTCCTTTTTGTGCGGAATACTAAGCAATTTTTCCAAACTTTTTTTGTTTCTTCTCCTGTGTGAATAGTTTTCCCAAGGGAGGCAAATGGATACATTCAAGTATTCCTTGATGGAGGACTCAACCAACAGAGGATGGGAGTATGTTTGTTCTACCTCTAGAAATTACAAATTGTACATGAATATAGATTCTATACAAGCACTAGTGATTTTTTTTATTCCTTAGGTCAAGACAGGCCTTTTGCTTGGTAGAATAGATAGCTAACTTATTTTCAGTTTATTATCTGCTTTACAGATCTGTGATGCAGTTGCAGTTGCTAAAATATTGAATGCTACCCTTGTGATCCCACACCTTGAAGTAAATCCCGTTTGGAAAGATTCAAGGCATGTCTAGCAAAACACTGCAAACCATATATCTTTTGCTAACCATGAATGCATTGGTGAAGTTATATTTGCTTCTGCAGCTCGTTTGAGGAAATATTTGATGTGGATCACTTTATTAATGTTTTGAAAGATGAAATCTCGATAGTGAGAGACTTGCCTGAAGAATATTCTTGGAGCACAAGAGAATATTACGCCGTAGCAATTAGGGCTACAAGAGTTAAAACTGCACCTGTTCATGCTTCAGCTAATTGGTACCTGGACAATGTTCTGCCAGTGCTGCAAAGGTTAGTAATATGCAATATCTTAATGATATTTCTCTAGCTCGTATTAACTCAATGCTTGTGATTAGGTTGGATTTCTTTTTTGTTTTTCTTTTCTTCCAATTCAGATAGTAACATTTTTCTTTATTTCTCAATCATCGTTATTTTCCAGTTATGGGATCGCTGCTATTGCCCCCTTCTCGCACCGTCTTGCTTTTGACAGCTTGCCTGAGGATATACAACTGCTACGTTGCAAGGTCAATTTCCAAGCATTGATTTTTGTTCCTCACATCAATGATCTAGGGGAAGCCCTAGTCCAACGCTTGAGGTATCCAGTCCACCCCCAGACTGTTGCAGATGAATACATCCAGATTTCAGTGAATGAAAATAAGAGTGCAAGATCTGGGAAGTTTGTGGCATTGCATCTTCGCTTTGATAAGGTGATATCATTCTTAATGTAATAGAGCTCATGGATAGATTAGAATTCAGTAATGTCCTGATTGTTTTATGTTATCACATGCTGATCTGAGTGAATGTGCAGGACATGGCTGCACATTCAGCATGTGATTTTGGTGGTGGTAAAGCGGAGAGGCTAGCTTTGGCCAAGTACAGGCAAGTGCTGTGGCAAGGGAGAGTCTTAAATTCCCAATTCACTGATGAGGAGCTACGGAGTCAGGGTCGATGCCCCTTGACCCCTGAAGAAATTGGATTATTGCTTGCAGCTTTAGGTTTCGATAGTCAAACCCGACTTAATATACCCTCTCATAAGGTTGAGCATGCACACATCTTGGAAAGGATAATTTTCCTGTAAACTTTCAATTTTCAAGGCTAACATGTGGACTCTCTTGTATATGGGTCTATGGCGGAGAAGCAAGAATATCAAGTTTGCACTTAAGCTTTTCCCATTGATGGAAGACAAGAAGAGCCTTGCTACTGAAGAGGAGCTTGCAAAAGTTGAGGGGAAGGCTTCTCTTTTAGCTGCTGTTGATTACTACGTTAGCATGCACAGTGACATATTCATTTCTGCATCTCCTGGAAATATGCATAATGCCATGGTAACCTTTTGATCGCTATGTCAACACCATTGCCCGACTAAGTCATCGGTCCAAAATCTAACTGCTTTAGTGTTTTGTTGGTATGTTTAGGTTGGCCATAGAACTTTTGAAAACTTGAGGACAATTCGACCAAACATGGCTTTGCTGGGGCAGCTCTTTCTGAACAAGAGCATGGATTGGTCTGAGTTTCAACAAGCTGTACAGGTTGGGCACAAGAACAGACAAGGGCAGATTAGGTTGAGGAAGGCAAAACAATCCATCTACACATACCCTGCTCCAGATTGCATGTGCCATGGTTGATATTTATAAGGTATCATTTCCACTTCTCATTAGTGACTTAGCTTCCTGTTTCATTTGTACCAATTATACAAGGCCGGACCTCTAGCGTCCATTCCTTTTGTGATTGTGATTCTATGGACTCGATCATTAATTAATCCCACAAACATTGAGTGGTGTTCAAAGCTCGTACTTTGTTCTTTAAGTGTTGTATATATTTCTTGTTGACTAATTGAAATGGATTCGTCAAAGATTCACTTTCCGTTTTTTTATTAACAAAATTTAATTATCACTATAAGCATAAAAGAGGTAGTTAATAGATTTTTCCTTTTATTTGATGGGAGAAAACTAGAATGTCTAATACAATTTCTCATAATTTTAGATTTTAAAAGTAAAAACCATCTTAAAGGTACACACATCTTTAATCGTTAGACTGTCCAAATGTTTGATGCCAATGCTACCTCATTAACCTATTAAACTCTTATACTATCTCCCATAATGGTTATACTATATATGCGATCCATTCACTATTCCAATTTTTCAAAATAAACATACCATTGTAAATGTATTTATCTCACAAATATTTTATTATTTAATAAAAGTAATTAAAATTTTTATTAAAATAAATTATTAAAATATTTTAAAATTTATATGATTTTTTTGACGAAGAAATATGAAACAATTTAATATAAGTTAAGTGTCTAAAAATATTACATATGTTACGGATATATTTGGTGAAGGCGAGTGTCGATTAAATTTAAAGAACCACTTGTTCCTTTATTTCTACGTGGCGGTATAACCATCTTGCTGCACAATTAAACTCGGCAAATAAGCGTAAGGATTCAATCCTCAATGAACAAGTCCATCTAATTGTAACAACCCTCTCATAAAGGCTAGGGTAGAAAGAAAGAGTTAGAGAAACATCTAACGCCTCTACGGTGAGTGGGCCTTATCCACTTACTACGGTGAAGCAGGATATTTTCCCTCACAGCCTTCCCACCGCCTTCCTACCGCCTTAAGAGATATTTACCTAACTCACCGCCTTACTCCAATCAGCTTCTTCACCGGCAGCCTCTAAGGTGCTATAAAAGGAGAGCGCTAATAGAAGAAAAGGGATCGGAAAAAAAACTCATCACACAAAAAACTGCCTAAAACTAAGATTCTCTATTCAAGTTTTCTGACTTAAGCATTGGAGCTGAATCCGGGCAGAAAGGCCCAATTCCGATCACCGTCCTCTCCTTTTTACGTGCTGTGATGAGTAATTCCGAGAATTCCGAAGGAGTTTTTATGATGCTCTTCGCACTCTCCTGCTCGTAGTGCGTAAGTAAGCGTCCACATCAACTATAAATTCTAACCGTTGGTCGAGAGCTGAGACCAGATCACGAGGCAACAGTGACCGAAACGTGACGTGGACCAGTTTTTGGCATCAACAACATAATTAACAACATTAATAATAGATAAATAAAACGAACAAGTATAGGCACAAAATACTAATTTTCATCTTCATTCGCTTTGAAATGCCGCCAAATATACTTCACCAAATCTGATCGAAGTTGATGTTGCACTTCTATATCACGTAGTTCCGCATTTATTCTTAGGTACTGTTTAAAATCTTGAGTGCACCATTGACTGACTAGGATCGAAGCTTCACCTTCATCATCATCCCAATTTGTGATTGTATCTCCTTCATCTTCAACAATCATGTTATGCAATATTATGCATGTGTACATTATATCATTCAATTTTTCCCTATGCCAAAAGCGAGTAAGGCCACGTACAATTGCACACCAAGATTAGAGCACTGCATGAAATGCTCGCTCAACATCCTTTTGTCCAACCTCTTGCATTTTCTTGAACTTGATCCTCTTTGAGCTTCCGATATGAAAAACTTTTTAACTTGAATGTTGCCCAATTTGGATATATACCATTAACAAGATAATACATTTTCCCCGTATGTTATACCATTAACTTGATGAAACTGAACTTTAGGAGCGTATTCATATAATATGTCATTGAAGAAAGGAGACTGGTTGAGTACATTTATGTTAATATTAGAACCTGCAACTCCGAAGAATGCATGCCAAATCCATAGATTTGCTGAAGCAACCACTTCTAGCATAATTGTCGAAACCCCTTGGTCACCTCAAGTAAATTGGCCTTTCCATGCAACTGGGCAATTCTTCCAATTCCAATGCATGTAATCTATGCTACACCAAGCATGCAAGTAAAGCTGTTATACTCAGGATGCTAGTCAAGTAAACGTTTAACGTCATCATTATTGGGTCTTCTAAGATACTTTGGTACGAAAATTTCAATCATACATTGACAGAATTTGAATAAACATTCAATTGTAGTACATTCAACAATCCTTATATATTTGTCATACAGATCAGCGGGTGCCCCATATGCTAATTGCTGAATAGTAGTAGTATATTTCTAAAGTGGTGAAAGCCCCTGTTTACCAGTTATGTCAACCCTCAATTGAAAATATTATGAATAATTTTCAAGGGCTTCCACAATTCGCAAGAACAACACTTTGTGCATGCGAAATCTTCGACAAAGTATACTATCAGGATAAACTAGTTCATTGGCGAAATAGTCACTGAAAAGTCTTTCGTGTCCTACTTCATGATCACGATTTAAATGCCTTTGGCTTCTTCTATGGCTACTGGACGTCTCGCTTTGTTTCCGCTTTTCCTATTCTTTTTGCAGCATACACACATTTTCTCTTCAGAATCATCCATCAACTTATCTACTAAAAATTGTTTCATTTGTTCCACATTTATGGGATCAATTTTCTAGAAAAATAGAGTGGTTGAGCGGGAGATTGAAAGAGAATGTAGAAGTAGTGGAAGAAAAAGAATGAAGAAGTGGTGGAAGATTGAAAGAAAATGTGGGTGTATTTATAGAAGTTTAAATTTTAAAATAATAAATAAATAAATAAATGACCGTTGCAATGCAACAGTCGTTAAAGTAATGGTTATTTTTTTTTTTAAAAAAGGCCATTTTCAAAACAAAAAAAAAAAAAAAAAAAAAAACAGTCCCAATTTTGAGGGGTTGGTTGCCACTTAGTACTCAGTGGCTACCAACCTCTCTTAATGAGCTCTCAAATCAATGAGCACTCATTGAGCGCTAAGACTTGGGGTGTTAAAGATGCCCTAAAATTTTAATTAACATGTGTTAAGGGGAGAAAACACATATACAAATGGCATCATCCGGGTGAAAATAAGAGCCGGGACCACTCAAACCTCTCTAGCACTCTTGGGAGGACATGTGGAGATTCCGCCCTAATCAGCTGACAGAGGAACACTCGTATAGTAGGGGGGACATCCTCTGCACAGGGGTGAGCGGTCGTACGAGCCCAGCCCCCTAGAAGGATAGACAAGCCGGCCTTCTGACAAAAGCCTAGCCCCCAGGTCAGAAAAGGCGTCCCTGGCCAATGGCCACATAAGCCGCCTCTAAGGTATAAGAAGAGGGCTTGAGGAAGAGAAAAAATGGCAACCCACTCCTCTTCTCAGTGACCTTTTCTCGAAAGGAAGAAGGCCCTTTACTCCCAACGATGACACTCTTCTCTTCTCCTCTTATCTCCTCCTTCTACTTAAGACCTCCACCCAACTAACTTGAGCGTCGGACTAGGGGGAAGGAGCCCTTGGAATTCTATGTTACTGAGGCGCACAAAGGACCCGCTTCTCGTGATGGTCATTCCTTAGTCTTTGCACATTTCAAGCATCGGAAGCCTTGGGAAGCTCATGTCCTCAATTCCAATTACCTCAACACCACTCTTTTTTCTCGGTTGAACTCCTTTAGGAAACTGTTCATAAGGCCTTAACCGCTTTGAGCATCAGCGGTTTGGCCTTACGTAGGGTTGAGAGTAAGAAGCCTCAAAAGCCTACACATGGCTAAAAGAAAGAAGAACCCAACGGTAGCGCCCCCGATAACAGAGACTATAGGAGCCCCCGCGACCCCCTTGGCTCCAGAAGTTGTTTTCTCTCCTCCGAAACCTCAGGAAGCCCCTGCAGAGGATGTGGGGGATGCCCGCATCTGGTAACTCGACGCGCAAGTCGCGCTCCTTACTAAGGCCCTCTTGGAAAATGGCCGAGCTTGCCCTGTCCTAGAGCAGCACAGATATCTCCTCCCTAAGTCGGTCATGATGGGAAAGAAGTCGCCAATGCACCACCAAGCGCGGAAGCCACCCCACCGAGAGAGAGAGGAGGTCATTCCAGTCCCGAGCGACACGGAATCATCCTAGTCCCGACTCCAAGCTAAAGGGTCCTCCTATCACTTGAAGGAGAACCTCCCTTGCCAAGCGAAAGGCGAAGTACATTTCTCTCTTCATGCCTGACATCATGGGGTTTCATTACTTCGAGGCGTACTATGTAATCGCGACCATGGAGCCATACGATAGTACCTATAACCCAGTGAACCACACGGCCTCTTTTTAGTCGGGATGCGACTCCACCGGGCGAGGCGAGCTTGTGTGTTGGGCCATCATAATGGCATTGAAGGGAGCCTCCCAGACGTGGTTCGACTATTTGCACTAAAATAAATAAATAAATAAATAAAATAAATAAAATAAAAAAGGGGGAATATATAAAAGCCTTGAAAATACAAAATGTCTCAAGGGGCCAATATGAAATATTTCATATAATATAAATGATGAAATATATATTTGAAATATCCTGAAATTAAAAAATATATAAATATCGGCCATATCCCAAGAGCCCGAGACTACATATCTCGAGGCGATCTCAAAGTCAGGATAACCCGAGAACACATATCTCGAGGCAATCTCAAAATTCCAAGATAGTCCGAAAGCACATATCTTGAGGCGATCTCAAATCTCAAGATAGCCCGAAAACACATATCTCAAGGCGATCTCATATCCCAAATAGTCCGAGAACAGATCTCATGGCAATCTAAAAGAAGTATAAATCTTAAGATAGCCGAGACCATATCTCGAGGCAATTCCAAGATGCCCAAGTACAAATCCCGAGGCAAATCCAAAAATACAAATAAATAAATAAAATAAAATAAAATAATATATAAAAAAAACAAAAAAAATGATGAAAAATGAAATAATAAAATAAAAATGGAGTGATCTTATCCATAACAAATGACCTGGTTTATTTTCATATTAAAATAAATTAAAATAAAATAAATTAAAATGTTTGACTTTATCCTCGACCGGTGAGGATAAGATCAAATTGAACGCTTGACCGGGTTTGGATAAGATCTCCCAGACGTTTCTGTCGTGGCGGTGGTGATCCAGATATTGTGAACGGTTGAGGGTTGTCTGGGGGTCAATAAAAAGGAAGAAACCTTTGTCTAGAGGTGGAAGCAGAAGAAAAAATAGTGGTCGAGAATAAAAATAAGAAGGAAATGAAGCGCCCCCCTCCGGTTTCCTGTAAAAAATGTGAGACAAAAAAAAGGAGAGGTATTCTAAGTTGGACGCGGATACTGAGTCTTTCTCTAATGGCTATGCCGAAGGAGATAGGCTCGGATCCATCAGGCTATGTCTAGGGAGCAGAAGGAGATAGGGTGGCCCAAAAAGAAGAAGAAGAAAGATCAAACTTCCTCTTCCCGCCGAAGCCCGACGATTAATGTCATTGAAGGACTATATATATATATATATATAAGAAGCCCCAGCCGCTCCTTCGCCGCCAACTGCCGGAAGAAAGCCTCATCGCCGCTAATTTGTCTCAGAAGCCCCAAGCAACCGTCAGAGGAGAACTCCACCGCTGCTGCCCCAATCGTGACCGGTTTGTCATAGAAGCCCAGTTGCCGCCGAGGCGAACCAACCGGGCCGTTCTTTGGAAAAGCGAGGAGTTGAAACCTCTCCGCTTAGCCTCACATGGTTTTACCGCGGTCGGAGAAGATTACAGAAGCCACCAAATCCCGGAGGAGCACCGTCTAGCCTCCGCGTCCCCGGAGAAAAAAAAAGAAGCCACTAAAAGCCGTCTGTCTCCTTCTCAGGCGGGTCCCAATGTGTTGATCCCGATTCAAGCCCCTTCTCCATTTTTGCTACCAATCACTGCCGCCCAATACTGATGAAGATAGTGAGTAAAGTCCATCACTGGAACATATACTTCAAGGCTTGAGTCATTTCGGATCCACCTACAACATCAACCATTTGGGCAGCTTGCTTCAAAGGTACGTATTCTTTCTTTGTCTTGATAATGTGGTTATACCGCCGTCTTTGCTATCTTTGCTATGTTATGATGGTGTTACTCTAACGCAAAAAAAAAAAGCAATGTTACGGTATGGAATGTATGGTACGTAAAGAAAAAAGGAAAAGAAAGAAGGCAATCTTTGCTGCGATAATATTCTTTGCCACCATTACAAGTGAAGGAGAGGCTACTGTCTTTGTTGATGAAAACATTCTTTGCCAAGCTTGAAAAGAGAAAACTCTATTGCTACTTCTTTGGTTCTTGAGAGGATCTTTGGGAAGGCTATAGCTTTTACTCTTGAAATCAATTGAAAGTCGAAGCTAATAGAAATGTTGAACTTCACTATCCTTTGCTTGAATAAAGGTGCATGTTGAAGGGAAGCTACTTCCAAAGGTGATTTGTTGTTGCAGCTCCTGATGAAGACATCTCAAAAGAAGGTTTGGCAAGCTTCATGTTACATTTTACTTAAAATTGTTGGAAAAAAGACATCTTGAATACATGTTAAAATTTAGCTATGGGGAGTGCCTTCAAGGCGATTGAGTGAATGTTTGAATGAAGCTGCCATGTTTGGAATTGCTAACATTGATAAAGTCAAGTTGCTGTTCTTCTTCCGAGAATAAAAGAAAGAATAACAAAGAAGAAGTAGTTCTCAGACATCACCAACACTTTGATTTCAAAAGTGAATCAAAGACAATGATGAGGTTTTTTTTTCTTACTTGAGATCCAGTGATCAATTTGCCTAGCTGCTTAAGGAAATGAAGCTTCTCTGATGAATGAGATTGAATTGCAGAAATCCAGGCTCTCTCTACACAAAGTTCCACAGCAGAATGCATCCTCTTTGTTGTTTGAAAATGTTGGATATCCATGAGGAACAATTGGGACCAAATCCCTTTGATGTGATACATGTCCAGTGTCCTTTTGGAGTGATACACACTGGACTAGAAGAGCATGAAGAGTGCTCAATCACTGGATGATTTTATTGATGATATACGAAGAACATGCGCAGGAGATCAAGAGGATAACGTGATGCTAAGTAAATCACTTTCAGAATTTCTGAAACAATTCCCCAAGCCTTCCTTAGCTAAACAAGGTCAAAGGGATTCTCCAGGAGTTGCAGCACCTCTTCCTGATAGCTCTAACTTTGGTGATAAGTTGCGGCATACTATAAGATTGACAGGTTCTGTTTAGGGCATGGCAAACAACTAGCAAGTCAATCAATAATTTGCAAGCCCTTTAAACAATATTATCACACATTGCAACATCAAATGGAGGCTATGAATGATGCTTGGGTTGCACTAGCTTCACTAAAGATTGCAAGTTGCATATTGATGTGCTGCTGCAAAATGGAAAAAATGATGATAAAAGAACTTGATGTGATACTACAAGGGCCAAGGAAAGTAATCCGAAGACTTGTTCAAGGGAAAACTGAAGCTCAAGGAAAAGCCGAAGCAATGGTTGAAAAGATTGAACTTCATATTGTAAAGAATTGTTGCCTGCTTGGTTCTAATTCAGCAAGCAAGGAAGTTGATGTTATTGTCTTTGTCTTGCAAATTCCATTGAGAAAATGTTTTAAATGACATGCCCAATACTTTGTTTCATAAGTGCCCTCTAGATGTTTGATAAAATACTCCAAAAAGGCTTTAAAATGCTTCAAGTGCCATTTGTACTGAAATTTTCTGCTGAAGAAATGGAAAAGTTGTGGCATATAAAGAGGATTTATTCAGAACCTTGTCTTTGATAAAATTAGAGCATGCCTATGACCTGAATAAATTGAATGGGATATTGAAGCTGCTTGATGATTGGTAACATTCACAATGTGCTTGCTAGCATACAAAATGAGGTGAATGTATACATGGGACTACCTAGAAATGTTTGATTAATATTATGGGAAAGTCAAAGGATTTGATTCTCAAAAGTTGAAACCATGGTTTCATGAGTGGCTGTTTTCTTACGAGTATGGGCTAATCATGATTTCAAGAAAATTAAAATAAAAAAAAGGAGGAGGGCGATCATGGTACCCACTAAATCTTTATTGTCATAGTTTTTATCCAAAGTATGGTGTAAAAATAAAAGGAAAGACAACAAATAAAATAATAAAAAAAGGTGCAAGCAAATAAAAAGGGGTTATTAGTCACAAGAATGCAGAGGTTCAGGTAGCCTCGTCCAGTGCAGATGATATTGTCAAAAATATATGAAATAATATTTCTTCTCTTTAGCAAATGCAACATTGGTTATTCAAAATTATTGTGATGCATTTAAGGAATAACAATGGGCATGGCCATGACGATCCTCTCTGCTGTGGTTGGGCATGCACGGAAATCCATCTTTTTTTATTTAAGAAAGATGGGCCTATGATTCCCTAAATTTGTTGATATTATGATAAAAAACAAAAAAAAAGAAGAAAGATGGGAAGCTCATACAATGAGAAACCCGTACACTCCATTCCATATTCATGGTGGGGCCACACCTAACAAAAATTATGGTAAATTAAAATTCGAGAGAAAGAGAGAATTGGGCCCACTTTATATAAAAGAAGGGGGCTGATTTAATTAATCATTAAAATGGGTATTTTATGATTAAAGTGTAATCAAGAAGCTCATATGCACGTATCTTGAGACAGTGACGAGAGATGCATATCAAGACGGCTCAAAGTTACAAATCTCAAGGGGGCACAAATCTCAAAGCGACCCCCACCTTGAGATAGCTGATAACATCCAGATCCCACCCAATGCGATGATGATGGAGCACACATCTTGAGGCGGGCAATAAAATTTAAATCTCAAAACGGTACTTACTTTGAGGCGGCCGATAAACATAAATTTCAAAGCGACACATATCTCCGTAGCTGTGATGGAATACTCATCTCGAGATGGTCAAATACAAGTTCTAAAAGTAATGCAAATCTCAAAATGGTGGTGGAGCATGCATATTAAACCCAAACGGTGCAAAAATCATGGCGGCAACAAAACATATATCTTGAGGTGGCGAAATAGCGGCGCAAATTCAAAGACGGCGACAAAAAGGGCGTCTTGAGGCAATTAAAGCAATATAAATCCCTGAACTGGTGAAGCATATATTCCATGACGGAAGGTAGCGCCATTTATAAATGAATAAATTATGCACATCTATATGATGATATCTATATATAATAAATTATCATTTCCCACAATAAAATGAATTACTTTTTTTTTTCATTGCCTCTACTTGTACTTTTGCCCTTAATCGGAGGTTCCCAAGACTTCGTCTGGGGTAATTAATAACAGGGGCTTGCCTCTATTAGGTATGGAAGAACCTACAAACAAATATTACATTTGTGATTCGATGTGTCGCCTGGTGTCTCTTCACAAACACGATGCCATGCGGGTATTTTCGATCCCACAAATTCTGGCACGCCCGGTGGGGACCCATATTCCTCCTCCCATCTTTGAGGCAAAAAGTACAAGTAGAGGCATATGAATTTTAAAAAGGGATCTTCGTTGCAATTGGAAGCTAACCATCCATAGAGGTACTAATAGTCCCATACCTTCCACACATTGGATGTCGACCTTATATGATTTTCTTGGTCGTATATGAAGATCCAATGGTAAAGAATCAAGGACTTTCATTTTGTAGGGGTTACCCCAGCCCAGCTTGAGATGGCAGTTCCAACAAGAAGTGCAACTTCAAAAAGTTTGAGAGAAGGAAATCTTCAAACTTGCTTGAAAAAAAAAATCAAAAAATTAAAAAACTAAAAAAATTAAAAAATTAAAAAATAAAAAATAAAAAACTCAAATTTTTTTTTAAAAAAATCAAAAAAAAGGAGAAAATAATTTTACGTAGGGTGCACCTAAGGTTCCAAATCAGAAGTTGTATTCGATCTTCTTTCAAACTTATAAAAATATTGAAATGGGTTCTTTCAAACCCTTTAGGTTGGTGGGAATGGACTCAACTATTGCAAAGTTATAACCTTAACCCGATGAATATAAAGGTGGTAGGTCTCCAAAATGTTAGAGGTTTCTTCATAAAAGAGCCTACACGACATTGAGGAAGCTGCAATCGATAAGATGCCCGATGAAGCTCACCACACGCACCATTCACAAGATGCCACATAAAGTGCAATGGAGTCCTAAAATGACATATGAAAAGAAGGATCAAGCCACATGCCATCACACAGGGGCAAACAACGGGGTTCTAATCTCATGTTCCTAGAAGGACGGATAGTGAGGATGAACCAATTTCCCTTCTTAAAGTAGTTTCAACAAATGAAAACTTACCATATGCAAATACAACAACAGTTGGTTGGCTTAATGGTATATCAACATGAAGGTATATAGAGGATGAATAACCCCGTCCCTCGGCATAAATAAAAATTCAAGCCAGTGGAACAAAGAGGAACCCAAGTGTCTCTATCTTTGAGCAGTTGACAACAATGATCCGACAAATGACATATAGGTAGTCGTTGTTGAATTGAAATAAAAATTGATAAAAATAAGAATACTTAGTTTTCTCGAGGGGTATGATACGGATTGACACTTGGCTCACCTCATGATATCTTGTGGGTATATAAGTGTAAAACCTCAAGAGTGTCATTAATTTGCAATTCAAGTCATATCAGGTGTGGTAATATATAAAAGATGCATTCCTGATATAATGTGGGAGCATGAATGACAAAATTATATTATATAACATTACCACCTCTCTACAAAATGAAGATGAAAGGGTGGTAAATTATTTCATGAAATAGAGAAATCTAAGCAACAAAGCGGTGGATTTATCACCCAAAAAATATTGATAGCTAGATGGTGGTTAGCGATAGAGATGAGACCCCCTCCCTCACTACGAGGCAAAGCCAATTACCTATCCAAAGGCAGGTGCTAGAAGTTAAGCCATCCGGTATGAGGAAATAAAATTCTCCATCAACCCCCATAGAAGAAAAGACATTTCATTCGACATCAATCGCGGGAATGCCGAAAGCGGTAATGGAGAGTGTGGATCTTGAAGCAACAACATTCTCAAATCCAAAGCGATGAAGTGTGCATCCCGATGCAGTGAAGCACACATCTCGAAGCAGCACAAATCTTGAGGTATTGGTGAAACACTCATCTCAAGATAGCTGATGAAATACAAATCCCAAAATGATGAAATGTAATGGCCTACCGATGCGATGAAGCACCGTCACCGAAGCTAACACAAATCTTGAGGTATTGATGAAACACTCATCTCGAGATAGCTGATGAAATACAAATCCCAAAACAATGAAGTGTGCATCCTAATGCAGTGAAGCACACATCTCAAATCAGCACAAATCTTGAGGCATAACGAAGCATGGATCTCAAGATAGCCGATGAAAATATAAATCCCAAAACGGCGCAAATCTTGAGGCATGACGATGCACACATCTCAAGATAGTTGATGAAAATATAAATCCCAAAATGGCTCAAATCTTGAGGCATGGCGATGCACACTTCTCAAGATAGTCTCAAGATAGTCGATGCAAATATAAATTCCAAGATGGCGCGAAGCTTAAGGCATTGTGAAGACGCCCAAGTCTATTCCTATGCCCAAAGAGAAAGCTTCAATATTACCTCACTTTGGTAGTGACACTGAGTCCTCAGCAGATGAAAGTGATGAAGACACACACCAAAGCAAGGGTCAAGCTGAAAGATCTACCCAAGAAAGCACATTTCACATCACAAGGATTCCTGATGGGCTCTACAAATCCCTGGATGATTTGAATATCAACATAGTTGAGCATTTGAAGACATTCTATGTCCCAGCTCGACATAAGAATGAGAAAGGCATCCTCTTCTGTAAAGCCAAAAGTAATGAAATTTCAAAGGATGATATCATAAATATTGAAGAATTATAAGATGATGAAATTCAACTCATAAACTTCCCAAAGTACATTTGTTATCAGGAACAAGCTCAAGGCGGTAGTTGAGAGGTATGGGGGAAAAATGAAATGGTCAAGGAAGTCATATCAGAGCTTTCGTCGACTGTGGAACCCTGCACATGTGGAGAAGAGAGGAATAGGCTACTTTGAATCTTCCAGGCATTCATGTTACATGACAAGCGTCGGGGAAGGCGAGAGGGATTAAAAATAAAGAATCGTCACTTGACTAGAAGGCGGGGGCAGCGACAACTGATGAATTGGTTGAAGTCAACTTGGGGAGCGATAAAGACCCGAGGCCAACCTTCCTAACTACACAATTGTCAGAAGAAGAAAAGACATCCTTCACGGCCCTTTTCAAAGAGCATATCGACTGTTGTCACGCCCCGACCCGGATCCCGGGACCTAGGGCACGCGTCAGCGAGCGAGCCGTACTCAAGTAGAGACAATGCGCGCTTCCAATCTCGGATCCGGGGACCACCTGGGCCGCGTCCTCGCAGGGACCGGCCGTATCCAAGTGGAGATGAGCCCCACTCGAATACAAGGCCTAAAAATGATAAGCAGATAACAATAATAATCAAATGTTCATTAATAATAAAGAACCACCTTAGAGTTATACAACGGAATTAAAAATCATGAAGGGTTCCAGGTACCCTACAAAGCTCTATACAAAGTTAGTCCCTATAAGGGTCCTACAAGTGAAACTCTCACACAACCTGAGGTCCTCGGACCTCTCCAACCTATCAGGTCCATCGCGTAGCTCCAAACCTTTGAGTCATACATTTCCTCTTAACACGGAAGAGAAAAGAAAGTGAAGTGAGCTTTCGAGAAAGGGAAAGCTCGATACAAGTACCTGCCTAGCAGAGAAATCCACGATAAGCATAGTCCAAATAGTCAAGATAGACAAATCAGAGACAAATAGTCAACACAATGAGTCAATCAAGCGGGGCCCCTAAGCGGAGCCAATCACACCTCCACGGTCGGCACAAGTGCAGGTGTGCCTCAATGGTCAAGTCTTGGGACTGACGGTGGCTATGCTCCCACTTGATGCATACTCCATCCACGAGACATACCAACCCAACCTAAACACAAGCACCATGAGTGCCGCGGTAATGTCCCGGTCCACGGTGGCATGCTCAGTGAGCATCCAAAAGCAACTTGTCCAAACAACCAATCACAGATGTGGAAAAACATCAAACAAAACATGTATACCGGGAATCAACAACAGATATCCAAATCATAATCACAGGCACAATCATGATACCAGCAAAGGATATACCAAACCAGGTATAAGAATGCCAAAGAAACCCATACAAAGGGTAGAAACGAGGCAAAGGCACTTACCTCTATGAGCAAAGTCTAGAATCCCACAATGGAGAGGAATCTCTTGCCGCCGTATGGAAAGATCTCTGCTAGGGTTTGAGACGATCTTCTCTTTTATAGCAGTCCATGAAGGGATCATGGAAAATTTTCAAATCTAGCAGATAAGATAAGGATCAAGCTTGCGATCTCTCTCTCTTTATATATATATATATATATATATATATATATATATATATATAAACCTATTTAGAACTATCAACACGTTTTTTTTTTTAAATAAAATAAAATAAAATAAAAAATCAAAATCCAATTCAAATCCAATTTATTGTAGCTATCCGTGCATGCGCCTGATTCCATATATATATAATATTATTTTTATTATTTAATCTTTAATTTCATCCATGTGTGTTTTAATTCCAAAAGATGTTCAACCATCGTTTACAACTATGCACATTCATTTTATTCATTTGTTTAAAATAATACATATCATCTTATCAAATCAAATAAAATCATATTTAATAAATATCCGAATTTTATATTTATTTATTTATTTATTTTTACCATTGACTCCATCTTTAACCAAATGAATATTTATTCACTTTTATATATATATATATATATATATATATATATATATATTAGCATCTTATGATAATCTTATGAAAATCATTTGGATAAATATAAAATAAAATGTCATCTTTCAAATCAATTTAACATATATATATATATATATATATATATATATATATATATATATATATTAAATTTCATCTCAACTAATCCGATTTCATCTTTAACTATAATTAATAGATTTATATATATAAATCAATAGCATATCATGTATATACTCCAAATTCAATCTTTTGCTAATTTACCACTATAATCTCTTATTAAAAATTTCAAAATTTCCTCTTCTTATCTAATGTTATCCCATATATAAAACTTCATATACTCTTATCAAATAATAAATATTGTTATCCAATAATTTGATTTTTAATCAAATTCTCTTATCATTAACTACCAACATAATACTTATCTATATAAATTTTAAATACTTTGTAAACAATCTTTGGGAGGCTCTCCCTTATTCTCTAACAAAATTTAAAATAACCTAATAATGAAAACATAATTTCCTAAAAATTATGGGCTTCACAATCCTCCCCCCTTAAAGAAATTTCGTCCCCGAAATTTACTCCTAGTCCCCAACACCTACACAAGAGTCTTTGACGGTCTCGTGTGACGCCCGTGCTTCCTCCGTGGTAAGATGATAGACCCATCATCTCCCTCATAAGCTCCTTCCTAGTAATGGGGGTACCTCCCCCCTTAAGTCCGGGCCCGCTGCTTGTGGCCTTGTAGTATCCGACTGAGCAGGCAGTTTCTACTCGACCTCCATATGCACGCCACTCCCGCGCCATTGATAGTTCTACCAAATGAATAACCGTCGTCATGTATTAGGTTCAGAGTTCTGGTCTACCCGACCCAATACCGATTCAACTTTAATTGTCTATGTAATACTAAGGCAACTAGGTTTGTCGGGATTATAGCGTTGCTCACGATACCATATTAATCATAGCATGCCCGAGGCGGATCCGGGGACCTCGGGCGCGTCCACCGGCCAGAGCCCGTATCCAAGTGGAGGCAGGCCCACTTTCGAATACAAGGCCTAAAATGATAAGCATGAGATAACAATAATAATCAAATGTTCATTAATAATAAAGAACCACCTTAAGAGTTATACAAGCGGAATTAAAAATCATGAAGGGTTCCGGGTACCCTACAAAGCTTCTATACAAAGTTAGTCCCTATAAAGGGTCCTACAAGTGAAACTCTCACACACAACACGAGGTCCTCGGACCTCTCCAACCTATCAGTCCCATCGCGTAGCTCCAAACCACGAGGTAAGTCATTTCCTCTCTAACCAGGAAGAGAAAAGAAAGTGAAGTGAGCTTTTCGAGAAGGAAGCTGTAAAGTACTCCCTGCTGAGAGAAATCACGATAAGCATAGTCCAAATAGTCAAGATAGACAAATCAAGACAAATAGTCAACACAATGAGTCAATCAAGCGGGGCCCCTAAGCTGGCCAATCACACCTCCACGGGCCATGCACAAGTGCAGGTGTGCCTCAATCAGTCAAGTCTTGGGACTGACGGTGGCTATGCTCACTGATGCGCATACTCCATCCACGAGACATACCAACCCAACCTAAACACTGAGCGGCATAGTGCGCGCGGTAATGTCGGTCCCGGTGGCATGCTTTCGGTGAGCATCCAAAAGCAACTTGTCCAAACAACCAATCCACGGATGTGGAAAAACATCAAACAAAACATGTATCTGCAGGAATCAACGGCGGATATCCAAGAATCGCCATAATCACAGGCACAATCATGATACCAGCAAAGGATATACCAAACCAGGTATAAGAATGCCAAAGAAACCCATACAAAGGGTAGAAACGAGGCAAAGGCACTTACTTCTATGAGCAAAGTCTAGAATCCCACAATGGAGAGGAATCTCTTGCCGCCGCATGGAAAGATCTCTGCTAGGGTTTGAGACGATCTTCTCTTTTATAGCAGTCCATGAAGGGATCATGGAAAATTTTCAAATCTAGCAGATAAGATAAGGATCAAGCTTGCGATCTCTCTCTCTCTTTATATATATATATATATATATATATATATATATATATATATATATATATTATATAAACCTATTTAGAACTATCAACACGTTTTTTTTTTTAAATAAAATAAAATAAAATAAAAATCAAAATCCAATTCAAATCCAATTTATTGTAGCTATCCGTGCATGCGCCTGATTCCATATATATATAATATTATTTTTATTATTTAATCTTTAATTTCATCCATGTGTGTTTTAATTCCAAAAGATGTTCAACCATCGTTTACAACTATGCACATTCATTTTATTCATTTGTTTAAAATAATACATATCATCTTATCAAATCAAATAAAATCATATTTAATAAATATCCGAATTTTATATTTATTTATTTATTTATTTTTACCATTGACTCCATCTTTAACCAAATGAATATTTATTCACTTTTATATATATATATATATATATATATATATATATATATATATATTAGCATCTTATGATAATCTTATGAAAATCATTTGGATAAATATAAAATAAAATGTCATCTTTCAAATCAATTTAACATATATATATATATATATATATATATATATATATATATATATATATATATATATATATATTAAATTTCATCTCAACTAATCCGATTTCATCTTTAACTATAATTAATAGATTTATATATATAAATCAATAGCATATCATGTATATACTCCAAATTCAATCTTTTGCTAATTTACCACTATAATCTCTTATTAAAAATTTCAAAATTTCCTCTTCTTATCTAATGTTATCCCATATATAAAACTTCATATACTCTTATCAAATAATAAATATTGTTATCCAATAATTTGATTTTTAATCAAATTCTCTTATCATTAACTACCAACATAATATTTATCTATATAAATACTTTGTAAACAATCTTTGGGAGGCTCTCCCTTATTCTCTAACAAAATTTAAAATAACCTAATAATGAAAACATAATTTCCTAAAAATTATGGGCTTCACAGACAATCTCGACTCAAATACAAGGCCTAAATGTGATAAGCAGGCAACATTCCATAATATAAATCAAACTCAAGTTCAAAGGAACATAGAGTCATCAGGGTCCATGGCCCTATACATAGTCTGGTCCCTATACGGGTCCTACACAAAGTAAAGCTCACAAAGTAAAAGATAAAGGAGACTCCCATACCTCGGATCTCCTCGTGACCTCTCCTCAGGCTCCACCCCCTAAACCTCAAAATCTGTAAAAGAGAAAGAGCAAAATGCATAAGCTTTCGAAAGGAAAGCCAAGTAAGTACCCCTGCGGGGTCACAAAGACATAAAATAGGCAAGATTTCAAACAATGAGGTCACAATACCAAGAAACACAATCCTAGGAGTCTACCAGAAACAATCCAAAGGTACGACCCCTGATACAGAAGCCCTCGGGCTCTGTGAAGAGTTTCAAAGAAAACTCAAGGATCACTCCCGGCCAGCATGTCCAGCTACTTGCTGTAAGCACGACCTTCTGGTCGTTCGACCCTCCGGTCGCAAGTCGGTAGAACTACCTCTAATACGTGGTAACACGGTCAGTGTACCATGCCCACTGACAGGTAAGACCACCAAAGAATCGCCTCTTTGGCAAGGAAGGCAGAAATGCCAGGGGGTCCTGTCCCTGAACATTCCTCTATCGGAGCCCCCACGCTCCAATCGAAGTCCAAACGATGAACCCGCGGCAAAAGCGGGGATACCAACATCCCGTAAACAAATCATACGCTCAACAAGAATCTAGAAATAGACAGGGATGCATGTATGTCATCATTGAAGTAAGAGTAATGTCAAATCCAAATAAAGCCCGAAACCGGGTAGGAACAAGGCAAGTGTACTTACCTCTTGGTGAGACTAGAAGTCTTCCTAGAATCCCCTAGAATGCCTTACGTCTCCTCGGGAGTATCTGGCATACATAGGCTCTATTAGAGTCAAGATTTCAACGAGTCTCTAGTTACACATACACGTCTATCGTCTCTGGTTGGCCTAGGCCCATTAACGGGTCCTAAAGACCTTCTCACGGGTTTCTGGTCCTTTTCCCCTGTTTCCACGTCCTCTAGTTGTCTCTGGACCAAACTTAGTCAAACCTAGTCAACTCTACACTCACATGTCGGGTTTGATCCCTTTTTGGTCATCTCTAGTCACTTTAGTTGAATTGGGCCCATTTCTATCTCTTTGAACAAACTAGCTTACTTGTGCCCTTTTTCTTTACCGAATTAATTAAATTCTTTTAATTAATTATTATAACTGATTTTTATTTTATTTACAATTAAATTTATCAACTGATTTCGATCACCTTAGCTTAACAAGAAAATCGTCTTGTCCTTTTAGATATAATTTATCTAGATATCCGGGTACGAAGATATCGATTTTTTTCCCACTAAATCGATTTTGGCTTAATCCCTTGATCAAACGTAACTAGATTTATTAATTGGTTAATCAACTTCATCCACTATTAGGGCAAAATATTCATCTCACAAATTAATCCTTTTAATTTTTCTAATTAAGCATTTAGCTAGTTAATTATCGAATTAACTACTACGATGATTAACTAATTAAATAAAATTTTCAATTATCTCACTATAGTTTGATAATTAAATAGGTGTCACACTTATTTATTTTAATTCAACCCCAACATAGGGATTAATATTTGTCACACCTATATAGTTAGAGACTAACCATTCAAATCAACTATTTGATTTCCATTTTGTCACACCACCATAGTTCCCCAATTATTTTATCTATTCAAAATGATTAACCGAATAATTGTCACATTTCCTAGGTTCTCAAAGAATTATTTCAACTAATTAACTTAACACTATAGGTAGCAAATTATTAACTTTTAAATCCATTAACTAAATATATTTTACTATATTATTATTATTATTATTTTTTCAGCCTTCTTCTTCTCCCTTGGTGCGACAGTGGCCGGCCGGAACTCCGTCAACGACTCCGGAGGGACGCATTGGCCAAACTTTCACTGCACCAAGCTTCTCCTCCGACCAAAATCCCGTTTTCAGGCCCCGTTTCCCACTGTCCGCATCTCCTCCCTCCTCTGTCCGAGCTTCACCGGAAAAGTTCGCCGGGGATGGCAACTTTTCACACGAGAGCTCCCCTCGCCTGCAAAGGGTACAGGAAGCTTCGTCTCGGCTTCACGGTCCCTTCTCGCCCATCAACACCACCGTTCTCCCCCTCCCAGCACCGCTCCACTCGCGTCTACCCTATCTCTCTCCGGCGAGATCTAACTATAGCTCAAAGACACTCAACATGAAAATAAAAACAGGGAAAAGGTTCCTACCTTGTCCCTGGTGCTTCTAGCGATGTTGGTGGCGATCGAAACTCACCCACGGCCGGAATTTCCTTTTCCGTCATTTCGGCTGAATCCCACTTCTCCAGGTTTTCCTTTGGTATGATTGAGGCGGTGGAGGCGGGGACTCCCTCTTTATAGGGTGGCGCCGCCTCGCGATGGGCATTCGGTGATCAATGGGGAGGATCTCTTAATCTACGTCAATGGCTAGATCCTGCCCATAAAGCCTCGGAATTGGCATTCCTATGATCAACGGCCGAGATTCTCCCTAAATCAACGGCCGGATCATGGGCTTAGGCCTCGAGATCACTACTCATCTCTAGATGAGTGGTTCTCTACACCGCGCCTCATCATTGGGACCACTCCCACCAACCTTTCTCTACTTGCCTCGAATTTGATTCGCGATCAGATGGATTGAATCTCAGCGCGCCACGTGGTTCCCTCTCAGTCATTTTAACGCCTCGCGATCAGAAACGGTCTAAGATGATCTAATCTCAGCCGTTCATCCTCTGCTAATAGAGTTTTCTCATGTTAAATTTACGAGAGGTCCCCGGAATGTTTTTAGGTTACATTAAGGTCCATCCATGTGAGAGGGGACAATTATCTTTTAGTCCTTAAGACTTCCTAAACTACAAATCAGCCCCTCTGGTCTCCCATAAACCCTTAATTAGGGTTTTAACCTTTTTAACTAAATTTTCTCCCATTTAATTCCTTAGGAAAATTTCCTCTAATATTCCCATATAAAAGGAATTTAAGTATATTTTATTTATATAAAATCCTTGGATTTTATAATTGCTTTGCCTAAAACTAAATTGAAATGCCAGGGTTGGACAATGAGGTAGCCATTCACAGGTTAGCTATCGACCCTAGTGTTACTCCATTGTAGCAGGCGCCAAGGAAGATGAAATTTGATCTGGAGGAAAGAGTGATAGAAAAAACAAAGAAGCTGATTGAAGCAAATTTCATCAGGGAGGAGAAATACCCTAAAAGAATGGGCAGATACGGATATGCGTAGACTTCAGAGACCTGAACAAAGCATGTCCCAAAGATGACTTTCCCCTGCCAGTTATGGAGATCATGATCGACAATACCTCAGGGTACGAGATGTTCTCCTTTATGGACGGATATTCGGGATATAATCAAATCAAAATGCATCCAGATGATGAAAAGCATATAGCCTTCCGGACACCCATGGGCATAAACTGTTACAGAGTAATGCCATTTGGTCTGAAGAATGTGGGGGCAACATATCAAAGGACTATGACCATAATATTTTATGATCTAATTCACAAAGTCGTCGAATGTTATATGGACGATCTTGTGGTCAAGACAAATTCCAAAGACAAACATCTTGATGATCTGAGGACGGTTTTCACAAGCCTCAGAGAATACAAGTTGAAAATGAACGCCATGAAATGTGCTTTTGGAGTCCTTTCAGGGAAGTTTCTGGGTTTCATAGTAAGACACCGGGGAATAGAGATAGACCCGGCCTCCAAGATAAAAGCAATTTTGGAAATGCCACCTCCTCAGACACTGAAGCAGCTGCGGTCCTTTCAGGGGCGTTTGGCATATTTCAGAAGATTCATCTCCAACCTGTCCGGAAGATGCAAGCCCTTCTCCAAGCTGGTCAAGAAGAACACGCCATTCAAATGGGATGATGAATGTCAGAAAGCCTTTGAAGACATCAAATATTATTTGTTGAATCCACTAGTGTTGGCGGCCCCAATCCCCGGAAAGTCGTTGATCTTATATACTGCGCTGCATTGGAAGGGTCATTGGGAGCTATGTTGGCCCAAAACAATGAAGAAGGCAAGGAAAATGCATTGTATTACCTCAACAAAATGTTGATAGGAGCTGAGAGTAAATACACACCAATTAAAAGTATTGTCTAGCTCTAGTGTTCGCAGTCAAGAAATTGAGACACTACTTGCTAGCACATAAAGTCATACTCATATCAAAAATTGATCCTCTCAAATATCTTATGACGAGGCCATTGCTTACGGGAAGACTTGCAAAGTGGGCGTTGATTCTGATGGAATTTGACATAACATACACTACACAGAAAGTTATTAAAGGACAAGTGCTGGTAGACTTCCTAGCGGCACATCCTCTCCCTGATAATTCAATACTTAATTATGATCTCCCTGATGAAGAGACATTAACAGTGGAAGAAGCAAGGTGGCGACTATACTTTCATGGAGCGTCATCTATAAAGCCGACACTCAAGTCAATGATTCCACAAATCAAAGCTGGGATAGGACTTGTGTTCGTCACACCGGAAGGGGGAATCCTCAGATATGCACTCTCCCTTATAGAGCCATGCACAAACAATGAGGCAGAATATGAAGCTCTCTATAGTTTGGTTTTGGAATTGGCAATTCAAATGGGAATCCAACACATTCATATATTTGGAGACTCACAACTCATTATCAAGCAAGTCGAAGGAGACTACAAGATATATAAACCTGAACTTCTTAAATATCACAAGTAGGTCAAAGATCTGATGAAGAAAATCCCCCAAGTACAGTTGAGGAGGGTTTTAAGGTCAGAAAATGGAGAAGTTGATTCTTTGGCAAAAGTTACAAAGGAGCTGGCGAATCCAGATTATGAAGAAATCCATATAACCATAAGAAATAGAAGGCCCATAAGTACGATCCTTGATGATGTCGAAGAGGAAAGTGTTGGGGGCAAAGAGGAAGTCTTCACCCTCAAAATGCCAGAGGAAGATTGGAGGCAACCATTCATGAAATATCTCAAATATGACAAACTTTCAAGTGGCAAATCAGAAGGTCTTCAAGTAAAGCTAGGAGCCTTAAGAGTCACCCTCATAAATGCGATATCTTTCATATGAAGAAGCAAAAGAAGTCATGTGTGATGTACGCTCAAGGATATGTGGTGCACATTAATTTGGCCCAAGATGTGACTTAAGAGTAAGCGCATGGGATATTATTGGCCAGCCATGGTCAGAGATTGCAATGAATATGCAAAAGAGATGCCATCTATGCCACATACATTGAAATGTCATCCATCGATAACGAAACCCAAAGAAAGCTATATCCAAAAGAAAAAATGATTGACATGATAGACTCCCTAAGATGTTGTGGGTTTATTGTGCCATCTAAGACTCTAACACATTCCACACAACACACTTTGGTGTTTGGAATTGAAGTAGTCCTACCTCTTGAAATTCAGGATGGCATAGCAAAATGAAATATCAATGAAAAAAATATTCGGCTTCGCTTGGATGAGTTAGACTCTCTTGACGAGAAAAGGATGGGAGCACAACAGAATCTCGAAGTCTACAAAGCCAAGATGTCTCAGGCCTATAATAAATTGGCTCGGTTTAGGACTTTTACCCAAGGAGAAATGGTTCTTGTCCTTAGAGGACCTATCATCACCAATAAATGGGTCGGGGGCAAGTTTAAAGCAAACTGGGAAGGTCCATTCGTTGTGGAGATCGTCTACGAAGGAGGCACATACCAACTTATTGAGGCCAATGGAGAAAGTCCAATGCCACCAATCAATGGTCATTTACTGAAGAAATATTATGCTTAATGTAAAAATGTTTGCCTATGACGGAACGTCTGGTCCCTTATAGGGGTAGACTAGTCAAGTACGATCAAATGTACTTCTTGAGGCAAACACATTGACCCCCTATGTTCCCCCCTCAAAAAAAAAAAAGAAAAAAAAATTGAATGAATGAATGAAAATAAAAAGAATGAAAAAATGAAAAAAAAAATGAAATGATGATGAGCACATATTCCGCAAAAAGGCTCAGTTGCAAGGATGAAAAAAGTTTGTATGTTCATACTTCTCCCTCTCAAACAAACTTCGTGAGAGAAGTATGAAGGGGGCATTTGTTTGCACTATAAAAAAAAAATAAAAAAATAAAAAAGGGGGAATATATAATAGCCTTGAAAATACAAAATGTCTCGAGGGGCCAATATGAAATATTTCATATAAATAATGAAATATATATTTGAAATACCTGAAATTAAATATATATATATATATATATATATATATATATATATATATATATATATCGTCCATATCCCAAGAGCCCGAGAATACATATCAAGAGGCGATCTCATATTCCCAAATAGCCCGAGAACAGATCTCATGGCAATCTAAAAGAAGTATAAATCTTAAGATAGCCGAGACCATATCTCGAGGCAATTCCAAGATGCCCAAGCACAAATCCAGAGGCAAATCCAAAAATAAATAAATAAATAATATAATATAATATAATATAATATATAAAAAAACAAAAACAATGATGAAAAATGAAATAATAAAATAAAAATGGAGTGATCTTATCCATAACAAATAACCTGGTTTATTTTCATATTAAAATAAATTAAAATAAAATAAATTAAAATGTTTGACTTTATCCTCGACCGGTGAGGATAAGATCAAATTGAACGCTTGACCAGGTTTGGATAAGAACTCCCGGACGTTCCTGTCGTGGCGGTGGTGATCCAGATATTGTGAACGGCCAGGGATTGTCTGGGGGTCAATAAAAAGGAAGAAACCTTTGTCTACATGGGGGAGCAGAAGAAAAAATAGCGGTCGAGAATAAAAATAAGAAGGAAATGAAGCGCCCCCCTCCGGTTTCTTGTAAAAAATGTGAGACAAAAAAAAAGGAGAGGTATTCTCAGTTGGACGCGGATACTGAGTCTCTCTCTAATGGCTATGCTGAAGGAGATAGGCTCGGATCCATCCAGACTGTAATACCGGGGAGCAGAAGGAGATAGGGTGGCCCAAAAAAAGAAGAAGAAAGAACAAACTTCCTCCTCCCGCCGAAGCTCGATGATTAATGTCATTGGAGGACTAAATAATATTATATATATATATATATATATATATATATATATATATATATATAAGAAGCCCCTCACGCCTCTTCAGCCATGGGAGAAGAAAGCGAGGAGATGAAACCTCTTCCACTTCACATTTGTTTGCCGCCAGGAGAAGATTACAAAAAGCCACCAAATCCAGGAGGAGAATAAGCCTAGGCTACTTGGCGTCAGGAGAAAAAAAAAGAAGCCACTAAAAGCCGTCTGTCTCCTTCTCAAGCGGGTCCTAATATGTTGATCCCGATTCAGGCCCCTTATCCATTGCTGCTGCCAATCACTGCCGCCCAACACTGATGAAGATAGTGACGAAAGTCATGATCTTTGGAACATATACTTCAAGGCTTGGTACATTTGGATCCACCTACAACATCAACCATTTGGAACGCTTGCTTCAAGGCATCTTTATTCTTTGTCTTGATGTGGTTGTACCGCCCGTCTTTGCTATCTTTGCTATATTACGCAGTTGCTCCCGCCGCAAAAAAAAAGCAATGTTATGGTATGGAATGTATGACTGTAAAGAAAATGGAAAGGAAAGAAGGCAATGCTGCTTCTGATAATGTTGCTGCCACCATTACAAGTGAAGGAGAGACTGTTGTTGTTCAGTGAAGCTGTTGCTGCTACTGGAGGAGAAAACTCCTGTTGTTGCCTTCATGGTTCTTCAGAGGATGCTGACAAGGCTATAGCTTTTTACTACTGAAATCAATTGAAAGTCGAAGCTAATAGAAATGTTGAACTTCACTGTCCTTTGCTTGAATAAAGGTGCATGTTGAAGGGAAGCTACTTCCAAAGGTGATTTGTTGTTGCAGCTCTTGATGAAGACATCTCAAAAGAAGGTTTGGCAAGCTTTACGTTATGTTTGCCAAAATTGTTGCAAAAAAGACATCTTGAATACATGTTAAAATTTAGCAATGGGGAGTGCCTTAGCCGATTGAGTGAATGTTTGAATGAAGCTGCAATGTTTGGAATTGCTAACATTGATAAAGTCAAGTTGTTGTTCTTCTTCCGAGAATAAAAGGAAGAATAACAAAGAAGAAGTAGTTCTCAGACATCACCAACACTCTGATTTCAAAAGAGATTCAAAGACAATGATGAGGTTTTCTTTTCTTACTTGAGATCCAGTGATCAATTTGCCTAGCTGCTTTAGGAAATGAAGCTTCTCTGATGAATGAGATTGAATTGCAGAAATCCAAGCTCACTCTACACAAAGCTCCACAGCAGAATGCATCCTCTTTGTTGTTTGAAAATGTTGGATATCCATGAGGAACAATTGGGACCAAATCCCTTTGATGTGATACATGTCCAACGCCCTTTTTTAGTCATACACACTGGACTAGAAGAGCATGAAGACTGCTCAATCACTGGATGATTTTATTGATGATATACGAAGAACATGCGCAGGAGATCAAGAGGATCACGTGATGCAAAGTAAATAACTTTTAGAATTTCTGAAACAATTCCCCAAGCCTTCCTTAGCAAAACAAGGTCAAAGGGGATTCTCCAGGAGTTGCAACACCTCTTCCGCATAGCTCCAACTTTGGTGATAAGTTGCGGCATACTATAAGATTGTCAGGTTCTCTTTAAAACATGGCAAACAACTAGCAAGTCAATCAATAATTTGCAAGCCCTTTAAACAATATTATCACACATTGCAACATCAAATGGAGGCTATGAATGATGCTTGGGCTGCACTAGCTTCACTAAAGATTGCAAGTTGCATATTGATGTGCTGCTGCAAAATGGAATAAATGATGATAAAAGAACTTGATGTGATACTACAAGGGCCAAGGAAAGTAATCCGAAGACTTGTTCAAGGGAAAACTGAAGCTCAAGGAAAAGCCGAAGCAATGGTTGAAAAGATTGAACTTCATATTGTAAAGAATTGTTGCCTGCTTGGTTCTAATTCAGCAAGCAAGGAAGTTGATGTTATTGTCTTTGTCTTGCAAATTCCATTGAGAAAATGTTTTAAATGACATGCCCAATACTTTGTTTCATAAGTGCCCTCTAGATGTTTGATAAAATACTCCAAAAAGGCTTTAAAATGCTTCAGGAGCCATTTGTGCTGAAATTTTCTGCTGGAGAAATGGAAAAATTATGGCATATAAAGAGGATTTATTTAGAACCTTGTCTTTGATAAAATTAGAGTATGCCTATGACCTGAATAAATTGAATGGGATATTGAAGCTGCTTGATGATTGGTAACATTCACAATGTGCTTTCTAGCATACAAAATGAGGTGAATGTATACATGGGACTACCTAGAAATGTTTGATTAATATTATGGGAAAGTCAAAGGATTTGATTCTCAAAAGTTGAAACCATGGTTTCATGAGTGGGCTGTGGTCTTACGAAAGTATGGGCTAATCATGATTTCAAGAAAATTAAAATAAAAAAGGAGGAGGAGGCGATCATGGTCAGCCACTAAGTATCATTGTCAAAGTTTTTATCCAAAGTATGGAGTAAAAATAAAGGAAAGACAACAAATAAAATAATAAAAAAAGGTGCAAGCAAATAAAAAGGGGTTATTAGTCACAAAAATGCAAAGGTTCAGGTAGCCTCGTCCAGTGCAGATGATATTGTCAAAAATACATGAAATAATATTTCTTCTCTTTAGCAAATGCAACATTGGTTATTCAAAATTATTGTGATGCATTTAAGGAATAACAATGGGCATGGCCATGACGATCCTCTTTGCTGTGGTTGGGCATGCACGGAAATCCATTTTTTTTAATTTAAGAAAGATGGGCCTATTATTCCCTAAATTTGTTGATATTATGATAAAAAACAAAAAAAAAAAAAAGAAAGATGGGAAGCTCATACAATGAGAAACCCGTACACTCCATTCCATATTCATGGTGGGGCCACACCTAACAAAAATTATGGTACATTAAAATTCGAGAGAAAGAGAGATGGGCCCATTTGAAAAGAGAAGTTGGTATTAAAATAATAGCCATGCCAAATAAGAAGAGAATTGGGCCCACTTTATATAAAAGAAGGGGGCTGATTTAATTAATCATTAAAATGGGTATTTTATGATTAAAGTGCAATCAAGAAGCTCATATGCACGTATCTTGAGACAGTGACGAGAGATGCATATCAAGACGGCTCAAAGTTACAAATCTCAAAGGGGCACAAATCTCAAAGCGGCGCCCACCTTGAGATAGCTGATAAGATCCAAATCCCACCCAATGCGATGATGATGGAGCACACATCTTGAGGCGGGCAATAAAACATAAATCTCAAAACGGTACTTACTTTGAGGCGGCCGATAAACATAAAGTTTAAGTGACACACATCTCCGGAGCTGTGATGGAATACTCATCTCGAGATAGTCAAATACAAGTTCTAAAAGTAATGCAAATCTCAAAATGTCGGTGGAGCACGCATATTAAACCCAAACGGTGCAAAAATCACGGTGGCAACAAAACATATATCTTGAGGTGGCGAAATAGCGGCGCAAATTCAAAGACGGCGACAAAAAGGGCGTCTTGAGGCAATTAAAGCAATATAAATCCCTGAACTGGCGGAGCATATATTCCATGACGGAAGGCGGCGCCATTTATAAATGAATAAATTATGTACATCTATATGATGATATCTATATATAATAAATTATCATTTCCCACAATAAAATGAATTACTTTTTTTTTCATTGCCTCTACTTGTACTTTTGCCCTTAATCGGAGGTTCCCAAGACTTCTTCTGGGGTAATTAATAATAGGGGCTTGCCTCTATTAGGAATGGAAGAACCTACAAACAAATATAACATTTGTGATTCGATGTGTCGCTTGGTGTCTCTTCACAGACACGATGTCAGGCGGGTATTTTCGATCCCACATAGACAACCTACCCTCGAGGTCCATCAGTTGCTTCAACTAGCTGCCTGATATCATTGCTAGCTACTTCGCCGCCAACATAAGGTTGTAGCGTACCGACACATCGCTGATGGACCTGGCGCAGCAAGAGGGGGAGAGCCTCCGCCCATACCTACAAAGGTTCAACCATGCCGTCCTGGAGGTCCCTAGCGGAGAGAGAAGACTCACAGTGCGCAACTGCATGAGGGGCTTGAGGACGTCACCTTTCCGATTCTCCCTGCGCCAAAAGGTGGCTAGCATTACGAAACTTTTCTCACGAGCTCGGAAATACATGAGTGCTGAAGAAACCTGCAAGCCCTAAGAAACTCCTGATCTCCGTAACTGTAGTTGGGGCTCACCAGTTCACTACTGCTTCAATTTTCTGAGGGTCAACGTAAATCCCTGCTGCTGAGACATGTCCCAAGAACTTCACCTCTTCTAGCCGAAACTCACATTTACTGAGTTTGGTACAAAGTTGCTACTCCCTCAAGGTTTGCAGCACTATCTTGAGGTGGTTTACGTGCTCTTCAACACTTCGGAAATACACCAGTCATGGATGAAAACTACCACAACTTGGTCTAGATAGGGTGCAAACAACCTATTCATCATCTCCATGAAAGCTGCTGGTGCATTCGTCAACTTAAAGGGCATTACCAGAAACTCGAAATACCCGTACCGGGTCTGGAACGCTGTCTTGGGCACGTCTTCATCCTTTTACTCGCAAATGATAATACCCCGACCTCAAGTCGATCTTCGGGAAGATACACGCTCCTTTTAGTTGATCTAACTGATCGTCGATACGGGGTAGTAGGTATTGATTTATGATGGTGACCCGGTTCAGCTGCCTATAATCGACGCCGGAATAAACCTTCCTCAATTAGCAGTTTTGAGGTCAATAGAGTTGATTATAAAGCTTTTTCCCATCCTAAGCATGCATATCAGTCCGACATAGGTCTCAATTCCGCGCGGTAATCACAGAAGTTTGATTGCATTGTGGTAAGGGGTCAGTTAGTGATAGGGCCTGCCGTTCTCATACCCTACCGTCGACCTTACGCAATCGATAGGATCATATAGATATCTCGCACATTCTCATCGTGTCGTCCTTCTTCTTCACAAACAATACAAGTGCACCCCAGGTTGAGACACTAGGTCTAATATACCCCTTCTCTAGTAGTTCATTCAGTTGAACCTTCAATTCTTTTAATTCTACCGGAGCCATCCTGTAAGGTGCCCTGGAAATCGGGGCCGATCCTAGGAAGAACTCAATAGAGAATTCTACACCCCTAAGTGGGGGTAACCCAGGTAACTCCTCAGGGAATACATCTGAAAACTCGCAGGCTACTGGTATCCCTTGTATGTCTTCTTTGGGAATTTTATAATCTACCATACTCACCAAGCAAGCTTCTTCCGTCTGGGCTCACCTCTCGTAGAAGAGAATCTCTGCCTCGCCTAGTCATTGAAATCTCACCATCTTCATATAGCAGTCAACGGTCGCATGATGGACAAACAACCAATCTATCCCAAGAATAGCATCAAAGTCCAGGAACCTCATAGGGATCAGATCGGCAATGAGCTCTTGGTCATCTATCTTTAAATCACACCCCTCATAAACTAATTTTATAGTTATTGAACTTCCTATGGGGGATGCCATAATCATTGGTTCTACTAATCTAGTAGCATATACATTCGCAGGCAGTGCGAAAGAAGTAGCAATGTATGAATGTGTAGAACTGGGATTAATCAAAATGCATGCATCAGTATCAAAAATCTGTACCGGACCTGTAATCACATCAGGAGTGTTCACAGCCTCCAGCTATGTCATCGCAAAGACTTGAGCTCTCAACTGAGATTGGGCCCCACGATCCCAACCTCTGGATTTCCCCCCAAAAGATCCAGCTCGGTTGCTTCCAGAGCTGCCCACTGCTGAGAATCCTTATGCCTGATACATACTTTGGCCTCCAATATTGGCTTATGGAGCTGTCCCACTCCCCTGAGCTAATTAAAGGCAATCTTTCTTAAAATGTCCCTCCTGATGACAATAGTAACATTGCCCTCCCCCTACTACCATTCTGCAAACTCCAAATTGATTTTTCTTACAAATTGGGCATTGAGGCTTCCTTTGTCCATATCCTATGGATTAAGACCCACCACTACTACTGCTATCACTACAAGAAAATAGGTGTTTTGCTACAGACATATAGCGGCGGTTTATTAAAACCGCCGCTAAATGTAGAATCAACGACGGTTATTAAAAACCGCCATTAAGTGTATGCAGTTAGCGGCGGTTTTACTAAAACCGCCGCTAATTATATGCATTTAGCGGCGGTTTTACACAAACCACCGCTAATGACATGAATATAGCGGCGGTTTACCGCTAATGACATGAATATAGCGGCGGTTTTAGTAAAACGGCCGCTACTTACCTGGAAAAATTTTCCCCTTCGCGCCTGAGATTTTAATTCCCGCGCCCTCCCCCTCTCTTTCAGATGATACCGCAGCCCTAACACCTCTCTCTCTTGATCGATCTCGGCTACCCAATCTCTCCCTCTCCCCCGCCCCCCTCTCCGATGGCGATTCCAGATTTGCGAGCCTCCATATCGATCTCCGTATTTGTCCTCGAACTTGAGATCGCCGAGCCGAAAAAGGTTGGAAGCGAGAATGAGAAGACTTTTAGATCCGCGCCCAGTCACTAGGAATCCTTCTTAAGCGGCTCTCGAGGGCGGCTCTGTTGGGAGGGCACAGCAAGCCTACAGGTTCATCGTATTCTTCTTCGATCTCCATCGTTGGATCTCGTTGGGGGTTTAGGAAGCCAGAGTTTGTCGGGATTTATGTCGACTGGGTCCATCGTCGCCTTCTACTCCTCTTCTCAATCCCGCATGCGGAGGGGCTTCTCAATCCTAGTGGTATCCCACATTCGTTGTATGGAACCGGTTCTTCTACTTTTCTTCTAATTTATTTTTTTAGAACTAGATCTTGATTTGTTTTATTTTATTTGGTGTTTTTTTCATGGGGTTTTAGTTGCAGAACTGGTGATGGTGTGAAGTATTTGGGATTTCTACATTTAGAGGCGTTTCCCCTTTTGTTTCCCTTTCTCAGAGGAGGGACACTCACTTGAGAAAAAATGCCGGGTCAGCAGCATTGTGTAGAAAGTGTGGCTTTTGTTTTGTGTCTTAATTCAAAACATTGTTTTGTTCTTATATTGTTTCTTGTTTTCATGTTCTGTAGATTCTTGATGAGTTGATTTCTTCTTGAATTGGTTCTTTTGTTGAGGGTGAAGTGTAAAGATTTATTATTTTGTTGAATTTATCAGCAAAATTATTTAAAGATGTTGTGTTTATGTTGATTTTTGATGGGAGATTCTTTGGTATTGAAATTAAAATTGTGAAAATACTGCAAAATATGTGTCTTATTTTCCAGATAATCCAGATGTTTGTCAAGGGACTTGCTTCTTCCAAGAGTACAAGATGCCAAGGAATTCCAAGTCTTTTGTATCTATGATACTCGCTGCTTGTCCAAGGTACAATCAGAGAACTTCAAACTTCTTAAGAAGTGGATGGCACAAGGTGTGAGTCATGGCAAGATGGTCATTAGGTAAGCACCATTGCAGTAATTCTGTTTTGTAATTCAAAGTTGCAGCATTTCATTGTATAAATGAACAGTGTCTTGATATTGGGTTTATTTATTATTTAAAGATCAGTTTATGAATTTCAAGATCATGGTTATCTTATCGGCATGATTTTTTATTATAACAGATTATTTAATTTTTTTATTAGGTTATCTTATGAACATAAAAGCAAACTGTTCTCACAACCACGTGATGTTGTCGACGGCCTACATGGTTTATCTATCTGGGAAAAGGTTTACTTCTTCACTTAAGTTATTGGACATGCTGGCATTAATTTTACTTACGAATTCTTAAAAGTACTTTGCTTAGTCTTTGATCTAGTTAGCTAGTAGCAGTGAATGATGTTACTAATCAACAGTTTGGGACTTGTGTAAGCTCTCTCTCATTCTCTCCTCTCTTTGTTTGGATTTGTGATGTTAATTGAATGATGGGATTTGATATTTGAAAAAGAATCAAAGTTTGGAATTTCATAACTTTGATTTTATTTATTCAAGATAGCTGCTGCATTGTGTATGTTCTGAGCTTTTTGATTTTATAATGTTAATTTAGTTGGGGGATTTGATATTTGAAGAAAAAAAAATTCAATTTTGGTTTGTGTGAAAGAAGAAAAAGGTTTTCAAGGTTGAGAATTCAGACTGGTGTTCTTATGATTTGCAGGTTGGTTACTCAGCTCCAACTCAATCTGACATTAGGGATGATCTTGTCCTCTCTTTGTCTGAGGTAATGTTGTCAATTTCCTCTTTCCATGTTTATCATATAATGTCCTTTTAACTCTTTTCCATTTTCTAATAAGCATTAAGTGGTTATTGGCATATGAAATGGACCATTTCCATGCATTTGAAATCTCTGCAAATTGGCAGAATTAGTAATTAGTGAAGCATCCGGAAAGGATCTATCTTATAGATAATTTTGATTTTAAAGAATTAGTAATGCACCTTTGTATCAGCAGGTAAAATAGGCAGAAAACTCCTCTATATAACTTCTCCATATCTTTTCTTATGTTACACAAACTTGTTGTTCATGCTTCAAAAACAAGATTTTATTCTGGAAACCTTGGAACCCTTTTGATGGGTTGTGTTCAGGTCTTAGTTCTATCAGTGTCACTGGGTTTAATTCTCTTTCTTTAGGAACATCAATATGAATGAAATTTCTTCCCTTGCAGGTACCGATCACAATAATCGGCGCAATCTTAATGGATAAGAGCAGAAGAAGGCCACTTCTAATGGTATGAGAAGTTGAAAAACACTGTATTTGTTCTAAATGTAAGTGAAAACTAGTACTAACCTCAAATTTGTTTTGCTTATATTTTGAGTTTCTATAGAATCGACATTCATAGGCTGCTTTTTGGCTGCAGTGTCATTCTATTTGAAGGTAGGACTTATATTTTCATATTTCATACATTTCTATTTGCAATATAACTACCAAGTAGAAGACTAAGGTACAACTTCTTTTTAACAGGGAAATTGAGTATATATGGAGTGGGTTCCTATATTGGCTCTTTCTGGCATACTGGTAAACTATCAAGCAAAACTAAATCCTTATCAACAAATATTATCAAATAAAATTGATAGAATTGTTGGAAAGGAAAATATAATTCTGTCATTCTAAAAAACAAGTATACTTGGGTTCATTCTCAAAAGGAATGGGAGCTGTCCCTTGGGTTATAATGTCAGAGGTGAGCATTGATACTTTAATTATGAAACTCTTAACACATTTATTTGTTGGAGTATGTGGCTTATATTTTCTGCGAGCACAGTGGCAAACAGGCGGATCTTGGGCGAGTGGCGTCATCCGCCATCTTTGGGGACTTGAATAGGGTTGGGGGTCTTGGGGGCAAGCGCCCGCTGCATCTGGCATAATACGGAGGGTATTTTGTAATTTCTGTACATCTAGACGATGTTGTTGAATGTTTGGAAGCAATTTATGTATTTGAGAACAATTGTACAATTTCTTCATATGATTGGTCAAATTTGTAAATATAATTTTGTTTTAATTATTCTTGAATTATCAATAAATTTTTTATTATTTTTATATTTAAAATGGATGGTATTCAATGGTAAATATTTGGATTATTATAATATTTTTTTTAAAAAAAAAATTAGTTTCCATTTTCTAGTATCTCGCGGCGGTTTATAACCGCCGCTGTGATTAAAAAAGGTTAAAAAATGGTAGCCTTTAGCGGCGGTTCAAAACCGCCGCTAAATGCAATGATAACCGCCGCGATCTGCATTTCGCGGCGGTTATACCGGCGGTTACTCAAAACCGCCGCTAAATGCGTCGCGATGCACGTTATTGCGGCGGTTTTGTTAACCACCACCGAAAGCATTTCGCGGCGGTTAAAACCGCCGCAAAATGCTTTTAAAACCGCCACTAAACGCTTCTTTTCTTGTAGTGTATTACTCTTCTTGCTGGGACTGGAACTCCCGCCAACTTGAGAACTGGGGTTGTTCGACTTCTTCCACCACTCCAACCTCTGTTTCTGCCTTTCCACACTCTGGTCAACTCGTAAAGCAAACTCCATTATATCTCCATAGTCAGAAAAACCAGTAGCATCTACCGTGGTGTGAATCTCGTGATGAAGTCCTTCCTCAAATTTTCGGCACTTGTCCCACTGGTCCTCTACCATTCCTGGTGCAAAGCAGCTCAACTGTGTGAATTTGGCCTCATAATCGGCTAGTGACATGTTCCCCTATACAAGGTAGAGGAATTCCACTCTCTTGGCATCCCGATAGACTCGGGGTAAATACTTCCTGTCGAAGGCCCTTATAAAGTAGGCCCAAATCAAAGTATATGGCCTCATATGGCGCTTGAGGACTGACTCCCACCACAAGAGTGTTCCTTGTCCAAGAAGCAGTATAATAGTAACAATCTTGTCTTCTTCTGGGCACCTCATTGCTTGGAATACCAGTTCCAAATGTTTGACCCAGGCTTCAGCTTTGGCTGGGTCTTGTGTACCAAGGAATTGAGTGACTTATGTCTCGCTCTAGAGACGTAATCTGGGTCTCTATTATGAGGCTACTGTTGGTGAGAGAGCGCCTCCAAAAATTGCGCCAATCTTTCAAAGATGTGCTGCATCCCAAGGTCATTCCCTTGCCCGTAACGAGCCTGGGATGCCTTCTCCTCGTCGTCTCCATCGGTGGTTCCTCTACAGGTTCCTCCTGCGGCATACGAGGTGGTCTGCCACGTCTCTTTGGTGGCATTCTAAAATATAAAACATTAGTTAGACATTGAAATCTACTTGACAATTCATAACCGTTAAAACACTTAAATCAATTGACGCGAACTCCCACCCTAAGGCTCTGACTATCCCTAAGACTCTAAGACCTAGGATCTTTGCTCTGATACCACTAAATGTAACACCTATCTTTATACTGAGACAAATATCACACCAGCCAGGCCAGGAAGATATGCTGAGCCTAAGGCTATTAAACAAATAACCTATCATACTGAAAACTTAAGACAATAATTTTAAAAACATAAACTCAACCATAAAGGTTTAAGTCACATAATACAACAAACCACAAAAATAACATATGTATCTGAATAAGTCAAGTCTCACAGTCCAAATACAACATAATACTCAAATATAAAAACACCAAAGGGACTCCAGAGCCAACTACAGGTGCATTGAGTCTTGCTCGTGGACACAAGTCACTACCTAGACTCTTGTCAACTGCCCGTAGACAAAAAAAATAATAAGAAGAAAAGTGGCCTGAGCTACAAAAGCTCAGTGAATTGTGAATACTACTGTCAAGCAAAATAGATACATGTACTATCAGCAAAATAAATAACATTTATATCAAAGTATTCTGTATACAGATATGAAGAAAACCAAAGCATATATGTCTCTGCATTATTTTCCAATCTGGATAGCATGCCATGCAGTATCAATAAACTCCTGAGAATATAATCAATCACAAACATACCCATTAGTAATAATGTAAATACAAAATATGTAGGCCTCATATCGATTCACATGCATCCCTATTGAAATACTTGCTCGTGATCCAAGATATTATAAGCCTTATGGTTTCCACCAATTCGGTCGGCATTACGGTTTCCACCATTTTGGCCTTTTCCTCAAATATATATATACATACTGTGAAGTCTTACGGTTTCCACCATTTCAATCTTCACTCACTGATGCAGGACCCCATAAGAGTAGGAAGGGTTTTATTTAAAGAAAACAACTTTAAAAGAAAAGTTTTAAAAAGAAATGAAAACTAATTTAAAAAGACCCCCTTCCCTTACTCGGTATCGTAACGTACGGTTCGAGAACCTGCTAGCTCTATCCATGAGCCACATCTCGATCTAGCAAGTATGACTACATAGGGTGCATTAATCGATATTCAGTTCATTTATAATCTTTCATTTATCATATTCAAGTCATTTTCATAAAAGAGAAATGACGGCACATCAAAATCCACTATACTACAATAGCGGTAATAATCATCATTATTCATAAACTAGAATGGAAATCATATATGAATCATATAAACCAAAACGTGATGAAAACCTGATCAAATAAGAGAATATCCAGTAGGTCCACTCACATGACGCCCTTCGCTTAGTCTAGGGTTGACTTGGTCCTTCGGCCGCTCCTGCAGGGCCTTTTCCTTTCCCTAGCGTTTGGAATAATGAATATATCAATACTAGTATCTTAGACTTGTAGAAGTACATCTGTAAAATCCATGATTTTATTATAATAAATGGTTTCTAGTTGTTCTTTAATTATTAATTAAAGTAGTTTCCCAAAACTTGTATTTAGTAGGAAAAGAGGGATTAAACTGATTAAAACCTTCATTAGGTTTAATTGGAGTCATCAAGGATCCCACGAAGGTGGAGGACTCTTTTCTAAAATGCCATAAACCCATACTTGGATTAATATTAAGTAAGTGTGGGATTGAATCTGCAAAGATGGCTTCTCCTATGACTAAGGAAAGAAGGACCTGAATGAAAATATGGGTAAAGTAGTGGTTGAATTGAAAATTTGACATCTCACAAGGTTTAATTGAAAGGAGGGTTTGTAGGGAAAGCTTCAAAACCTCAGGGTCTCTTTATTAAGATGGCAAGGGAGATCCATGCATGTGAATCTTCATTGGGTTTGGACGGCCAGAATTGAGTTAGAGACTCATCAAGGGGGCATCATGCGTGAGTTCTTTTCTCCTTCAACGCACCACCACCGTCATCAGTGCACCATCTCCACGATCTTCGAACGAACAACAATGATATGGATGTGATTCGGTCCGCGTAAAGGCAGAGATCAGTGGAACAAATCCTTTCCAAATCCTCTCTGCAATCTCGATAAAGAAGAGAGCTTGAAAACCCTAGCCGCACTCTCCTTCTTTGTGAGGGATCGAGAGAGAGGATTGTTTGTGAGGACCCGAAAGCATACAGAGCCAAACTTCACGGAAGGCGACACAATCGCGAGGAAGAGGACTCAGATATTGGTGCCTTGAAGCAGGTCAACGGTTGGAGCGCCTTGAGCCATCGGCCGTCTCAGGTGAACCTCTAACTTTGAAGATAAATTCAAAAACCTTGAAAGTATGGGCAAGCATGACTTAGATTGATAACGCATTGGTTGCATGGTTAATATAGTGTTAAGTATATGTGTATTCATGCCTCATGAGATGAAAATTATGAGTTCTTAAGTACCTGTGTTGCTCATGAGACAGTTATACCAGTGGTAGAGTATGTATGTGTGGTTCTTTGGTTATGATACTTTCGTTTCTATTGGTGCTAGTGAGGGATGATGGAGTTTAGAAAATAGTTGGAAGTTTACTTACAGAGGCTCATGTATAGATGAAAATGCATGTGTTGTTAAATATGTATATGTATATGTATATATATATATATATATATATATATATAATGTTAAGAGAGTTTGTCTGTGATATATATATTTTCCAGATTTCATGAAAGCTTAGGTTATAGGCATGATGACTTATGTATTGGGCTGACAGTGGTAGGGTTGTATGGACTCTGAGGGTGGCTCTTATTTTGATAAGTTTTGATGATGGTTCTCAGATAATTGTGATGTGGAACCTTTATTTGGTGAGCTTTCTTCATCCCTGCCTCTAGTTAGAAGTAAATAGGTTTAAGGATGACTGGGTAATGATGTACTCTGTAAATAGTTGCATGGTTACACTAAGAATGCTTTAATAACAAAGTGTCTGGCTTGGTTTTAGAGAGGTGAGTTTAACTTGGTTGTCTTGGTTGGGTGTTGAGGAAAAGGGGAAATATGGATAAATGTGAGAGAGTGTGTTTTATTAAGATCTAAGACTTTAATATCTTGTCACGTAAGACTTGGTTTAATGTGTTGGGTTTGGAATGAATAGAAGGGCTGATGTGGAGGTTAACTGGTCTTCAACGAGTTGATGAGAGGTTTCAGGAGGTTATTAGCTAGAAGACTGAATTAGCAAACATGGTTAAGTCTTGTCAAGTTAGAAGTTGGATAGTGCCTGCAGTCTGGTTGTCCCTTTCAGGGGACAGTTGGGTCATTTTTATTTTTCTGATCGAGATGTGTAATTTGCTGTTAGAAAGATGAGGGAAAGATCTTTCTAACGAATCTTGGATCAGCCAGATCGGGTTCCCGGATTAGAAGTTATGAGCGGTTCATTATGACTGCTCAGAATGAGCCGAATTCTGCATTAACACTGATAATAATAATGAACCACTTTGCTTATGATAATAGCCCTAAGTTACGGTTATAGTTACTAGATTTGGACGTAGAGCGTTGAGCCACATCAAGAGTGACACGAGTTAGGCGAGCAGGCTTTTGATAGAGGTAAGTTACTTCTGCCTTGTACCCACTCTACGGAGTATTTATTGGCTTTGCTTTTATCATGTTTGAGTGCTTCATGATATTATTGTTATCAAACTCCTTCGATCTATTTGGGTTGTTACTTTGGTTATTTCATACATGCATATTTGTTTCCTTGTTTGGTTGGATTCTTGTTGAGCATGTATGGTTATTTTTGGGATGTTGGCATCCTTAGTTGTCAGTTAGTTTTTCGCCCGGATTAGTGGAGCGTGGGGGCACGTTTGTAGGATGTGCGGGGATAAGGATACTCCAGCGTTCAGGCATCCCATGCCAGAGGGGCAGTGAAACTCTGGTTGTCCGGCCTGTCAGTGGGACTAATATGCTGACCATGTCGATATGCACGAGAGGTGGCTCTACCAATTCACGACCGGAGGGTCGTTTTCAGCTAAGTCTGATGTTGCTGATCGGGGGACACTTACCGAGTTTTTTTTTCCAGAGCCTGAGGGTTGCTGCTATGTTAGGGGTCCCTATCTTTGATTAGATCTTCGTGGTAGGTTCGAGACCCCTAGAGTTGGATGGCACGGGGCGTGATCCCCACTTGTTGTTTGGCCTTGATGGTTTGATATGTGTATTGTAATATCATGTTCTTTGTGAACCCTGCGGGGTACCTACTGAGCTTTCCATCCAAAAGCTCATTCTCTATTTTCCTTCTTTTTCAAATATTAAAGAGTAGGTGGCTCGGACTCGGAAGCTATGCGAGGGGGCTGGGCTAACTTTGCTGAGATTCAAGGACCTTATTTTTCTTTTGAGTGAGAGATGTTTATTTTGTAGGACCCTTGTGTGGCCCAGGCTATTGTAGGGTACATGAACCCTTATTTCATTTCCGTTGTGACTATGAATATTTGTCTATGTTACTTGAGTTATTTTGTTATTAATTGTTATCTTTGCTGTGATTTACTTAGCCCTTGTGTCTGAGTGAGATGCGGTGTCTGAGTGAGATGCGCCTCTACTTGGGTACGACCGATCTGCTCACATGCTCGAGGCCTGGGATCCGGGTCGGAGCGTGACAACATCAATACATTTCTACTCATGTAAAGCCCTTATTAATACTCTCTTGTTCATGCTTTACTTACTAACATGCCGACTCTTAATCATAATTAGACCAAATCCTTTAATCATAATTTAGGGTCTCTCTCAAACATGTAATGAGTAAATAGTAAGCATGATTTCTAGAATGTTAGGCTTCTCATGAAAACTAGGAATTAATAGGGTATTAACTCATATATTTTTCCATGAAAATTCGGCAGCACCTCCTCTATATCTAGGGCCCTGAAATTATACAAACAAGCTCCATACATTCATAACAACACAATACATACATTCATACTACTCATGGATTCACAATTAAACCATCCCATAGTCCTAAAACCCCATTCATCAATTATACATCATCACCTTAACCTCTAACTGATTTTCAGGATACATGCCCCAAATCAATTCAATTCATGAAATCAACTTCTCAATGCCCTCTCAATTTAATCCTACCTTATGTCCTCGCAGAGCACCACCACTTGCTTGAGGGTAAGAGGCTCAGGTCTTTGCTTTCATTGGAGAAGGAGAGGGTCCGCCACGGTCTTGCAGAGGGTCACGGGAGGCTGCCGGGTCGAGGAAGAGATCGCAAGCTGAAGCAGTCGGCAGCTCGAGTGGAGTAGGCCGGCAGTGCGGGTTACGGCGCTGGAGGAGTAGACCGGCGACACGAGTCACGCACGTTGAGCAGGCGGTCGGTGTGGAGTCACGCGGCAAAGTGGCGGGCCAGTGGTGGGGCTTTGGGGTTAAGGCTCATGGGTGCGGCGTGTTAGGCGGGGTGGCCAGTAGGTGGGGTAGGGGAGAGAAGGAGGGCAGTTGAGAAAGGGGCACGACTCAATCAATTGAATTTCAATTTGATTTCATAACTTAAGCCCTAAGTCTCTCCATCTATCTATATATATATATATAGAGTCGTGATATTATACAGTCGACCATAACACTGTACATTCCCTGTCGCATCCCATTTGGCCCCCTGGAGCATATTTGAAGGATTTCCAACTGTACGGATGGGAAGATCATCGAAAAATAAGCTAGTATGTCCACTTTTATACAATTTGGTAATCATTTGGTCCCCCCACTTAACGGTTCTTATTTTATAGAAATCTGAATGGTCTATAATTACAACCATTAAGTGGGAGGACCAAATGGTAACCAAATTGTATGAAAACGGACATGTTAGCTTATTTTTCAATGATCTTCTCATCCGTACGGTTGGAAATCCTTCAAACATGTTCTAGAAGGCCAAGCGGAGAGTGGCAGGAATCTGCGATACATCAGTCAACTGTATAATATCACGACTATATATATATATATATATATATATATATATATATATATTTATATATTTATATATACGGGCGGCCTTATCACTGTGCAAGTGCAGTCGCCTCCATTTGACCCACTTGCACAGTATTTTGAGGAAATCCAACCGTATGGATGGAAAGAACATCGAAAAATAAGCTAGCATGTCAATTTTCATACAATTTGGGAACTTGTTGGTCTTCATCTTAACGGATGAAATTCTGAACCCGTACGATTTCTATAAATTTTCACCCGTTAAGATGAAGACCCTACAAGTTCCCAAATTGTATAAAAATTGACATGCTAGCTTATTTTTTGATGTTCTTTCCATCCATATTGTTGGAACTCCTTAAAACATACTCCAAAGGTCAAAATGGGAGGTGACCTTACCGGAACAGTGTTCCGGCCGGCCTTATAGTAGCATGCCCGTATATATATATATATATATATATATATATATATATATATATATATATAAGGCTGATAATATATGCGCCGATCTTGCTCCACAAGTCACGATTACTTCGTTTTGGCCCACTTGCACACTGTTTTGAGGAAATCCAACCGTATGGATGGAAAGAACATCACAAGTTTGTCTCCATACCAGACCAGATCCGATATTATTGGCTTTAACCCAACCAGATCTACTTTACCGGGACTCTAACTTTTGTCTGGTATCTCCACTCATCATGTTACTTAATCACTCCAGATTATTTAACACTTAGTAAATTTCCACTTAATTAACCAGGCTTAAACTATCCTTCTATCTCCGACTATTTCAAGATAATGTGGCCTGACCCATTAAGGGCTTCTCTTGGGCATAATAGTTGTGACGCTGGATTTTGAGCTCATTAATTCCCGATTTTTATTTAATTGAGGTTTATAATAGGGGGTACCACCCCCCTATGATTTAGACCCATAACTGTCATACAGATTTCACGATTGAGCATGCGGCTCTGCTTTCAACTTCCATCTCTAATGGGGGTGGGGAACCTCCTCCTTTGGGGCATGTCTGCATTTGGAGGTTGAAGCACTTCCCCTACGTGCAGTGTCGTCCCTTTGCCCAACTCACCATAATATACGCCAAGCAAATCACATATCGATTACTTGATTCAAATCTTGGTCTACCCGACCCATCACTCAATTAAACATAATTGACTGTGTCGCTAGGGCTGCTAGGGTGTGCTATCTCTGCTTCTCTCGATGCCACTTTAATGCACGTCAGGCCAGCATTCCCGACCTCAAGCACGTAAATAGATCAGCCATACCCAAGTGGAGACGAGCCCGACTCGAGTACAAGGCCTAAGTAATCAAAAGCAGATATCAATTAATAATCAAAAGTCTCAATAACAATAATAAATATCCTCAAAATAACCACAACGGAAATAAAACACATCACAAAGGGTCCATGTGCCCTAAACAAATACAGGTCCTACATGGGTCCTAATAGAATGTCTCTCACACAGAAATAAAAGACAAGGAGATCCTCCAACCTTAGCAAATATCCCACCCCGACATTCGCACGTCTCCTGAGCACGGGTTACCTACTCCTCAGGACTTGGAATGAGAGAAGGGAAAAGTGATGAGCTTTTGAATGGAAAGCCCAGTAAGTATCCTGCAAGGATCTCAAGGATGTAAACCAATAAAGATGATATATGATATCAAATCAAAAAATTATCAACACAATGGGGCTACATCCCGTACAATCAGACCCTAGGAGTCTACCACAATCATCAGCAACGGTACGACTCCTACCCAGCGACAGCCCTCTGGCTTTGGAAGATAATTCCAAGAATAGCTCAACAATGATCTCCCGGACAACATCACAACCTCGGGCTACAAGCGACAAACTTGTCGCACCTCGATAGCGCCATCTCTCCCACGCATTAGCCGACCGCGGCGGTGAACTAACCCCAGCACGGCGAGGTAACAACCAGAGTATCGTCCCTCTATCATGGCAAGCTGAAACGCCAGGGTGTCCTATCCCCGAACGTTCCCAAACTGGAGCCTCAATGCTCTACTAAACCGGGTGGAAGATTAAACTCCGTTGGCGCATACCTCCCGACCAGCACACAAGACCATGTGCCCATGACCAAGTGTCGGCCCATAGGTGGGCATGTCCAACAAAGCATTCCAACAAACAGGTAGTAACAACACTACCACTAGCACATCAATCACACACATACAAGGAAAGAAAGAACAATAACTATCATGTATGTGTATACATCAAAGAACAACAGATATCATAAAGAAAGACATGCCAACCAACAGCATTCATCAAAACAAGAAACCCTAACAAGGGCGGAATCTAAGCAAGAGTATCTTACCTCTACCAGCAAAGTCTGGAGTCCCACAGGATCTCCTCCTAACGTGTCTCTACGCCGAAATCTGGTAAACACAAGTATATATTGTCTTAATAAATGCAAGTGTGTTTAAGAGCAACTATGTCTACAATGCACGCTCCACTAATGGGCCCGACCCATTAATAAACCCAATCCTTTTAACTAACTTGACCAACAAGACTTGACTAAACCAGCCTGAGTTCACTCCAATACGAGTGATAAACCAGCCATTATCCTATGCAAATATAGGTGACCTCCTTATTAGTATAGCTGGACAAAGATAGACCTGCAAACTATATAAAACAATAATCCTCTTTCTCACTGTTAACAACTCCTTAAGCTCTCATCAACACTTGAAGTTATACATGCCAGCAAACCCAAGCCTTCACAAATCACAACCTTCTAACTTCACAAAGAACAACCTCTATCCAGTCATGCTTATAACTATGCATATTGACCAGTTTATTTAAAGATAAGCGTTGCACAGTATCCCATCCAAACTATTACCCCCTATCTAACTCTCATATCTAACTGGAGATCAACAGAGGTCCACCAAGAGAATTATCTCCTTCAAGCATGGATCAAACCATCCAACTGCTCTTAAAATCATCAAAGTTTAACCAGACTTGAGACTAATCCAGCAAACAACTGATCATCATCAAAGGTTTTATCAAAACAAACCAGAGATCCATAGCTCACAAACCCAGTTAATTAACAAACTAACACAAAACCCTTCATACATAACTATAGATCACCTACATCTGCTCACCTATTATCTGAAAGTCAACAAGTATACAATCACATAAAATCCACCCATCCTTAACCAATAACTCAACCTCTCATACTATTATTACACATGCATGTAATGCTAAGTACAAACCTCTTCCACTTAATCCCTCATTGTACAGCCTCTGTTCACGCTCAACTCACAGGGAAAACTCATGCATGTTAAACCCAAATCATGAGCCCCTTCAACACCAGGATTAATCTCTCATCTTCCATGAGTTTCTATTTAACTATCATGCATGTGTCCAACTGTCCATGTATTCAGAACCGATATACACAGGTGTCTAGAGGCTAGGAGACTTACCAGACAGTGGCCTGGCATGGCGTTCTCGTGGTGGAGCTCCGACGTTGCTCCTCCCCTTCTGTCTATTCTCTCTGCTCTCAATACATATGTTGGGATGAGACGGCTATGACTGGGGTTTGTAATGAAGTGTTGGGTTTTATAGCGCTCGCGGGGATCTCCACACGATTGATCTCATCGCTAATGGAATTTAAACGAGATATGGATAAGCACTCACCTTATCCAGTCGATTTTAGCGTGGAGGAGCGGCTTGCGGCGGTGCGCATTGTTCGCTAGCGGAGTTGAGTAGAAAACGCGTCTCGTGATCGTGACCTCGGTTCTGATAAACGGCTGAGAATTCCCCACTATGTGGTAATCGCGAGCCGCTACGGGAAACCCGTTTTGCCCTTTTTAACGAAGCCGTTTTCCTTCTTAACTCGTGTGTTTTCTTCAGCAGATCGCCACACATCCAAACCTCGATCGTTAGATGGCTTCAATGGTGAGCTGAGTAAATCGTGGCCGCTCATTTCAATTGAAAGAAAATAAACATCTCACGCGTTTTTAAAAAAAAAACCTCTCAATCCAATTAATGGCAGCCCAAAGCTTTTGATCCCATTAATGGCAGCCCCACTTAATTATTTGTTAAACCCTAGTGATAATATATATATATACCAGTCATATGCTGCGGCCGGCCGGAAATTTGTAATTTCCGATTGACATTCGTCCCCAGGTCGCGTAGGATGTTTGACGATTTTTAGCGTCTGGATGGAAAGATCGTGAAAAATAAGTTAAGCGCATCGATTTTTAAATGATTTGAGAAGCTTGTAGGGTCATCTTAAATGTAGGGATCAAAACTTATAGAAATCACGAGCGGTTGAATTTCAACCGTTAAGTGGGAGGGCCAAAGCGGTTACCAAATTATATGAAAATTGGACATCTTTAGCTTATTTTGAGCGAATCTTTCCATCCATGCTTTCAAAAATCCTCAGGGGGTCCAAATGGTAGCGTCGAGAAATGAATAGTATTAGAAACATTTGTACAATATCACTACTATATATATATATATATATATATATATATATATATATATAATTTTTATTATTTTTTTATTATTTTTTTTAAACCATCATATTAATTTTAAATAACTTTAATTACGAGGGGTTTTATTAATTAAAACAAAAAAATTAAAAATATTAATATAATAAAATCTTTGGATTTTACAATACATATAGATATATACATATATCCATAATATATATATATATATATATATATATATATATATATATTATCTAAAATTTATAGATAAATCTATATATATAAATACATTATAAAAAATATAATATACATTTTATATATAATTAATATATTAAAACAGTGATAGGATCAGGTGGCCACACTTGCGGTCAGCTTGATCCTATCACCATTAATATATATATATATATATATATATATATATATATATATATATATATTCAAACTTTGAACCGAACTCAAACAAGCTGACTCTAGCTTGAGTTAGACTCATTTATTTTTCAAGCTCAAATTTGAGTTCAAGTTTAGTTTGTTATTAAAATAATCGAATTGAACTAGAGCTAATATCGAACTGAACTCGAGGTACTCGCGAAAAGTTTGATCGTTTGCAAGCCCTAGCCTCCTGCTACTTGATTCGCTCATCCTTTACCGCCAACTCATGTTCGACCTCCACCCGAAACCGAGGGGAGGCATCAAGAGGCCCCGATTTCCCACAACGACCCATCGCTAGGTGGGTCAACAGGGTCACCAGTTGCACAACATCGTTGAACTCGTTAACTTAATGGTAGACAACAATCTAATGCCACAACGCGAGACCTACCTCTGTCCCAAACGACGCTAAGCGGTAGGCCAGCTCCTCATCGGTGAAGGCTTTATGGAGTTCGTCAGAGAGCGCCTCGCCAATTGCCTAGGAGGCTTCCGCGTCATGTGGAGACGGGTTATCCGCAGGTATCACTACCCGCTCTCCCCGGAGGCCCGGTGAACTACACAGGACGGCCACTTCACGGCTACCTTCTTGTGATGGATGGCCAGCTTCATATTAGCCATAACAACCAAAGGAGCCATGACGGCCATGGGAGACAACTTCAATTCCTCCCCTCTAGGGCTGAGCCGACTCCTCCATGACAAGAGGACGATGTAAAGGATCGCCCTCCCTCACGCTTCCATCTCTTCCCTACGGGAAGCTTGTCCTCACCCCTTGAGAGAACTCTGCGCCTTCTCTCACCATCCTCAAAAAGCGATCCTACCCTAGGGGAACCGCTGTGAAACGCTGAAGGGCAAGTAAGATGTTTGGCGAAAAAGGGGAGCGCCTCCGCTAAATGCACAAGATGAAGAAAGGTAACCTGTGGAGGAGAGTCTATTCGTACAGTTGGCCGATTCTAGGATCGGGAGAGATAGGTTCGGCGGCCCCAGGCCCCGAAGCATCGAAACTTGCCGCTCCTCATTCTTAGACACCACAGGTCATAGCTCCACCCCAAATAAGTTGCTCTCCATAAAGTGGGGGCCTCCCAATCACCCTCACAAGAGACACACAAAGTGGGCCCGCCACTAAGGAAGTTCAGGAACACGAAGTTCAAGCCCGATTTGTCCTGAGGGACATGGCAGAACCTTTCTCCAAGCTCCGAAACTCTCTTCAAATAAAAGAGGAGACGCAACAAGCAGATAGAGGTGGAAAGCATGTGACGATGGAGGACGATCACAAACCAACAAAGGATCCTCAAACAGTAAGGGTAAAGTTACAAAATGCATACCTTGTAGAAGATGAGCACCTCACGGATGAAAGGGTGTAAAGGAAAACGGAGACCTGTCCCAAAAAACTCGAGCTCCCTCGGGAGGAGTAGGTTGGCCCTTTCAGAAACAGAAGGAGACCGATACTGAAAGGAGGAGGAGCATCAAATTGCTTCTCTAGGTGGAAAAAGCTAAAGGTCCTTTATCATGCTTGAGAAGGAGTCTGTCATCAAGAGCGCCTCTTTCAAAGGAACAGAGCCCTCCCCCATCAAGAGAAAGCCTCGCAAAACAAGGAAAGTCCCGAAAATAAAGGGGAAAAAAGGCAAATACCGAGCAACAAAGAAGGCTAAACAGGAGGAAAGTGAAGCGTCCTATTATCCTAACCCTACGAGGGAATCTGACAGGCCTCAATGAGTCACCCCGAGTGCTAGTCCGATAATCGACACATGGGCCTTGAGTCCTTCGTGACATTGGGAGTCTTGCCTGGGGAGGGGTACTCACCAGACCTCCAGCCACCTTTTACCAAAGAGGGTGACACCCAGCCTGAAGAACCGAGCCAGGGACCGGATATCTCTGCAAAACTCCCGAAGAACTCCTTCTACCGGTGGCATGAGGGAGAGAAGGAGAAAATCGCAAAGACCTCGCGATGTAAGGCACAAAGAGGTATGGAGCGCACGACTACTAGCCACACCATTATAGGGCGGGGCGACAATACGAGAGTCATGAGCACCAGAGACTTCATTTTCTTATCAAGCATGGTCGAGGGATTCCCGATCCATTTAGGATGGGTCGTTGCACAGTTTCTACTCCACTAGGCCACTTACCATCGGATCTAGTTCATCTTCGTCCGCTTATACATCACTAGACTAGCTAAAGGGATGGGCCTATTAGCAGGAGTCGTGATAGTGAGGATGAGGATGGTAGAAGGATCCCTGGATATCACAATGGAGACCCTCAGAGCGATGGGGATAGTGCGACTGATCCATACCTTATAGGGCATTATATATCGAGCCAGTGTCCCCAGAGAGACCCAGCAGCCCCAGGAGCTAGAGGATGCAGCAACAGCAGTTGGGCTGAGCAATGCATCATTACCACCGCCATCCCCATCACTTGTAGCTGATATACCAACTCCAGGCAGTACTCCACCCGAGCAGGATATACTCCTAGACTGGCTAACAGGAGTAGTTCATCTTCTGCTCCAGCACTATAGCATCCAGTACCCATCCCCACTACTAGCTCCAATGCAGACCACGAGGGATGTGGGGGTGGATGCCATTGACGACTTTGAGACCGTCAGCGACGTGGAGAAGGAGCACGATAGCTAATCATTACCATTATCAGATCTTTTTATGTTTCACCATTTTTGTATTTTTCTTTTATTTTCAAATATCGAGGGGCCCATAGTGTAGCCATCTCTATCTATCTTACTTTTGAACATCACCTATGTGCTTTCTATGTTTACAGGATAGCTTGGAAAGTCATGGCGTCAGAAATAGACAGGAAATGTCACACAAGCATTACTACACCACACATTTACAATCAGTAATCCCCTTCCATTTTGATTTTTCATGTCATATTCTTTTTCACTGCACACTTTGGGTATATTGGGGAAAATGTACAATTTAAGTATAGGAGAGGGATTAGCTATGCTTATATTACTTCTGATAAGTGCTAATTTAAGATGATCGATGATAGTTAATGATTGGGAGTCCTCTTTGAGTAGTTGGCATTAGCGTTAGGACTTTTGAAATATATATATATATATATATATATATATATATAGTCATGCTTTTACTTGACAAATCACAAAAATTTTAAACACAAACCCTGACTTTTTGTCACTTGCCTGTTTAGGTCTGGACTCTAGTTAGATTAACCATTAGAGAAAAAAAGTGAAACAAAACAAAAAAATAGAAAAAGGAAAAAAAAGAAAACAAAGAAAAAAAGGGAAAATATGTTAGAATTGCTAAAATAACCGAAAAGTCGTATCCATTAAGGATGCCCTACCGGAATAGAAAAGATGGTAGAAAGAAAGAGCTATCACCTTTAAAGAGTGAAGGTCGCCCTTGAGTAGTCGGATAATGCACATCACAACTGTTCACTTGATGACCTACCGAGGGAAAAGACTACCTCATTGGATGTATGAAACTACTACCCCCATCTAAAAGAGTTGAGAAAAGTAGTTTAGTGAATAAGGTTTAGACTAACTTGGCCGGACTTGAGTTAGTAAGCGACACCATTGGAAGAGTTGCACACACACACACACACGTGGTGAGCTAAGTGTAAGGTAAGACCTATTTTTCGGTAAAAACCTTCATGACACTTAACAATATGTTTTCTCGGACACCGTAGGGACACCCAACTATTTTGAGATCGGAGATCATGCACTCATTCTCTTTATACTGATTGTGTTTTCTTCGCTTGAGGACAACCAAATGTTTAAGTTTGGGGGAATTATGATGATTGCATAAAGGTGTAATACGCTAAATGGTCCCTATAGTTTACTAAAAATGCCCCTTTAGTCCCTCTATTATTTTTTGTCCTTAGGAGATCCCTTTATTTTTTGTTTTGGGGAAAAGAAGTCCCTCCCCCTAACGTCTGTGAGTTTTCCCGTCCAAGTGTGACATGGCTTTTTTCCATGAATAAAATAATAATAAAATATTCAAAAAAATGTTAAACCTTGTTTACTTTATCAACTAATGGAATTAACTAACAATATTAACTAATTCGGATCCAAATTTGATTCGCACCTGAAATTAAAGTAAAATTCATAGTTCAAAAGCAGCTCCTTTACCCACCCGATGGTGCCCTTACTCACCCGATGCATCTAGCGCCTCCTATCGCAGGTGTCCATGGCACCCATCAGCGACACCGAAGTCAAACCGCCGTCCACCAACACCTCCTAAGCTTCTAGCATAGCCCACCACTCCCGCAGTCCACCAACACCTCCAAAGCTTCTAGGGCCGCCCAGAGAAAAAGGGAAAATAACACCTTATGCGCTGGTCATAAAAAGAGAGGAACTCGCAACAGACCTCCGGCGCATACGACCAGCCCCGCCACGGTGAACTACTTCATCGGCCTGCGGCATCCAAAAATTGCAACAACATGGTAGCAGGATTGCAAACAACGATGAATTTCTGATAAGTGCACAATTGCACATATATTTCCACCATATTTGCATGCACTTATCTCGATATTTTGTGTTACTTCCTCTATTTTGGTACATCTCTGGGTTTGTTTTATGTTTAAGCAGGTAAAATAGGTTCCCAGAGCAAAAGTAACAAGAAATGGGACAAACGAAGGCGAAACAAGCAAAAAATGGCCTTTATAGAGATGTGCATGGCCATAATACAATGTGGCATGCCCGTGCCAAAGGGTGTGCAACTCTCTGGTCGATTGAAAGCGTCAAGGAATTTATCATGGGCGTATAGATGCTTGGCACGCCCGTACACTCCAAGGACACAGCCTACAGAGAAGCTGCAACGTTTCAAAGATTATTTAAAAAGATCCAGGACTCCAAATACAATCTCCATTGTTCCTATTGAAGAAGAAGGGGTTAGGGACATCCAGTAAAACTTCCAGGTTGATCCGAGTTGATTTAGTCACCCGATCAATTACTTGATGAAGATTGCGCAGACTTGGAATTTCAGTCCGAATTATCCCGAATTATCTCAAGATTATCTAGTCACCCGATGGATCACTTGATGAAGACTGCGAAGGCCTGGAATTTCAGTCCGAATTATCTCAAGATTATCGGGACTCAATCCAACTCAAACCAGAAGTTATCTAGAATTAGGAAGACGATTTTTCTAGAGATTTCCAACCTATATAAACCCAAGGGAAGAGGAGATTAAGGTATCTTTGGATGGGAGCTCGAAATCCGGATGTTGGTCAGAGTAGCAGAAGAGATTGAAGGCGGAGAAGACATCGATCAAGGGAAGCCCCATGTTTTTAATTATGTCTTCTCCTATTTTCTCTGTTAGTGTTTCCATTAGCATGAGAGGCTAAACCCTTTTGATGGTGCCTTGGGCACATGAACCCTAGATTTCTTTATTAATTGAATAATGTTATTTATTAGTTTTCCTTTATTTGGTAATTATTGTGATGTTTGTGCTTGATTTATCTGATGATACCTTGCATGAGCCATGGTCAATTGCCTCGTTGGATTCTAGCTACACACAGCTCTGTTTAAGGTTTTGTCTTGCATGTCTCTTCTATGCATAGATCCATATCTCTTTTAGTTAGTTTACAACTAGTCATAGGTAATGAGTTCGATCCGTTTACCGAGAGATCAGATACGGCATCTAGATGACACAATTGGCAAACTCCCAAGAATTAATCAATGGAAACCAATATTTAGGATTCAGTTATTAATGAAGAAATCTTAGGGGGATTGAGATCCGAGGTGCCACCCTTCATCTCTGACTTCTCACAACCAATTGTTCATATTCCGTTAGGATCAAAAAACCAAACACAACCACTTTTTTTAGACTGACACTAGATAGCAAGCATAGTTAGTATTAATATTAGTATTAGATAGCAAGCATAGTTAGTATTAGTATTAGTATTAGATAGCAAGCATAGTTAGTATTAGACTGACACTTGTGGGTAGTTGTCACGCACCTTGCGCGTGCATCAATTTCACTCGAATTTCTGAATATAAAAATGATTAAAAAAAAGTCAGATTTTGGGAAGAGATATGAGATGAACCTGGCAAGGAAGGTGTTTATAGAGGTCTATCTCATCAGGGGATTGAGAGATCCTGCGGCACCTCCACCATACTAAGGGTAAAAGAACGAATACGAGGACCATACATAGGATGCCAACTACCAGCTCCTCCATACTCGAACCCTTGCTCTCGATCCACCAAAAGCCCTAGACACGCGCTTCCTCTCTGAGAATATAATAGAAATTAGGTTTAATTGCAAAACAAGGGTTTTTTTTGAGTAGATAAATAATTTTAATAAATATTTTTGAAAAAAATCTTTTGAATTTATTTCAGGTTCCGATCGGATTGGGATCCAATTAGATAATAGGGTTAGTTAAGATTGTTAGTTAATAATAACTTAAAGTAAACAAGGTTTAACATTTTCTCAAATATTTTATTGTATTTTAATCATTAAAAAAAGCCATGGCAGCCACTCCGACTAGATAACTCACGGACGTTTGGGTGGAGGGACTTCTTTTTTTCTAAAACAAAAAATAGAGGACAAAAAATAATAGAGGGACTAAAGGGGCATTTCAGTAAACCCCAGCGACCATTTAGGGTATTACACCGTGCATAAATATACATATTTTCATTTCACTTTACAAGCACTTCACATATCTTTTCCTATGGTTTCTTCTATTTTTGTGCTCTGTTGAGTTGTCTTGTGTAGTTGGATAGATAATTAGGTACTCCAGAGAAAAGAAGCAAATTCTGGAGATATTCGGAGCGAAAAGGGCCAAAACAGAGAGTGACACCGTCACCAACATAGGCGTGTGTAAGGGAATGTATATTTGAATGATAATTTACTCGAGATCTCACTCAATTTTCAGCGATACGGTCGTGTACCAGACGACATGGCCGTGTACCAGATGACACGAGCTTGTACAAAATAGTGTATGTATCAGAATCAAGATTTCAGAGAATTGGACGAGGAACACGCTCGTGGACACTCCCTCGGGCACGGGTAAAATCCAGTGTATAAAAGGCCGTCGATTCTATTTTTAAAGGGGACTTTTGGGGCATCTTCAACCGACGGCTAGGGTTTCGGAGAGAGGCTGAAAGCAAAGGAGACATTGAGGTAGATAGTTTATGATTATCATTATGTCTTCCTCTTTTATCTTCGTGATGTTTGTTCTTAGCATGCAAGGCTAAACCTTTTGTGGTGCCTCGGGTCCTTGAACCTTAGGATGAACTTTTGATTAAATTCTATTTTAATATTAGGTTTCCTTTTGATTATTCTTGCGAATTATCTGTGCATGCAAAATTCTTGGGGTTTGTTCGTGCGAAAGCGCCGGCCACATAATTAGAGTTGCTTTATGGATGATGAGATATCGCGGTCAAGTTAGATCGTAGCATAGGTAATAGGGGGATGATTTGCTGAGAGATCGGGTGGTAGATTGGGTTGCTATGTTGCCACAACTCACTCTTCGGATTAGAGTAAAACGTAATAGTGGGAACACGGAACCCACATACATAGTAAGCATAATGCGGTCCATATGGCCCTAGTCATTTGTATGGGACTAGGGTTTGGTTACCTAGATATCGGAATCAAACTAATTTAGGGTTCTCCACGGTCAAGGAATATCAACTAGGTAACCTGTAATAGGAAATTAATCTCTAGGGATTTTTAGGGGAATAGAGATTGAGTGCCACACCCTCTTGATTGATAAGCAGTAGATTGCCAACTGCCACTTTAGTTTAGTTCTCTTTAGATCTTTAGTTAGGAATTAGATCACCCTTTATATTTTTAGGCTAGGTAATAGAGTTCTAGTTAGTACTAGTGTCGGTCCCTGTGAATTTGACTACCCTACCCTCAGGGTACTTTACTACTTGAGCGACTTCATGCACTTGCGGATAGCGTTCACATCACATCAACTCCTAGCAGCTTCCTCCTAACCCCCTGCACCTGTTGCACCGAGAGAGGAGCTAGAGATGTAGCATGAAGACGACGAGGACACCGATCAATAGGGAGTACGTGTTCTTCTGACTCTTGCTCAGTTTTATGGTCTACTTTCTGATTTTGTTTCTACACTTCTTGAGACATTAAGGACGATGACATGGTTTAGTTGAGGTGTAGGATTTCATGTTTTATGGTTTATAAGTTCTTTGTACTTAAACTCGTTTTCATTTGAGCTATATATTTCTAGTTTCAATCAAAAGTGAATTTTTTTTATACTTCTGAAAAGTTTGTTTGTATAATATATTGTGTACACACCTCATGCATAGAAACTAAGTGGTTGATCTCCTATTTTATAGTACATTTTGACAACAATAGTACAGGTAGGATGAACTTTTCAAGTTTATTAAGGTCACATCTGTATATACTTGTGCGTCTAGAAATTCGGTTAGAACTTCATGAATGACTTAAGTCTAACATGTATGTTGTATAGAGAACATATAAGCATTGGAGAATAGGCATAGTATATAAAGCTCTTTGTAGTCGAGTAGTGCTTGACACATAGGTGAGTATATAGAAACTAGGGGTACAAGTGAGCTCTAACATCATAGTGATTCTTAAAAAGGAAAAAAAACCAAAAAAAAAAAACAAAAAGAAAAAACAAAAAGAAGGGGGGGAATATGTGTATAAGTGTGTGAATAAAGCAAAGCAACCAACACAAGGTGGGAGCAATAGCCTGCCTCAAGAGTAGGGTCTTCTACTAGTAGTGAGTATCAAAGAACTGAACGTTGTAGATTTGTGCTTCTAGTTCTATTCTCCCTTGCATGCATTTATCTGTGTGGCATACAACTGGACTAAAGGCATTATATTTGTAGAATTCTAATGCACAGTGTGAAAAATCTATATGTGATTCATACTTTGTTTGAGATTTTCAGCCCCTTATTTCTTGTGTCATATGCATATACTTTAATTTGCAAAAGAGATTTAGCCCAAAAATATATATGCTTGTGCTATTCTCTTGTATACTTTATTGTTCATTGCTTGAGGACAAGTAATAGTTTAAGTTTGGGGGTATGTTAGCTCTCGTAAGAGAGCTATTTTATTAGGCATTAATTCTATGTTGTGGACCAAAATGTGGAGTTTAGAGGGAAAATTCTATACTTTTGGTCCTTATATTAATTAATTTCCTATTTTGGTTTCCACACTTGATTTGTGCATGTTTTCCATCAGTTTTATATTTATAGGTGCTAAATCAAGTGAATTTTATGTGTATCATGTCACGGTATTCATGGAACAAAGCTCATGGTGGAACAAGAGGGCAGATCGCCACAAGAAGAAACCAAGAGCAAGAACGTCACGATGTTTAATTTGAATATCGGTAGGATTTATTGGAACGTTGTGATATTTACTGCTAAAGCGACGGGTAGAAATTCTCAGCATTTCACAAACATCACGACGGTTGCTTCGAACGTCGCGACGTTTCATTAAAGTTCTATAAAATTGAGTCTGTTTCTAGGATTTATTTATCCTTTGTCTTGGCAGTGGTTGCGGCTCCAAGGTGGAGATATGGAGGGTTAAGGATGACCAAATCTCTTGAGGAGAATCTCTACAAGAAAGGGAGAAACCACTCTTTATTATTATTATTTTTTATCATTGCTTTGACTATCCTTTGTATGTAAACATGAATATTTATTTTTTAATTTGCAACACTTTGCATCTTTTATTTATGTTGTTAGCTTAAACACCTATTTCTAGGGTTGTATGAATCCTATGACTTGAATCTGCATTATCCTCTGTTCAGCATGTTTGTGTTGCTTTTGGTTGTGCTTATGACTAATGCTTATTATTAATCATGCGCCGAGAGGCAATGACAATTATATAGCCATGTATGCATAGAGATATGCGTGTGTGGATGGTATTAGCATCATAAGGTGGAAGACTGGGGGGAAAACCAGTATGTTGCGGCAAAGAGATATGACCGTATAATCTATGGTCAAGGAATTGTGTGGGGATTAATAATTCCCACACAATCGATAGAGATATATGTAAGCGACCTTAGGTGTATTCCCTAGGGATACAGAATCAGCATCCGGGCTTCGCCCTTGAAGTCCCTACTAGCCACTGAATAACCCTTGTCCTTAGCAACACCATCTCTACAGAACAGAGGAGAAAATCAATAACAAGTCAAAGAAGACATACAACCCTAGAGATTATATTATCTCGAGAAATGCATTGCACCCTTCGTTACTTTCTTTTGTTTTCTAAGGACATAAACACTTTCTCAAGTAATCATTAGATTGGCTGACAAAGCAATTTAGTAGGTTAGTGCTCATTTAGACCTAGGAAGCCTTCCTTATGGATTCGACCTGGTATTTATAAGATTTTATTACTTTAGACCATGTATGCCTATGTGTGGATACATAGTGCTTACACTTGCCGACGGTCAATATTGAGCACCTCGAGCTGCTTCTGAAGCAACTGGATCCGAATATCCCTCATGCCCTCCTCTAGAACCGTCGTTAGAGGGCAAGAGGAGAAGGAGAAAGCTTGGGGTTGAAAATAAGCCCGAGAGAGAAGTAGAAGAAGATCCCTGTAACACCCTAATCCTTTCCAGGACCCAGGCGTCACACCATCTAGGTCAGGGAGTGAACCCCGGCCTAAGGCTGTCTAAAGACATAATTAATACATAATCAAACTAGCATTAAGGAAATATAAATTCGAGTACATCATTATTACAACCCATAATGTCTTAAAACCTCGCACAAGTCAAGATGGGAGATCATATACTCCCCAAATCAAACATCATAAAATCAAGTAAATACGCGGGCCAGGTGGTCAGAGCCAGACTAAGGAAATTCAACTCTAACTTCGCTCTAAGCATAGCCATGACCCTGCTTACTTCCTGCACAAGATCAACAAAAGGTGAGCTACAGAGCTCAGGGTACAACACTCTTGTCGAGGTTAGCACACATAAAGTCTTCCATATCAAGTAATGAAATATGAAAGAGAAATACAAGAACTAACTTGATATTTAAATCACGAAAAGACACTAACATGCTGATCATAATATATCTCATGGAAATATTTAGTGAAGTCATATGACATACCTTCAGATATTTATTTAAATCTTTTATCGTTAGGTCGAGGAATGATTTCCACATATGTCCTAGCTGACCAACTCAAGCCAGTAGCCTCCACGGTTGGACCAACTCAACAACCGTGGAGGTGACATACTATGGAATCAATTCCTCATCAACATACATGTTAGTGGCTCTACATCCCTACTTTCATACAGTAGGAACCGGAGTGAAAGCAGGTGGACCAACTCAACACTTTCGATAGCTCTCGGTCGGACCAACTCAGCGGTAGTGAGCTATAAATATATATCGATTATACTAAGCACTCGAAGAGTCACGGAAAGGGGTTTTATTTCTAGAAAATCGAATGGTTTGAAAGCAGAGATAGTTTGTTTGGTAAAAAGCGAGTTATAGAAATCACCCCTTCCCTACCTAGTATCATACTCTCTCGGCTCTGTCATGGGAGCCACCTCTAGCAGCAGCGTGTATGTGAAGTCTGATTGTAGTGCACTAATATGTCTATGTAATATAATCTCTACTTTCATGCTTGAAAATTTATAGTATTTCATAAATGGATTTTCTGAAAATACTGAACATGATCTCTACTTTCATACTAGGAAACTTACAGTATTTATGAAAATTAATCAACTCAGATCATGCATTCTCATGAAGACAATACGAACAAAATACGGGAAAATACGGTAAATGTACAATTGTGTTCCCTCACCTCAGTATAGTAGATCCCTAGGATTGGTCGAGCTCTTCGCAGTGGTAACTTGACCCTTGCCCTTCCCTTGTCCTAGAGAACAAAATACGGATATTCAGGAATACGAACCCGTATTCTTAATTTGTATTCTTGTTTAAGCTCAAAAGAGTACGACAGGTTTTATCAACTACATTTAAAGTATAATTCTCTTTATACAACCTCGTATTTCTAAAGAATGAAAGATACGGATTTGTTCCATTAAAGATTTAACATAGTCTGCTTGGACCCTTCATAACTTCCGATCCGGAAGCCCGATCGGGTCGATCAAGTATTCGTTACGAAGGTCTCTCGATGACCTTTCTAATGATATAAATACTCCTATATCGGGGAAGCATTGGGGGCTGAATTCATCCCAGAAAGGGACAGCCCGACATGTAATCTAACGAAATTTCGGCAGAGTCTCCTCTGTTTTTAGGGCTCCGAATTTAATACAAACATACACATTATACAAGACATTAAGAAAACATAACATCCTACAACCATACAAGCCTTCATTCATACCCCCTTTCAAGTCTCATACTCTACTCATGCTTCTACTTAGGGTTTCTTTCAACTTAGATTTTGAATTAGTTAATTTAGATATTATCATTCCCAATTTAGGGCTCACAGTGGTTTGTTTGTGGGCTCTCTCGCAGGATCGAGCAAGGGCGATTTGGGTACGTAGAAGCTTGGCGGTGGTGGCCGGCAGCTTCATAGAAGGTGGCGATAGGGGTCTGACTCCGTCGTCGGGCGGCCGATCACGCGATTAGCGTGGCTCGACGGGCGCCCGGCGGTGGGGAGAGAGCTTCATGTGCGCTGGTCTCATGGACCTATGCAGGCGGGCCGGCCGTGAAAGGTGGTGTGGTGGCGCGAGCTCCTTCAAGCAGCGGCGACTCCCCGACGGTGATGGATCTCGTGGGCGAGAGGAAGAGAAGACGGGGTCGGGGGAGAGAAAGAGAGGTTGAGGGTCCTGTCCCTCCCTCTCTTTCCTCTCTTTTATAATACATTATCCTTTATTAAAAGGTATGATTTAATAAAAAATATTATTTAATTGCTTTTTACTGTACAAACACGGAAGTTCACCTTTCTCCTGGCCAGATCGGCATTTTGTGGATCGAGGCGACTTGTTTATTAATTAGTACATTATTATTATGTCATTCTAATAATTATTTACATCCTATCAGTGGTCATGGGCCCCATCTTGTGGTTCTACCTGCCTGACTACGATCCACCAGATCCCGGCCTTCCCTAGCCTTTGGACCCACCAATCCTACTTTATCGGAACTCGTATTTTTGTCCCATATACCCGACTAATTAATTTAGATTAATTAAATCTTATTAAATCTCATGATTAATCAACCGTAATTAATCCCTCTAGTCTATCTCCGTCTATTCCATGTCCAATTTGGCCTGGCCCAAATACGGCCTTCTCGGCCCAAATGGTTGCCATTTCGGACTTAGTTAAATAATCTTCCTGATTTTCCTTAATTAAGTTTGTTATAATAATTAATCTAATTACGTGTTAATTAATCCCATTATTTTCTCCATAAAATAATTTATTAAATCATGGAAATTTTCAGGGCGTTACAATCCCCCTCCCCACTCTCTCTCTCCCTCTCTTATACCTCATAGGTCATTATTAGGCCATTGGTCATTGGGGTCGTTGCTAACATCAGCGCAGGTACTCATGCAACATCGCTCACACTCTCTTTATGTGAGGGAATTTTCTCTTGGACCACTAGGAGGTGGCCAGTTATTAGTTATGTGAGTCTTACTACTAGTGGTGGACATGGGCCGGGTAGCCCATGGGCTGGCCTGAACCCAACCCCAAAAACAAGGATCTGGGCTTAGGAAAATGACCTAAAAGATTGGGTTGGGTTGGGTTAAACTAAGCAAGCCCAATTATATTTCGAGCTGGGCTTGGGTTATATAGATTTTGGCCCAGCCCAGCCCGGCCCGACCAGAATATTAAATATATATATATATATATATATATATATAAATGTTACAATCAGGCCGGCCAGCTGATTGTAACATTTATATTATATCTAATATATTATATTTTTTATAATAATTTTAGATATATTTTCATTTATCTATAAATTTTAAATAGTATATAGATATGTATATATACTTTTAAAATTATATGCACACATATACATGTATTCTTAAGATAAGATAATTTTGAACCACTTGTGTTATTTATGTTCTGCTTGTTTATATAATAGTCTAATATATGTTATATTTAATTATTTATATTATTAGTAAAAAATAAAATTATTTTATTTTTGGGTTGGACTAGAATGGGCCTGGGCTAAACAAAATTCTGATGAGCCGGGTTTGGGCTAACAAATTTTAACCCGAAAATGACCCAGCCTAGCCCAAATGCATGGGTTGGTTTTTTGAGTCTAGCCCAGTCCAGACTTGGCCTAGCCCAACCCATGTCCAGCCCGACTTACTACCATAAGATCTCTAATCAGGGGTGAAATCGGTTCGATTTGGGTCGGTTTGGACAAATTTCCAAACTAAACCGGTATTTTTCGGTTTGAAAAAAATCAAACCAAACCGAACCGGACCGAACAGTTTGAAAAATGAAACCAGGACAAAGTAGTTCGGTTTGAACCGCGGTTTGAAAAATAAATCATAATTCTATATCTATTCTCTCGTCATATCTCTCCTTATATAAATGAGAGAGTGAGATAAATCATAATTTTTTTATAATTATCCCTATGAGATGGATCTTGATTGAATTCAAATTCAAATATTAAATCATAATCAAATTATGGTTATCTCCTTTCATCAAATACCAATCCCTGTAAGGTTAACCAAGTCGGATGACATATGTTGGTTCAATTCTCATTTCTGAAATTCAAAACTCATTTCTGAACTTCAAAACTGAACAAAACTGAATATTAATCGATTTCAAACTAAACCAAACCAAAGCAAACCAATATATTTTCGGTTTCAACGATTTGAAAAAACAATAGTTTTGAAAGATTAGTTTAGAGTGGTTTGGGCGGTTTGGGGTTTTGAAGTTTCAACCCATACACTAATTATATGCCATGTGTAGGGTCTGCTTCTCCCACCCTAACATTACTATTATTGGCAACATAATTTGCTTTTGTTTTTTTATATATTAATTTATGAAATGGGAAACATCTCAGAAACCTCTTCAATTTTCTTTAACCTGGGAAGTTGACGAACATCATGTAGCATGTAGGATCCTGGCACATGCATGAGGTATCATAAATATCACGTTGATGCACAAGAGAAGTCTAAGCAATAGTCAGGCACCACAAACCTGTCATGCCATTCAATACTCTATACTATGTTCTATAACCACATGTCTTTGTTGTACTTATAGACCAGCTGTTTATTTGTTTCAGCTTTCAATAAACAAAATAACCAGGCCTCTGGAAGCACACACCAGCAGAGAGATCAAACAAGAGGAAAATAGATATTTAACTAATTTTTAAATTAGAAGTAATGTCTTTTTTCATCTTGAACTTTATCCTATTGATTATTTTTGGTTCTTATATGAGTCAGCATCTGTATTTTTATATTTAAATATTTTAAATATTTTATTTTCCTTTTTGGCGTGGTGTATACGGCACTCATCACTTAATTGGAGTTTGACATTTTACAAACGTGAGCATTTATGGCACATCAGTGTCCGTTCTATTGAAAAATCAATTTTTTTATTAGATAATAAATTTTTAATCTTTAAAATAGTGCCAGTTTCACTGTAAATCTTTGGGGTATTTATGAATGAGGGTATAACTAATACTATGGTGGGTAGAGATTTATCTAACAGTACAGAGATTGTTTGACAATTTACTTTTTTTTATTAAATTATACACAATAATGTTAAATTAAATTTAAAAAAAAAAATTGTGGCATATTCTGGGCAGGCAAAAGGGTGCCAGTGCCCCATTAAAATATATATTATTAAAAATTTAAATATTAAAATATGTATTTTTCAGTCAAAACAGGACAAAAACAAAATAATTTTAAAAATAATATTTTTAAGAGTACCATATAAAGTTCTGGAACAAGAGTGCGCGGTATTAATCTTTTTAAATTATCATCCCCTGCAACATATATCACTTATTAAGGTCTTAAACTAAACCTCAACTTCTCGGTTGAAGATCCAGGAGAAAGGCATCATTTGTGAACACTTACTCCCGCTCCACTTTTGAGTTCGTTCTTCCAGTTTTCTTATCCTCTCAGCAAGTCCACACACATACTCCTGTGCCTCCCTCCCGTCTGCTGACAACCCGGTGATCTCTCCAACCCCCCACCTCTCCAAAAAAAACTCCAAGATATCTCCATAATCCTTAGTAGTATAAACACCAATCCTCTGAGCAACAGCAGAGTAGTGATTAAATAGGTTGTTGTCTTGGCCATCATAGAGCAATGCAGCAGGCATAGTGATCCTCTTCCTCATCATGTCTGCCAGTGACACCATGGTTGTGTTCGGATCCACGGCAAATAACTTCTCAACAACCTTTGTGTAAGCCATCTCATGCCTCTTCTCATCTGCCGCAATGGTGCCACATATCTTAGCAAGTGTGACATCCCCATGAACTTTAGCCATCCTCGCTGTATTCCCATGAGAGATGAAGGTTGCTCTCTCTTGAAAAGATGTGTAAATGAAGCCTAGGTATGGACTGTTCTCTGCTTGCATGTTCTGCATGAATAGAAAATAATAATAAGAAGAAAAAAAAAGTACTTGAAATTAAGTTAACTTATATATATATATATATATTAATTACCATGCCAGAAGAGATGAGATAGTGTATGGTTTTCTCAATCTGTTTCATGTTCAACCGTCCAGTTAAGTAGAGATACTTGTTAAGAAGGTCGCCGTGCCGGTTCTCTTCTGCAGTCCAGCTTCTTGTCCATCTTGCCCAGGACTTCATGCTGTCCCCGGTCTCGTCGTGGGTGCCATTCAAGCTGTTGAGGAAGCTCTGGTATGTGGGGAGGGCCTCCTCGGTGATCATGTTGCCCACGAGGCAGACGTAATACTCGTCTGGAAGTCCCTCAGAGCGAGCTCTTATATCCTTTACTTCGTCTGTGAAGCATTTTGATGTGGCGTCAGGGAGGAAGTCTTGAGGCTGCCATGAATCCTCCACTTTCTTTAAGAATGTCAACATGTTTTCCTCAGCCCATCCCTCCAAGTACTTGAAGATTTCTAGTTTCTCTTGTGTCATGGAGTGAGTTCTATCACCTTTGCTCATGATCTTCAGCTTCATTTTCCTGGTTGTTAATATAATGTCAAATTCTTTTATTACTCCTCTAATAAGTGCTTTACCCAAATTTACACACACATATATATTTATATAACATCAAAAAAAAAAAAAAGCCAAAGAATATAAGTCTAGAGAATACTAGGGAAAGCTTGAGAGCTTGAGAGTGAAGAGCAATATCCATACTTTGGGTTTGATGGAAGGCTCAGGGCCATTTTGAATTTGGAAAGCTTGTTAGGCTCGGAAGAAGAAGCTGGGAAGATGGAAGATAAAGATGGTGGAGGAGAGAGGAGAGGAAGCCCAAACACCATCTTTTCCTTTCCTTTGCCCCCCTTTCTTTCTGGAAGGTAGTGAAGAGTGAGAAGGTATCGAAAGGGTGCAAGCATCTTGGGTGGTATATATAGAGGAGGAAAACTTTTATGGAGCCGGCTCCATCTATTTTTAGATGGAGCTCCCTCCATTTTGGTACTTAAAAATTGTTTTAAGTATTTTCAACTGTACGGATGGGAAGATCATCGAAAAATAAGCTAGTATGTCCATTTTCATATAATTTGGTGACCGTTTGGTCCTTCCACTTAATAGTTGAAATTTTGTAAAAATTTCAACGGTCCAAAAGTTTAGAATTTCAACCGTTAAGTGAGAGGATCAAACAGTCACCAAATTATATGAAATTGATATATTAGCTTATTTTTTGATGATCTTCCTATCCGTATGGTTAAAAATATTTAAAATATTTTATAAATACTAAAATAGAGCTGGCTCTATTTAAGATTTTACCTATATAGAAGGAGATCTATGGTTTGGTGGAAAGTTCATTAACGAGCTTAGTACACATAAGACTTTGAATTTCTTTTCAGCTTCTTTTTAATATTTACTTATTGAAACTTTATTGAAATTTTTTATGCATATATGTAATTTGTCGTAGAGAAAGTAGTACCATATGTCACATATATATACACACACATTCCCTTTCAACTCTAAATTTTGCATAAATATTCATCTACTGTACGTTGTAATATTCATCTACTGCTGTAAAACACAGTTGAATAGTGTATAGAATTAACGTAACCTATTGAATAATATTATATAGCATTCATGATTCACCTATCATGATTCACCTTCTTAATAGCATTCATATTCACCTATTCGATAGCATTCATGATTCACCTACTAATCTAAAGACAATTATAGTCATCCTTGATTTTAACTGAATAAATAAAAAACAGAAAACTATGCGCGCAAAAGTAAAAGACCATGGCGAACACCGCAACAAAATTGATTTCTAGGGACCATATTTTAAAGACTGCATGTGAAAATGATCCTTAAAAATACACTAATAAGAACTGAATTTTTAATGGTCCCCAAATTTTAATTTTTTATAAAACATTTAGGATCAGATTTTATTTTGGTCCCTGTTAATGTAAAAATTCCGGTCCTTAAAATTTTTGAATTTGGTGGAAATTGAAAAAAAAAGGAAAATTACTGTAGGGTCCCTGACATATTTCCATTTTCCCCGCAGGCCCCTCTGACTTTCCAACTCCGTGGTCAGACCCACCTTTTTGAAATTATTCCCATGAGGTCCCTCCCATCAGGCTGCTGTTATGTTCTTTTTAAAAATGACAGGAATGCCCCTTTCTCTGTCGCGTTCTCTGCGTTTGCCCTTCTCTCTGTGTGTTATTTAGGCGCGAAAAATCCCGCCCAGTCACATCGCCTTTCCCCCTGCAATACCGATGGCTTGCTTGGGCAGCAAGTTTACTCATCCAGCATACTTTCTCATTTCTCCATCAAGAGCTTCTTCTGCGCATCATCTGCATATCAGTTCTTTCCTCCACCTTGAGCTTCGACTCTACATCTTCACCACCCTTCGCCAATGGAGACCATCTTTGTTGTTGCTAGGTACAAAGGAGAAGGCCATGCGCTTGACTTTACCATGTTGTCCTCGTGTCAATCGGTGATGGAGGATATCTACAATTATTAGAGCCTCGAATCTTCATGTGTGAGAGTAAAGTATGTCGTCCCAGACGTTCACAAAACTATATGTTCCGTTGAGTCAGATGGAGATTTCTCGTGGATGTGCAGCCTGCATCGTATATTCAACAAGATGGTGGTGGACATGATGGTTGAGGATAGGGCTACTGTGACATCGAAGGACAGGGCAGAATCATTTGATGCCCCGTAATGATTTGTCTTTTTCTCTGTTGAAGTTGGGGTTTTTTTTTTTTGTGAAGTTTCGCTTAGAATTCAACCCAAAGCGTGTATGTTTCGTGATCTTTCGCTTATTAAATGTGCGGTTGAAGCAGTTAGTTTGACCTAGTATTTGTCTTCACGCTAGCTATCCTACCCTAATCGTGTAGTTTTTCTTGAGTATTAGTGTAGTTTTTGGAGTCGCACTTATTATTACGTGGTTGTATCGTTTGTTTTGGATTAATCGTTTGCTACCTTGGTTAAAATTGTTTATTGTTTTGGTTTACTCGTTTACTATTTTGGGTAAAATCGTTTATTTTCTACGCAGGTGTTCCCACCCAACGTTGCCATCACAACAAAAAGAAATTAACTTACATACGATGGAGCACTTGGAGTTAGAGTCCATGGTGATCGACACGGTCCGACAGAAATTTGAGAATGCGGATCACTTCAGGGATGCTTTACGGGCCTTTTCCATCCGGCGTAATTTCGACTATCGATTCATTAAGAACGATAAACATAGAGTCACCGTTGAGTGTGTAGTGGGTGATTGTGAATGGCGTCTCCACTCATCGAGGGATGGCGTCGTTCAAACATTCAGGGTTAAAACGATAAAAGGACTACATACATGTGGACAATCATAACAATTCCATCAACTTAACAAGTAAGACCTACTCTTGCCGTTATTGGGAAGTCTTCGGTCTCCCATGCAAACACTCTTGCGCAGCAATTATGTAAATAGACACAAGTGTGTATCGTTATGTTGATGACTTCTTCACGGTAGCAGCATACAGAGCATCATATGAGGTACCAATATTTCGGATTCCTGACCATGACAGACCGACCGACGCCTCACGGGAACTTCGCATGCATCCACCTTTGATGAAGAAGAGGGTCGGCCGCCCTAGATAGCGAAGGATTGAGTCGCAAGGATTCGACATTAGACCACTTCATTGTAGTCGGTGTCATGAGGCTGGGTATAATAGAAAAACATGCAACTATGTCATAGCCGACTGAGTGAGCATAAAGTGTATGCATAATAAACTAGTGTTGATGGATCGTAAACAACAGACGGGAGTGTATTATTTGGAGTCTTATGATGCGTCCTTTATTATACCGAATGATAGGATTATTTTACGGTATAAATCGTGTATTTTAGCGTTGTTTTCGTTTAGACGAATGAATCAAGAATCATAAATAAATTTCAAAGTAACATTCATGTGCAAAATATACGGAATTACATTTCACAACAGATCTGAGAACAAACAAAACTCAAAATCCCATCTACACTGCTGGTTGCAAAAGGTTCTTTGCATTCCGTTCTCACCCAGCCAGAAGTTATGGGTCACATCAGTGGCGTGGAACCCATAAGGTGGGTGATCGAAAGTAAATTGTCTACGTTTTGTAAATCTCCCACCAGGAAACCAAGTTACATGGCGAATTATTTGTGCAATGACTCGTCCGAATTGGTAGATGGCGGAACTACTTGACCTTCTACATTTGATAACCCCTGATGAATCATCCACTTTCCCTTCAGCGACGCTGTTCAAGAGTCTCATGCCCGATTCCTTCGTTTCCTCGCTCATGAACAATATTATACCTGCTGCATATCCAGCAAGTAGGGAACCTCTCTTCGCTGCGTCAATGGGATGATGTACTCCAGAGGGCATTTCCAACCGAAGAGTTTCCTCCTGCCAATCAATCAATAGTTAACAATGTTTACTACGAGTAATTACAGAGAAACACTACGAAAGGAGGTAGGAGATACTCACCAGGCCGAGCATGATGTTCGCTCTCAGATTCCCACACGCCGCACACCTGCGGAGGAATCCCACATATTCGTGGAAAGAAAGAAGACAATAACGGGTATCGGTGTCAACGAAAATGTTTTGTCCAACTATCCGACTCTCACATATCCGTTGAAAGAGCTTACAACTGTTGGGTTAGAAATTAGTTTACCATAACTGAAAGCTGCATTAGACAACCAAACAACAAAACAGAGATGAATGAAAAAAAATCTCAATTACTATTGCCGTAAGTTCCCTGGAGGCACGAAAATGTACATGGGGCGGAAGACTACCTTCTGGTGGGTAGATATGAAGCGGGAGATAGCCGAGTTTGTGGCCCATTGCCTTACACTCGCCAGTAAAAGGCAGAGCACCGTGGCCGACTATCATGCGCCCTACCTATACTAGTGTGGAAATGGGAACATATAGTGATGGATTTCGTGAGAGACTTACCTTGTTTCCAAAAGGGGAATGAAGCCGTATGGGTGATCATTGACCGACTGACCAAGTCGGCACATTTCTTGGCATTAAGACGTAAGATGAGCCTGGCGCGACTAGCCAAGTTATACTTGGACAAGATTGTTTGTCTACATGGCATACCAATGACGATCATATCTGATCGAGACCCCAGATTCGTCTCGGCATTTTGGAAGAGTCTACATGCAGCTCTGGGTACCCGATTGACCTTTAGGACTACCTTCCATCCACAGACGGATGGTAAGTCGGAGAGGACAATCCAGATATTATAAGATATGCTTAGGGCATGTACTCTAGACTTCACCGATTCATGGGATGAACACCTGGCTATGGCAGAGTTCGCCTATAACAACAGCCTACCAAAGAAAGCATCCAGATGGCGCCCTATGAGGCTTTGTATGGGCGACCATGCCAATCTCCCATATTTTGGAACAATGTGAGAGACCGTAAATTTGAAGGACCTGATGAAGTACGGAAAGCTGAAGAACAAGTAAAAGTCATCAGGGAAAGACTGAGGATAGCTCAGAGCCGTCAGAAGAGCTATGCTGATAAAAAACGCTCTGTAGTGGAATTCCAGGTGGATGACAAAGTACTTCTGAAGGTATCACCCATGAAGGGTGTATTGAGATTTGGAAAGTGCGGGAAGCTTAGGTCGCGTTACATTGGACCTTTCGAGATATTAGAGCGAGTTAGGAACGATGCGTATCGGGCTTGGCTCCCCGCTCTAGTCTCGGCTCATGTCCATAACGTCTTCCACGTCTCCATGTTGAGGAAGTGCTTGACCGACCCAACCAAGATCATAGAATATGAACCGGTTGAACTCCAGCAGGATCTATCTTATGAGGAGTTTCCGGTAGAAATACTTGACTACAAGGAACAACAACTCAGGAATCAAACTATTCCTTTAGTCAAAGTAAGATGGAACAACCACATTGGTGGTAAAGCCACTTGGGAGCGCGAAGCTGATATGAAAAAGCGCTATCCTGACTTGTTCAAATGATCCTTAATGTGAGTTTAGGGACTAAACTCCTATAGAGAGAGGGGGGGGGGATTGTAAAACCCGCCATGAAATAAATAAAGATTTATTTTCCCATATTTTTTTTATAGCAATTTTATATGGCAAGCGGTGAAATTTTTGGAAAAATCATAAAGGTCTATTTAATCTAGATTAATTGAGTGTTAATTAATCCAGGTTAATTATGAGTTAATTAATCCAGATTAATTATATGTTAATTAATCCAGATTAATTATCGAGAAAAAAATAGACAAATATTCAAATCCCGGGAAAGGGGGATATGGTCGGGGACTGGGACAGCCCCGTGATGCCACAGTATTCCCGTGATGAAGGATTTGACTAAAAGCCGATATTCTCGGATCTGGTCTGGCGAGAGACAAACCCCGTGACATTACAGTGCACCCATGCCACTGGGACCATTAACCCGAGATTTGCGGATTTGGGTCCGGTACAAGGACGGGAGAATCTGTAACGCCCTGAAAATTTTTCATGATTTAATAAATTATTTTCTGGAGAAAACCATGGGATTAATTAACACGTAAATTAGATTAATTATTTTAACAAACTAAATTAATGAAAATCAGGAATTTATGAAACTAAAGTCCGAAATCGCAACCATTTGGGCCGAGAATGCCGTATTGGGCCAGGCCAAATTGGGCATGGAATAGTCGGAGATAGACTGAAGAGATTAATTACGGTTGATTAATTAGAGGATTTAATAAGAGTTAATTTAATCTCAATTAATTGGTCGGGAATACGGGACAAAAATGCGAGTCCCGATAAAGTAGGATTGGCGGGTCAAAAGCCGAAAGACCGGGATCTCGGTCGGGCGTGTAGCGCTACCCGTGAAGCTACAGTATGGTCCGTGACCACCGAAAGGATGTAAAGAAGAAATAAAATAATAAAATCATAAAATATTAATTAATAATGGAGTATCTTGGTCCGCGGAATGCGGATCTGGTCGAGGAAAGGGCAGGTTCCCGTGTTTGTACAGTGGAAGAGACACAATAATTCAGTTAATATATTATTAAATTATAAAAAGTTACTTTAATTTTTATAAAGGGAAAGTGAGAGGGAGAGAGAGAGAAGACTCATCCCCTCTCACTCTCTCTCACGACCTCCTTCTCTCCCTCGCGAACTGCGAGCTCACCGCGCCTGCAGCCTCACCGGCGAGAGCCACCGTCGGCCGCCCTTCCCTTCCCCCGATTCTCTCTCTCTGCTCCGGCATCCCGAGCCACCAGCTCGCCGACTGCGCACAGCTTGAAGCCGGCCCAACAAGCTTCAATCGGCCGGCGCTTGCCCTACTCCGGTCGGCCGCTCACAGGCCTAGCTCCACCCACGGAAGCACGAAGCCGCACGCTGCCGCCGCCGCCAGCCAAAGAACGCCGCCAGATCGCCATCGTCTTTGGCGCACCAACACACCGACCGTTCCCTGCCATAACCGCGAGCACCGCTGGTCGCCCTCCCTCACGCACGCATTGTGCCCGCATCCATCGATTTTGGTAAGCTGAATAGAGATTAGCAAGGGAGTGAACTGATTGGATGAATGCAGGTTTAATTACTTAAAAATGGACATGGGTATGTTTATAGTATGGATGATGGATGAAATATAATGAATGGGAATGAAATCATAAGCATGTGTGAATGTTTGTACTAATTTCGGAGCCCGAAAAACAGAGGAGACTCTGTCGAAATTTTTGCTAATTCTTCTTGACTAATATTTCATGAGTTAGTATTGTAGATTATCATGACCATATGAGCATGTTAGAGACTAGTAAACATGTTAATGGTGAAGTTAGCAAAACTCTGGGCTTAGAGCATTAACCGTATTATTTATACTCCTTGTTAAATGTGTAGACACATGTTAACTAGGAACATGCTTAATTAGGTTAAAGAACTTACCGTATTTGTTCGAGCTTAGATATGGAATACATGTTAAGAATACGAATTCATATTCCTAAAGATTCGTATTTGATCTCTAGGACAAGAAAGGGGTAAGGGTCAAGTCACTGCTGCCGAAGAGCCCGACCAATCCTAGGGATCTACGATACTAAGGTGAGGGAACACAACTGTAAATCTCTTCATTTGATTTGTATTTTGGTCGTTTTGATCTTTGGGATTTCATGTTATGAAATCGTTATGATTTTATGAAATGCTTTTCAGTTTTCAAGCATGATTACCGATTTATTCGAAGTTTGAGATCATGTTCATGAAAAGCATGTGGAAATATTGCACATTTTTATATATTGCCATGATAGACGTATTAGTGCGTTGCATCTTACTTGAATACATGCTTGTGCCAGACGTGGCTCTACGATAGAACCAGAGAGTACGGTACTAGGTAGGGAAGGGGTGGTTACATAACTCTGATTTTCTTTAACTATCCAACTATCTGTTTTCAAACCCTTCTGATTTCAAAAGAAAACAAAACCCCCTTTCGGTACTCTTTGAGTGCCTAGTATACGTATATACTCGTATAGCTCACGACCGATGAGTTGATCCGACCGGAGAGATACTGATTGATTGGTTCATTCCACTCTGGTACCGCTGTATGAAAGTAGAGGTGTAGATGACACTAATATGATAGATAATGAGAAATCAATTCCATAGCTTGTCACCCCATGGTTGTTGATACTGTCCAACCTGGGAGGACCTTGACTTGTGTGGAATTGATCTATGTCCAGGACGAGGAGTTGTTTCCATAGCTTGTCACCCCATGGTTGTTGATACGGTCCAACCTGGGAGGACCTTGACCTGTGTGGAATTCATCTCCCGTTCTGATGATGATAAAGGATTAAAGAAATGCATAAGTGCATATCATATGATTTCAGTGAATAATACCATGATTTTTATCATGATCAGCATGCTGCTTCACATGTTTTAAGTGTTATTCGGTTTTGGTATTTCGCCTTTCGATAATTTTATTATCTCAAATTGAAAGTGTACAGGTTTGTTATTCCTGACAGTGGTGTTAGTACCTCACTGAGCTTCTGTAGCTCACCCTGTTGATATTCTCTTTTGCAGGTAGTAAGCAGGGTCATGGCCCTGCTTAGAGTGAAGTTAGGTTTGGATTCCCTTAGTCTGGCTCTGACCACCTGGCCCGCGTCTTATATTTGATTTCAAGTTGTTGTATTTGGGGAGTATGATATCTCCCAACTAGACTTGTGTGAGATTTTAAGACATTATGAGTTGTAATATTGTTGTACTTGAATTTATATTTCCTTAAAGGGTTAAAGCCATTTTTGGTCCCTGAAAACAGAGCCAATGTTCATTTCCATCCCAAAAATTTAAAATTTGTTCAATACGGTCCACATTAGCATATACTACCAGTTATCACTCCACATCAGCAAAATAATGACCTAAACATAATAATAAAAAGATTATATGCATTTCATTGGTATTCCACATGACCGCCACGTCAGCAATAGGGACCAAAAATGCCAAAATACGGAATATATAGGGACCCAAAATGTCAAAATATGCAATACAAAGGGACCATATTGAACGAATTTTGAATTTTGGGATGGAAATGAACATTGGTCCCGTTTTCAGGGACCAAAAATGGCTTTAACCCTTCCTTAAATGTTAGTTTGATTCTGATTAATTATGTCTTTATACAGCCTTAGGCCGGGGTTCACTCTCTGACCTGGCTGGTGTGACACCTGGGTCCTGAAAAGGATTAGGGTGTTACAGAATCAGGGCAGTGGACCCCAGTTTGAATGAAATAAATTCACCCGTGATTGAACATTAATCACGTGGGTGAATAGTAGGCATGTGAAGCTATAGTGACTAAATATTTTAATTAAAGATATCATAGTTATAATATATTTTATGTTAAAATTTATTGTTATATAAGAAATGTTAATAAAAAGGGAGAGTGAATAAAAATCTCTCTTTCCCATCTCTCTTGTTCTTCTCTCTCGCTCATGCCTCCACTCGATCTTCCTCTCTCTCGCTCCATCACAAGGGACGAGAAAACCGGGCGAGCTACCTCCGCTCGCCACCACCGGGCATGACCCTATTTTTTCCCCAAAGCGGCGCCCCCCTCCAGCGCTACAAGCATCTGCTGGCGCGAGTAGCTCCCCGCCCCGTTCTGTTGGCCGGATTCCGTTGTACTTCGAGTTGATCCACCGAGCCACGGCGCCGGCGACAACCCTCAGCAGCCCGTCGTGACCCGATCCCTCTCTGACACCCCTTGCGCGCGCTCCTGTGCGGCTGGGACCAGCTCCCCTTTTTCGCTCATTTCCAGGCGAGATCCGGCGGCGGTAGGCGAAGATCGGCGGCGATCGAAGCCCCCACGTTCACCGGCGACCGGTCAGCTCAATTGGCAAGGGAAAACCCGCATAGGAGTAACAAGAGCTTCAAGTAAACCTCTTGAACCCTAAATTGAGGGAATTCTTAATTAATGGATTAATTAAATGCATGAGCTGGTCAATTGATGGTTCAAGGATTGTTCATGCTTGTTGGAGAGGGTTTGGATGATAGAACAAGGATTGATTGGTATGAATGTTAATTAAGTGATGAAAGAGGCATGGAAGGTTAGAAGCATGATGATATTGTGTAGAAGCAATGATTTATGGTTGGAGACTAATTGCCATGTATTCATATGTTGTTTATATGGATGTATGAACTTGTGAAATCCAAGTGAATTGGATTTCTTTGTGGAATGTTTGTATATTTTCGGGGTCCTAGAAATAGGGGAGGTGCCGCCGAATTTTCATAAAAATCTCTAAATATAAATGTCCCATTAGTTTTCATGTTAACATGCTTAATTATGATTTGTTTTCATGATTAACATGCTTAATGATTTCATGCTTTAGATTAGTTAATCTTGGCTAAATAAGCATGCTTAGGGGCATTCTAAGAATCTTAAAGGCATAATATGCTTGTTAAGTAAGGAAGCATACTTTAAGTGAGTTTAATATCTTCCAAGCATGATTGAGTTTAAGGATTTATGGGTAATCGTATTTCGTATTTAGATAGGAGATTGCTTAAGTGTAGAGACACTGAGAGTTTCTATCTATTTACTAGATCCTGATTCAGACGCGTGAGACGTGACGAGGATCAGAGATTGACTTCTAGTCAGGTAGGATCTTGCACGGGGTTTGTGAGTATCTCATTTCTCTTACCTTGTTTATGATTCTTGTACTCTTATCTCCTCGAGAGGTTCCTAAACATATTCGAGATGGGTTTCCTCATATGTATCGGCTTTATATCTCGGGGAGATTGTTGCTTTCCTTATTCTCTTATACATATTTGAGTCGAGTTTACTTCTTAAATATGTTTGGCTTCCGATCTCGACGAGATCATTGATTATATATATATTCAAGATGTTGTTGCCTTGGATATATATATGTATACCTGTTGTTAGGTATTCGTACTAGCAATCTCTTACGTACAGGCATGATACATCGGACGGAGGCCCCGGCAGAGGGCGAATAATTTCTGGCCACGAGCACGTGGTGCTCCATCGGACGGAGGCTCAGTCAGAGGGCAATACTATCTGGCCATGTATACATGATTGATATAGCGCTATCCGGCGTAGACCGGAGATGATATCTAGAGGATATCATATGATACTGGAGGTATAATTGTATCGTATATGCTAGGAGATTGAGTACATCTGTGGATTTATCCACATTCCCAAGACTTATTATTTTCTTGTGATGTTGTTGCACTTGCATATTTATTCTTCTTTTATTCTGTTCTTTGCTAGTGGCTTTCGCGACCTTTATTGCTTTTCTAGTGATCCTACTGAGCCTTTTTCTTTGGCTCATGCACTTGATTGATGTCTTTCTCAGGTGACGAGGAGGAGTACGTTCAGACTAGACGGCAACTTTCCGAGTAGCTGACCTGGACTTGCTTATTCTATCTTGAGGTTTGCGCACCTCTTTTCATTTGTGTGTGTTTGTGAGACTCGTTTTCTCTCTTTGTTTTATGGACCATTAGTGGTGACTTGGACGGATCCTTGTGTGGGTCGTATAGACCCTAGTATTGTATTTGTATGGAGTTGTGTAAACTCCCTTCTTCTTTCATATATAAATTCCGTTGTTTATCTATCTCTGGATAATTATTATTGTATAGGACCTCTGAGGCCTTGTGCCTGGATGAGGACTCGTCCCTGTTTGGGTATGGCCGATCTGTCCACGTGCCTGTCGTCCCTGTTCGGGGCGTGATACAAATTTCTCCTCAATAGCTAACCGACGGGCTATGTGCGACACAAGAGAGGGTTTAGGCAAGGGGACCCACTATCTCCTCTACTCTTTGTTCTAGTCATTGATGTTTTCAGTTCGATGATGACAAATGCCATGAGGGCAAACTTATGCAAGGGCATTCGATTTGGTGACTTGGAAGACGATGAGATCTCCACTCTCCAATATGCAGACGATCTACTTGTATTGTGCTCCAGGGACATAGGAAACTTTAGATTTTAAAGATGATATTCTTCCTCTACGAAGGCCTAATGGGGCTCAGAATCAACTACCACAAGAGTATCGTCATCCCCACTAAGATGATCTCCTACACACCCCGAGACCTCAAGTTGATGAAGGGATGTAATGCCGGCTACTTACCTATCAGATACCTAGGATTGCCAATCTCAAGATCCAAGCCAAAGAAGTAGGAAGTGAGGGCGATCATTACTAAATTAAAAATATGATTGACAACATGGAAATGGAAAATTCTATCACTGGGGGATGCATTACACTACTCAATGCGGTGCTCATAGCAATCCCAAATTACTGGCTATCCATCTTCCCACTGCCGGAGTGGGCAATCCATCAGATCGATCAGATCAGGCAAAATTTCCTTTGGAGAAGAGCCGGGGAGGATAGGAAAGCCTATAGTTTGGTGAGCGGGGAAAGAATATGTAGACCCAAGGAACTAGGCGAATGGGGTGTCATCAACCTCCCCTGTTTTAACCTGGCAATGCTGGGAAAATGGTGGTGGCGTCTACTCACAGGCAATGGCGGATATAAGGGGGGTGGGCCACGCCCCTAAGTTTTGTAAAATTTCTAATTGCCCCCCTATATTTTAAAAAAAAATTTAGATAAATATAAAATTTACAAGGGTTTAAGTGAGAAAATCTAAACTAAAACCTATCTTCACCCATCAAAATTTGCAAACTTCCCCATTGCCCCCCAAAGTTTTCAAAAGTTTTTATAAAAATATAAAATTTATAAGAGTTTAATTGAAAAAAACCTAAACTAAAACCTATCTTCAACCTGTGATTATACCTCTTCTCTCTTGCTCACCGTCGCCACCGCCTAATCTTTGTTGCCGACTCGCCGCCTTGCCATTGCCGGCTTGACAATCTTGTAATTTTGATAGCCTGTTGCTAGGTGTTTTTTTGGGAGAAGGAGAGGTATTTGATTTTTCTTAGATAACTTCAATTTTTTGGATTGTTAATGTTCTGTGAATGTGAAAAAAGGGCAATCTTGGATTCTTGGTTTTGATGTATGCTTGGTAGTGAGTTATTTGTTCATGTAGGGTTAATAAGGTATAATTGAATTTTGCTTCTTAGTTTGTTTAATGTTCTTGGATTTATTTAGTTTTTCATGAATTTTGCTTCATGATTTAATTTTTTGTTTCTATCCATTAATTTGCTTCATGCTTTATATTACACTTGTTGATAAATTAATTTGATTCACCTTGTTTTGTTTGATTAAACTTTTATGTGTGGTTTTTGTTAATTTATTTATTATAATTTTAATTATGATATTTATCTAATCAGTTTTCGTGTTAATTAATTTAGATAGTTCTAATGAAGAATCAAACAATTGATTCTTTTTTCAAGAAAAGGAGCGCTTCAACTAGTACATCTACTTCATTAAACTTGGTTGAGGCTTCAATAGTAGATAATGAAACTATTGTACAAGAGGAAAAACACTCACCTAAAGTTCCTCGATTGGAAGAAAAAAAAAAAGATGATTTAAGTTTTTTGGAACATGATCCAGGAAAGCGCCCACCAATTTGGAGTTATCCGGTAAACCAACAAGATGAAATTCGGCGTGCTTATATCAAAGCCGGGCTTTTTCAACATATAATGTTAGAATATCCTTCTGATGAGAAAACTCATCATCGTTTCCAAGCTTCATGGTTTAAATTATTCCCCGAATGGTTAGAATACTCTCCAAGCAAAGATGCTGCTTTTTGTCTTCCTTGTTACTTATTTAATAAGCCAACTGGGCGTGCTGGATCAGGAGCATTTACAGTTGATGGATTTCGATCATGGAAAAAAGTTAATGATGGGGAAAATTGTGTTTTCTTAACTCATATTGGAAAGGATCCGAACTCTTTGCATAAGAAAGCTATCATGCAATCTCGTGATCTATTAAACCAAGCACAACATATTCCACACGTCATAGAGAAGCAAACCTCCCAACAAGTTGCCAACAACAGATTGATATTAAAGACCTCAATAGATGCTGTTAGATGGCTCACATTCCAAGCATGTAGTTTAAGAGGCCACAATGAACGCTCAGATTCAACAAATCGAGGCAATTTTCTTGAATTGATCAAGTTGTTAGCATCTTATAATGAACGTGTGGCATTTGTTGTTTTAGACAATGCTCCTCAGAATGCATCTTACACCTCACATAGTGTTCAGAAAGAGATATTGCAGGTCTTTGCAAACAAAATAAGATGTGTCATTCGTAAGGAAATTGGTGACTCAAAATTTTGCATTATTGTTGATGAAGCAAGAGATGAATCTAAAAGGGAACAGATGGCTATTGTCTTGAGATTTGTGGATAAACATGGATTTGTAAAAGAGCATTTTTTTGATATAGTTCATGTTTCTGACACTACCTCATTGACATTGAAAAAAGAAATATTTAGTGTTCTTCTTCGACACAATCTCAATGTAAGAGATATTCGTGGTCAAGGATATGATGGGGCTAGTAACATGCGTGGAGAGTGGTCTGGGTTGCAAGCTCTTATCTCTAATGAGTGCCCATATGCTTATTACATACATTGTTTTGCTCATCGTCTTCAGTTGGCATTAATAGCAGCATCTAGAGAGGTCATTCCAGTCCATCAATTTTTTGCTAAGTTAACGGCTGTTGTCAATATACTTGGCTCTTCTTGCAAACGACATGATCAATTACAAGCTAGTCAAGCAGCTGAAATTGAAAGACTTCTTTCTATTGATGAATTAGAAACTGGTAAAAGTATGAATCAAATAGGTACTTTAAAACGAGCTGGGGATACTAGATGGAGTTCTCATTTAAGCTCCCTTCGAAGTTTGAGGATTATGTTTGAAGCAACTTGTATAGTTCTAAAGAACATAATTTCTGATGAAGCAACCTATACTCAACGAGGAGATGCAGATGCAGCTTATGATGCAATTACATCTTTTGAATTTGCGTTTATCTTGCACCTTATGATTGATATTATGGAAGTCACTCATGATCTTTGCCAAGCTTTGCAACGCAAGTCTCAAGATATTATAAATGCCATGCATCTTGTTTCTACAACAAAAATATTGATTCAAAGATTGCGAGAAGATGGATGGGATCTTTTGTTAGAGAAAGTAAAGTCATTTTCTGAGAAACATGGAATAGATGTTCTTGATATGAGTGCTCCTTATACCTCAGGTCGAGGTCGATTTCATCTTCAGAAGGATCCAATTACTATGGAACACCACTTTCGTGTTGATATATTTTATGCTACAATTGATTCTCAATTACAAGAATTAAATGAGAAGTTTAAAGAAGATATGGTAGAATTGTTTATGCTTAGTTCAGCTCTGGATCCTCTGGATGACTACAAGGCATTCAATATTGATAATATATGTAAGCTTGCAGAGAAATTTTATCCTGAAGACTTTTTAGAGCAAGAGAAGTTGCATTTGAGATATCAGTTAGAACACTTTGAGCTTGATATTCGTCAAGATTCAAATTTTATGTAAATTTATCTTCAATTTCTGAATTATGCCAAGAATTGACGAAGACAGGAAAATCAACCATTTACCCACTTGTTGATAGATTAATTCGACTCGTGTTGACTCTTCCTATTTCAACAGCTACTACTGAACGTGCATTTTCTGCTATGAAGATTGTGAAAACAAAACTTCGAAATAAAATGGAAGATGATTATTTGGGAGTTACTTGATTACATACATTGAAAAAGAAATTGCACAAACCTTTGATGATGATTCAATCATAGATGATTTTTGTGACATGAAAGAAAGGAGATTGCAATTTAAAATTCCCAACTTGTTCAAATAGGTGAGTGGTATCTACAGTTTATTTATTTATTTTAGTTCATGTGAACTTATATATACAAAAATTATATTTTAATTTTGATTTCTTCTTTTTCCCGTTGGCAGAAGATTATTGGTACTAGGAATTTAATATTTTTGTATTAGAAATTGGAAGTACAATGAAATTGTTGAGGTTAGAAATTTAAACTTTAATTTTATATATATTTCAAATCATAAATATATCTTGAGTATATATATGTTTTGATTATTATATAATTATAATTCAAAATTGATAGCAAAAAAAAAAGTTTATATTGGACGATGATTTTAATAATTCGCCCCCCTATGTCTGATTTCTGGATCCGCCACTGCTCACAGGACGTGTCGGCCTCTGTGTGAAAATACACAAAAATCAGTACTTTAGAGGGCGAGAGTTTGATCCCTATATCCCAGCCCCTCCGTGAGCATCATTCTTCTTGAAGGGGATCACACAACAGCAAGAAGCATTACTTCATTACATAACGGTAGAGGTTGGAAGGGGGAATACAGTCTTGCTTTTACAAGGGACGAGGAACTGCAACACTCACCAAGGAGGGACTTTGTGGATACCCTGGTTGTTTAAGGGGCTTTCCAGGAGTGCCCCTGAGCATCAATATAGGAACATGGGGAGCTCTGAGGGATATCATATCGCTATGTATCGAACCCAATATGGGTTCAATCTATGTTAACGTTATGTTCTTATAATAAAGAATGTGGTTTATCCACTTTTCTCAAAAAAAAAAAAAAAAAAAGATTACAGTTTAGTATGGCTTAAGAATCTTAATGAGAAGTTGAATCGGTTCTATATTTTAAGGCTACTAATATAGATGTACATGCTCTATTTTTCACTGTAAACAAAGGGCTTAGTTTACTCAACTCTCTCTCTCTCTCTTGATTAATGCATCATCCTAAGTTAAATAGTTTTCTTGAATTACCTTAAGGTATTATTATTTATTCTATTGCACGACTTTACTTTGAACAACTAATTTGTTGTGTTCTTGAATTAACAATTTATTTCTTTCTCAATAAATAAATTTTAAACAGATGAAGAGGGTACTGATTTAATGAGTGCCTTGACAATATTATATCAAAGTTTTTAATGGTATTATAATCCGCTCTTTAGTGGCACAAATTTTGGTGTTCTTAAGGCTGCAGATCTTATTTTGATTAAAAATAGCACTTGATTATTTGTAACTTTTTATCTTATTTTATATATATATATATATATATGATAAAAAATTACTGTTGTGTGTTTGGTTGTGTAAAAAGAGATAGATGTAGATGTGGATGTGCACTTTTTGGGTTTCTTTTTGGTTAAAGAATGGATTAAAGGTTTGTGAATTGTGTGACTTAAACATCTAATGCAAAACTTAAATTTCGATCAATGAAAGAGTGTGTGGATGTAGAAGCATTCTGTTTTTGTTTTTCTTGCAATTAATGGCAACATAGTTCCTACAATTAGGTTTCAATTTAAAAAGGATATTGATTTGTTCTACATTAAATCAAAATTAGGTTACAAAATAAGGTTTCAATTTTAAAAGGATACTGGATTGTTCTATATTAAATCAAAATTAGGTTATAAAATTAGGTTATAATTTCAAAAGGGTATTGAATTCTATATCAAATGAAAATTAGGTTACAAAATTAGGTTTCAATTACAAAAAGGGTATTGAATTGTTCTATATTAAATAAAAATTAGGGTTACAAACTTAGGTTTTAATTTCAAAAAGGTACTGGAGTGTTCTATATTAAATCAAAATTAGGTTACAAAATTAGGTTTCAATTTCAAAAGGGTACTGAATTCTATATTAAATCAAAATTAGGTTACAAAATTAGGTTTCAATTTTAAAAAGGGTACTGAATGTTCTATATTAAATCAAAATCAGGTTACAAAATTAGGTTTCAATTTAAAAAGGGTACTGAATTGTTCTAGATTAAAACAAAATTAGGTTACAAAATTAGGTTTCAATTTCAAAAGGGTACTGAATTGTTCTATATTAAATCAAAATTAGGTTTGCCCTCTAGCTAGAGAATAAGTAGTTTTACTCTACTCAAAGTTCACCATCAATATGTGTATTCTCCTATTTCAACCCTAAACTCATATCAATCCCGTGACATTTGTCAATATGGCTCTAGATGAAAATTTTTATCCTTGATACCATCTTCCCAAGTCTCAAGGTGACAATTATACCCTCAGTGGACTCTAGAACCTCCTTGGGACTCTAAGTACAAAACAACTAGCCCATTATGAAAAATAAACTCTCAATTTACTCTGTTCTTTTCTTGTTTTTTTTTTTTTTTTTCTATTTTCTCTTTTTTTGCACTCTGGTAGGGCATTTCTAATAGATCTGACTTTCCGAGTAACCGAAGACTAACATAGAGTGTAGATTTTTCTTTCTGAGGGATACACATGCTGATTAGGTACCAGAACCCCCAACTACTGAGAAAATTACAACTCTACATAAATGCGCTCATGCTCACAAGGGACTTTTTGGCTTGAGGAACACTCTGGTTAGGAGCCAGAACCCCGAGCTTACTTTGTCACCAAAAGTAGAAGAGCATTGTCTTGGTTATTATTTTCACATCTATTTTTGAAACTCCTATGTACAATACTTATTTGTTCACTAATAAACTCATTCACAGGATCCAGAAATTTGAACTAGTGTCACGAAACCTCTTGGAGTGATTAAGGATAATACTTAACAATTTAAGTCAGAAGAACATGGCAATAGATTATCTAATGTGACTAGAGAATATGATTGTCACAAGGATTTTTTCTAAGTATCCATGATGTTTCATAAGAGAATCTGAAAAAATTTGTTCTAACATGGTGTAAACTAGATCTAGAGCAAAACTAAAATTTTAAATAAGCCATCATCGGTGAACACTAAGGATGTATTTTTACATAAAGGTTTGCAATGAATTACTTATAAAGATTTTCAATTAATTTCGTAGATACCCGTCTCCACACTTAGAATCTTGCATTGTCCTCAATTCCCACAATAAAGCAAAAAAGTGATAAGGAAGCAATAAAAACAAGGGGAAGGGCAAACTGAAACTTCCCCGATTTCCTAAAGATGATTTCAACTAGGATTAAAGTCATTTTTGGTCCCTGTACTTTCACCTAATGTTCATTTTCGTCCTTGTACTTTAAAACTCTTCGATACGGTCCCTGTAATTTGGGGTTTTTGTTCGAATACGTCCTTGGTGCTGACGTGGCAGCGCAGGCAGCATACGAACTGAATACTATTAATTTTTTATTCCAGATGGCATACCACGTCAGAATACCATGTTATCATTTAAAAAAAATTAGTTTATTCAAATTCTATTTTATCATAACACGTCAGCATGCCATGTCATCCTAACCCTGCCACGTAAGTCGCCACGTCAGAAATACTAGCCACATATGTTGTCACATCAATACCAGGGACGTATTCGAACAAAAAACCCAAAATATAGGGACCGTATTGAAGATTTTTAAAATGCAGGGACGGAAATGAACATTGGGTCAAAGTACAAGGATCAAAACTGAGGTTTATCCTTTTAACTATAATTCGAATTTAGGGCCTTTTCTCCATGACGGTCAATATGTTCACTCTCTCAATCCTACGCAACAAGAAAGGATCATTATAGCTCAAGAATAATAAAAGCAGAACACAAAAGGTACTAGCAAACTAGAATAAAAATGAGTCTTGATCCTCAAACGTCTGGCTCCTACTCGTCAACTGAAATAGTATAAATGATGAAATCAGAGTCATCAAACGATGCTTAGAGATGCAATACAGGGCCTTAGGGTGATATGTGAGGGAGAAAACAAAAACGGCTGCTAAGTTTTTTTAAAGAGGAAAGTGAAGAGATGTGGCCAGCGTTATAGGAAATAAAAAAAAAAACAAGTCAGACGGGCGCACGGGCCCGTCTTAATTGCCTGTCTAGATCCCCAGGTTGAGCTAGATGAGCCAGATGGGCTTGTCTAGGATCAAATGGTTCCGTTTGACTCTCTACTCTCTTTTGTTTCCAAAAACTGCAGACCAGAGGGGCGCAGATGCGCCCGTGCATCTGGACTCCCGTTTGGCCCTCTGTATTCTAGAGTTATGCAATGAATACTAGTAGCTAGCATGTATTCCAATTAAAATTTAACTTGGACTCGACAATTAACCCCATTAAATTGAGGAGATAGAAATCATGATGGATCTAGGATATCATCAATTTATTCAACCCTAAAACTAACCTAAGGATGTAAACTAGAAAGAAGTTTTCTAAAAATCTTGGGTTGCCTCCCAAGAAGCGCTTATTTAACAACACTAGCTTGACTTACCTGTTCCTTACCTTATGGAGGCTTGAACAGAGTGTGTTCTTCCCAGCTACATCTTGCATAGCTACTTCCATAAAATAAAAACCATACCTGTCGAGGTAATGCTTTTGTGGAGGTTTCCATCCAGTTATCTTTAGGCCTCCACGGAAACAGTTTGGCCCGGGAATTGTTCAGTCGTGGCTTGGGCTGATCCTTGGATTTTTGAATCATCCTTCTCGCTTTTATTGTTGTCTCGGATATTTCTCTAATGTGCTTTGTGTGCTGGTTAGCTTCAAGGCAGAGAACTTCTTCAAGTGTTTTCGGCTTTGCTTTTTCTACCTCTTCATCCTTTTATACACCAACACATTCCTCCACCTCTTGTTCACAACTCCTTTGTTCATCAGAATTCATTTTAAGAACTTCTCCCATCTAGTTCTCAAGCTTGTGAAGAGAGGCTTGCATATTTGTAATTGAGGCATCATCGACTTCAAATTTAGCTTTGTTCGCAGCGTAAATTTCGCCAACTCGTCCATGAATGTGGAGACTTTCTCTTTCAACTGTGGTAAATCTAACCACTCTTTTGCCTCAAAACTATGTGTCAAATTAAGATCGCCCTTGCAATTTTAGTTCACTTGACTCATTTTGTACCCATGTCCATAGGGACGGTCATGACTTGTAATTCTTCCTCAGCATCAGTTGTGGGCTGTCCAGTATGCATATTGTTGAGCTCCTGAAAATGCTTCCTTCCACTTTGCAGAAAATTGTCAAAGACCTCTTGCCAACTAAAATTTTCCCGTGTTGTTGTATGAATTCCATTTATTGAAAGGCAACACTCTTGGCATAAATATGGTTATGCAAATATTCTTTGTCGTGGTTGCTCATACTGAAAATTTTTGGGATAATTGTGTCGCTGCTCTTGAGGTGGAGAATATGGACAAATCCTTGTTGAGGGCACCCCCAATGTTAAATACTTATAGATTGGATAGCTTGGTTATCCCCTCTAATATGGATTGTAAACATTGTTGCAAGGGCTTCTTCAAATTGGTGTATTGTTAATAAGTTTGCTGACCATTTCTTAATGAGCATCAACTGCAGCTTCTAATGCTGATTTTGAGGCATTCATAGTGTAAGCTCCCCGCATCTTGCACCGAACATGGTACCTCGCACAAAAGAGAACAAAATAGAACAAATCAGAGATTTTTTTTTATATAAAGTAAGAAAAATGAATTGTAAAAGCCGCATTATTTATGAAGTTAATTAATCCTCAAATTAGTCTCTTATTATGATTCGATTAATTTTAAGATTTAGGAGGGACTAAATGCCAAAGAGCTAAACCCTTAACCTGGACATAGTTGCAAAGTGCCATTAAAACCATGCAAGTCATGTGCATGGTCGTTATGAAGAGAATAAGGGATACCCATATATATATATATCAGACGTGATATGGTAGTAGGATCAACATCTTGATTCGATTCGCCTCATTTGGGCACTTAGAGAGTGTTTCAAGGATTTCCAACTTTATGGATGGAAAGATCATCAAAAAATAAACTAGCATGTCCATTTTCATACAATTTGGTGACCGTTTGGTCCTCCCACTTAGGTGCTATTTGTTTGGAGGGATTTCAACTACATTGTAGTTTGAAATCCAGTGACTTTACAAATAAGATGTTTGGTTGAGTGGACTTAATTTCAACTACAACGTATTCCGAAATCCCATATTCATGAAATTTGGTTTTACGACCAAATTGGCCGAAAAACCAAATCCCTCAAGATGAGTGACCATATACAATGTATTTATATATATTATAATATATATATATATATATATATATATATATATATATATATATTATATCACACTCCAAATACATATATATTATATAATTATAATATTATATATATATATATATATATATATATATATATATATATATATATATTATAATTGTAATATATATTTTAATATTTATATATAGTTATTTAATTATATATTAATTAAAAAAATTTAAAGAGGTTATATCATTCATAAAAATAAATAATCATCCAAAGTGGGGTAATCTCATCATGAGTGACCATATACAAGGATTCCATAATCCAGCACTCCAAATACATCAAACCAAACACACACTTTCTAAATCCAGCACTCCAAAATACAACCAACCAAACACTGGATTTAACTCTCCTATATTTTAAAATACAAGGATTTACAACTACAATGTAACTCAAAATCCATGGATTTGAAACTACTTCTAACCAAACACCACCTTAATGGTTCCTATTTTATAGAAATCTTAACGGTTCAGAATTTCAACCGTTAAGTGGGAGGACCAAACGGTCACCAAATTGTATGAAAATGGACATACTAGTTTATTTTTCGATGATCTTTCCATCCGTACGGTTGGAAATCCTTGAAACACTCTCCAAGTGCCCAAATGGGAGGCGACCAAACCTGCACAGTGATCCGGTCGGCCTTACCATATCACATCTGATTGATATATATATATATATATATATATATATATATATATATATATCTGTGTGTGTGTGTGTGACTGGATAAGGATCCGTTTTGAATTCTTTCATCCATGCATATCTCTGTTGATCTCGTACTTGCCGAACAAAGCTAATCAAATCTCGTCCGATTCCCCTATCAACAGGATAGATATCTTCTGAGATCCTCAGCACACTCCTATAAAAGACGACCTCTAATGCAAGCCATGGCCACATTCTTCCTCGTGAGAGAAACCGAGAGAGATAGCGGTTCTGCGTCGAGAATAGTGACGAGAAATAGGCTGACGGAGGAAAGCCCAAAGTAGCACGGACTGGTTCTACTTGGTGAGCACCCTTCTCTATTTCCAAAATCTATTCGGTCCATAATGTACGAGTTTAGTTTTTTTTAGAAAAGACTAAAGTATCTGGGATTTTTGAGAAAGTGATAGTAGATGAAGTAGTGGTGGAGTATAATGTGTCAAGATTTATAGATCCAGTCTTTATAAGAATGAAAAGATGGGATATATTCTAAACCATAGTCTAAGAACTGTGATTGTTATGCTTGAGCAACTGGATCATCAGATTATGCCTATTATCCACCAACTTAGTTCAGTTGTAATTCATATTGTAGAAAGAATGAGAAAGAAATCATCTTTTGATGCTTTATGAATCATGTATAGTAGACATGAGGATTCGATGATATAAGCCTTTTGTATAGCATCTTTTAGAAATATAATAAATACTGTTTTAGATGTTGGTATTGATGATTTTTGAATACTCATGGGTTGACTGAGGGTTATTGAAACATTCTAGTAGTTGATGTTTGGATGATCATCATGGGAAATTCCTTAACAGTTAGAATTTGATATTTTACTTAACAGAAATGAGGATAACTATGGGTTGTGTTATATTATAATGACTGATTATGTAAGTCTAGCATCCACACAATCAACAGCATGTGTCATAGTTTCTTTACTGCAAGATTTAAGAATTTCAGTGATGGAGCACTTTCCTCACTCCTGTTAGCTATTTTCCTAGTGTTAGGGTGAAAATCGGTTTTGCTCCCAACTTCACTCTAATGGTTGAATTTGTTCTGAGGTTGGGACTTAGAACACAACGAAATCAAACAGAGAGAACAAGCAATCAAAGAGATAAATACCGATTTAGCGTGGAAAACCCTCCAATCTGGGAAAAAACCACAGGCCCTGCCAGTGAGAGCAAAATCCACTATTCATCATTCAATACAATGGGAGAGGAGAAGAGGTGAGAATCAAGTATTGTAGCCAGTGTATATTGAGGGGAAGAGAGTGTCTGGATTTTCAAGGTGGCAGGGCTTCGCCGTCGGGAGAGAGCTTTCCCTTCAGCGAGGTATTCTCCTTCTTTTATAGACTAGGGGGAGCTTGGGCTCCAAGTTCAAGCTGCTTGTAGCTTAATCCATTCCCTTTGGCTCAAGCCGACATTGTACTTGTGGCTCAGACCATTATCTATCTTGCGGCTCAAGTTAGCTCCTCAGCTCCAATTTCGCTCTAACCGTATATTCTTCTGGAAGCTTCTTGAAATCCTCCTTCAGATGTGGCTAGACGGCGCGCCGAAGGACTCAGATGTACAGCTGATGGAAGAAGACTCTCCCAATGTTTGCTCGTGTTGAAATGTCTCGAGCACAAAGAGGGGCAGCTTTGGGGAGCCTCGATTTGCTTCGGTACGACTCGGTTTTAGGTGGCATCGCTCCATCCTTCAATTCGAGGATGATGGCCCCTAAGTTCCGATGAGGATTACTCCTTGGATCCGAAGCGGAATGCTTCATGATGCGGTATAGGGGTGTAACACCCCGATTTTTTAGAGAAAATTTAAAACCATTTAATAAGAGTAATTTAAGTTATAAGGAGAATTAAAAGAATTAAAGATGAGATTAATGTTACACATAATACTATTTAGTAACTAGTTAAATGGTTAGTATATCAATTATTATAAGCTCTTATTGTTAACGAGTAAATATGGAAACAATTGTGATAAATGGCTAGGAATTTAAAGCATGGTTTAATAGATAAACAAGTAAATAAATAAATTAATTAAATGTATATTATTTAATTAGATCATAGGAAACTATAAATGAATATGAAAAATTTAATTGTTAATGATCTACAATGGGCCATAGGAAGAGTGACAATTAAAATGGTTAATTATCATAGCATAGTTTGAAGATTTAAATGACTAGTGGCTAATGAAGCTTGAGCAGTTGAGTGTGATAATTTAATTAATTAAATAAAAACCAAACTTTATGTCACATGAGAAGTAAAATAGAAAGGGAGATAAGAGGGGAGAGGAAAAAGATTTTTTTTAAAAAATCATCTCTCTCTCCCACTTTCCTCATCCTCTCTTCTTCTTCAACCCTAGCCTCAGCCCGTGCCCCTCTACGCGCAGCCACTGCCGGCGACTGCCCCTCTCCGGCGAGACCCCGACCCGTGCACCCGACGAGCTTCAGCTACCCAGGCCTAACCGAGCGCCAATGCCACCCCCAAGCTCCCTCCGCCGGACCAGGCCCTGCCTGGCTGCCACGCGCTTTTGCCGCCGCCTTGCAGCCTACGAGGCCAGCCCACGCTCGCCGACGAGCCTCCCGCGCTACATCGGACCGCCGCCTACGTGTCTAGCTGCCGCCCGGCCGACCACCGCCTCGCAGCCCCAGCTTGCAGCCGCGCCAGAACGGCCTGCGCGCCAGCTCCTTCACCCTACTCCGCCTCTTGCTCCTCCCTGTCTGCCCGCGAGCACCGACGAGCAGCGTTGCTCATTCTTCCCTCTGATCGACAGCCCCCCCTTCTCCAGTCAGCTCCGCCTGAACTCAGCCGTTAGGCCGCAGCTCCGCCCTGGATTCCCCTCAGCCGCAAGCCTCGCCGACAAAGGGCTATGGAGCCACCTGTCCCCATCGAGTCTTCACTGAGCCCTAGCGAGTGCTTGTACACCTCAGGTGAGCTTGGTACGAGTAATTGAAGTTTCGGGGACACAATTGATCGAGATAGTGGGGAAGGTCGGGATTCGAGTACCGAATCAATTCCCTGAATTCTGATAGGGAATAGAGGAGTTGAAATTATGATGTTTAAATTAAAAGAAAGGTTACTAAATGATTGAATGATTTTATGAATGTATAGAAGCTAAGTTTAATTTATTAGATTGCACATGAGTGTGTGTTTGTATAATTTTGGGAATCCTAAAAACAATGGAGATTGTATCAAAATTTTCTAAAAATCCATATATATCAATCTCGTATAAAATATTTAGGGGTATTGATCATAAACATATTTAGAAACTCATATATGTTAAAGTACATACAATGTGTTAAGAAGAGTAAATAAATCCGTATTTTTATTGGAGTGACCGCTTATAGATTTCTCACAACCGTATGTATTCAAGGTTATACATGATTTGTTAGGGCATTTCAAGCATGTAAACAAGCATGAATAAATTTAAGCTACAGTCCTAATTTTACTAATGATTTCATTTGAAGAGCATGGTAGGGACTTTCAAATATGCTAAGGATAGAGATATTTAAATCTCCTATTATGAGTAGTCTCCATATTTTCTTTTCATACTCTGTAGAAATATGAAAAGCATGCTCTAGTCAACTTAAAGTGTTTGCTATACTCTCTTGAGTCCAAATTAGAGTATAAGTTAAGAATATGGTCTCCGTATTTATGAAGTTCCATATTTTGATGTTTAGGAAAAAAGGAAAGACAAAGGCAAGGCCGCAGCTGCCGAAAAACCTAGCCAGACTTAGAGATTACTTAGACTCAGGTGAGGGAACACAATTGGACATTTTTCGTACTTTCTACCGAATGTTTCTATTGTACTTCTATATTTGAGATTATATATATATGAGTTTATTAACTATCATGGAATGCTCTGAGTATTACAAGCATGTTTCTATTGATAGTTTCGGGATTTGAAATATATTTGGAAAAGCATGTGAAAAACTCATAAACATTTCAAGGATAGAAAATGAAAGATTACTAAAAATGTTGATGCACTACACCGTACCCACATAATTGTTTGCAGCAGTAGTGGCTCCATGGCAGAGCTAGAGAGTACGATACTAGGTAAGGATGGGGTTGTTTTTATAACTCTGATTTTAGTCCAAACTATCTATTTTCAAACCCTCCTGTTTTCAAGAGATAAAACCCCCTTTCCGTACCCGTCGGGTGCCTAATATACGTATATATACTATAGCTCGCCGGTTGTTGATTGGTCCGACCGGAAAGCTATCGGGTGTTGATTAGTCCGCTCGTTTCCATTCTGATTCCCTAATATGGAAGTAGAGATGTAGCTGACATTAATATAATTGATTATTATGATATGATTTCACATATTGTCAACCTTCTGGTTGTTGATTGGTCCAACCGTGTTGGTTACTGGCTTTGATTGGTCAACCAGGTCGATTATGGAAATCATTTCCGGTACCGATGATAAATGATAAATGTTTAAGGAAACTCATATGTGCATATATTTGGCTTTCTATTGATGTTAGCATGATTCATGTAAATCGATTGAAGATAATGCAATGACCCACATGTTTATATTTCTGCAATTATCTTCATACTTTACTACTGTCCAGTTCATATTTGTATTTTACTTGAGATTCCTATTCGTAGATGACATACAGGTATGTTTATACCTAACAGTAGTGTTAGTACCTTACTGAGCTCCTATAGCTCACCCTCTTGTTGTGTTAAATTTTACAGGTAGTAGACAGGTACTTGACCTTACCTAGAGTGGAGGAGAGAGTCCTGTCTACCCTAGTTGGCTCTGACTGTCTGGTTGATTATGTGTTATTTGGTTTGGTGTGTTTGAGTTTAAGGAGAATTATAGACTCCTATGCAGACTTGTGTTGTGTGACTTAAGATTTGTACTGTTGTATTTGACTCTATGATTTCATAATATTAGTGTTTGATTATGATTAAATTCTTAGATTACACAGCCTTAGGCTTGGGGTTTACTCCCAGACTTGGCTGGTGTGACACCTGTCCCCTAATTGGAGATGGGTGTTACAAGGGGACCGCCTATGGTTCCATTACGTATACGCCTGGATGGATGTCACGTGTCTTCCCACTTTTACCCCTATTATCAGTCCCTCCCCAAGTATGGTCGCGTCGAGCCCAAGCGATGTAAGTATAGTATTCCGTCAATGGTTGGCTCGGTAAGCTAAGCATATAGTTAGCTGGTTGAGTGGTGCCAGAAAAGATCTCGCGCTTCGGACTGGCTCTTTCGTTCTTGACGAGGGGTTTGCGAGCTGTTTGATAAAAGTACGGGGCGGAAGTGTGCCGAGTGCGTAGCTCGCGAGTGGTCATGTCTTCTTCGGTCTCAACCAAATGCAATATTGAACCGAGAGATCTGGGTGGTTTGTGCCCCAAGCTTCGCTCGGTCGTGGTAGTACTTTCTCCGTCAGGCGTGGGGCTTACAGGTAAGGTGGGTATTTAATGTTGGGGAGCGTTTCATCTGCTAGCATGATTTTTCAGAGATGGCAGCGGGTGCAGGCGTGGCGTGGGAGAAAGGTTTTTGATGATGGCCGCGACCCTCGATGTGACGTGTGGCGGGCATCTGCCCTGCTTCTTGCGGAGGCCTCACCCGAATCGTCAGATGCGAATCCACGCGTCTCGTTGGGATTCCATTCGTTTCTTGAAAACGCATCCGAGCCGTTGGTGAAGATTCTGGCCGTTTGGCTACTATGCCCGGGATTTGATTGTTGCTTTTAAAAGAAGATCCTTTCGTTTCCTTCTTCCATTTGCTATATTCTTTACTGTGTGACTTGTATATGCGCTCCGAGTTGCCCCTGCAAGTCCGTCTTTCTTCTCTTAACAAAGGTATGGAGTCTTATTCCTCCCTATCTCTCTTCTTCTAGGGAGTCCTCGTTTAGTTTGATGCTTATCCTAAACTTCTTGGAGCTGGAGACATCCATAACTTGGCCTCTGAGTATATGATTTCCTGTAACTCCTCCCCACTGTCTTATAGGATTCCTAAGCCATCTGAGCACGTGAGTTCTCCTTCGAGGGAGGGTGATCTCCTAGTGTATTATGATGCGTTGTTAGGGGGTCTTAGGCTTCCCTTTCCTAAGCTTTTCTTAGATATTTTCCAAGAATTTGAGGTATGCCCTTCCCAACTAGTGCCAAATTCCTGGAGGTGTTTATGTAGGTTCTTTATAGTGTCTCTTCTATGTGAAATAACACCTACTGTCCCCATGTTCAAGCTCTACTTCGGTTTGAGTCGAGAGTGTGGTACCGATTGGTACTACTTCGGCGCTCGGTCGAAGAGGCGCTTCCTCGGTGCGGTCCCATCTTTCATTAAGGGATGGAAGAGTAAATTTTTCTTCGTTTCTAGCAAGGAGGGTCAAGGGGTGAGGACCCGGTGGGGTACTCCCAAGATTCTGAAACCTGATAGGAAGGAATTGTCGCCTGCGAAAGAGGCGCACCTTGAGAAGCTTCCTGTAGACGCTTATTTGAACCCTCAAATCCTTCAGAACAACGGCCTGTTTACTGCTCGGGGTAGGGTTCGCTTCGGCCTTTTCTCTTCTGCAGTCCGCTAGTAGATTCGCTACTAACTTTGTGTTTCTTCTTCAGTTGACAGGTAAACCGATGAATGTCAAGGCTGCAGCTAGTATTCTCTTGGTTGGGGTGCGGGCTTCCAAGGCGAAGGCGAAGTGTGTTGCTGGGGGGCAAGGGCAGAATGCCATCAAGAGGAGGAAGGAGGGGAAGAAGGTGGGGGGCTCTTCTCAAGGGGTTGAGGAGGCTTCGCCAATGGTGAAGGCGCCCAGAGAGCTCGTTCCGCGTAAGGTAAGGGGATCTGGCGGGCCCTCCGAGGGGTACTTTGATGAGCCCTCGGCTCCAGTATAAGCTACTCCATAGAAGAGGAGCACAAAAGTCGCCGAGGTCGAGGAGGGTGGCTCCTCTTATCTGAAGCGGAAGAAGCTAGTTGCTTCGAAGAAGAAGCCAAGGATGTCCCCTGAGCCGATCAACATTCTCGAGGATGTTGAAGAGACCTCGACTGCTCGGCCCATTTGATTGGGGGGGGGGGGGGGGCGGTGAGTCTTGCTGGAGTGAAGGTGGAAAATGTTCTCCCTTTCAGGCGGAGGGGGAAGTGACAATGTTGGCAGAAATGCCGACGACCCTTGCTGCCGATGCGTCGTCGGCAGCGCCATTCTCTGAGGCCATTCCCTCAGAAGTGGGCAAGGGGCCCCCCGAGGCTCACCACCATGCCGATTAGGAGACGACACGTTAGGGGCTTTTTTCGAAGCTCTTAGAGGCCGGAGTGGGATGGGCCTTTTGGTCACGGATCAATATGGCTCTTCTACCTCGGAGCGGGGAAAAAAGGTTGTGATCAATCCCGTTGACGGGATATTCTATCATGATCCCGAGGTTGCCATTTTTTCATTAGAGATACACCGAATGGATGTGGCGAAGTCTACGCTTCTGCGATTCGACGATGAGGATCTTTTAGATCATTTGCGCTTGTCTATGATTTTTGTAAGTGTCTCCCTGGGTATTGTCCTTGAACTTTATATGTCGAATGAGAGCTAACCATTATCTTTATACAGTCTAGCATACTGATGGAGGAGGCTGCCCGAGTCCTCAAGGAGAAGGAGAGCTCCCGCGCTATGCTTAGGTGCCTTGCGGCCGATAATGAGGTGCTAAGTGTGGCGGTCTCTCGGCTGGAGAAGGAGAAGAAGAAGGCCCTTAGCTCCTTGGAGTCATCGACTACCAAGTTCCAAGAGTTGATGAACTCTAGGGACAAGTGGAAGAGGAAGGCTGAGGACCTCTCCAAGTAGATTGAGGAACTCTCTGCCGAGAAGGAGGAGATAGAGAAGACGAAGCTGGGACTAGAAGATAGATGCTTGCGAGTTAAGGATGGGTGGTCGACGATGAAGGAACAGGTCGAGCAACTATCCTCAGATCTTGATGCGGCTAGGAAGCTTGTTATGGATCTTGAGAAGCGCTGTGGAGGAGGAGTGCCTCCTCAATTTTTCTCTTGCCGAGAAGGCTACCGCCTAAGCCGAGAAGGAGAAGGCTTCGGCTGAACTTGCTGAGCAAAAGGAGACCCTGGAGTTGAGCCAAGAGCGGATAAGGGAGGTGGAGACCTTTCCTCGATATATAAGGACAAGGATGGTGGCAACAGTGAGGGGTTTTAGCACGGCTGTGATGAGGCGATTAAGGTCCTTCGGGAGCTGGTGCTGCAGAAGCTTCTTGTGGACATCAAAATCTTCACTCTGAAGAAAGGGTTGAAGGCCCTCATTAAGGAGAATCCAGATGTCGAGTCCACGGATGAAATTTTGAAGGGCTATTTCTCTAGCGCCGACTACAAAGGGGAGGGTGGTGAAGCCGTCGAAGGTGAGAAACTCATAGTCTCCTCCCCCTAACACCCCCTCCCCCATGGCTTACGAGGCCCATCTTTCTTTGTGTGGGACCCCGAGCATGCCCCTCCCATGGCATCTGAGGCCCATCTTTCTTTGTGTGGCAGGACCCCCGAGCATCGCTCCTATTGAGGGACAAGCTGTAGAGGCTGCCGCCGAGGGGACGCTTTTCGAAGTCACAATGCCTACTGAGGAAGCCGTCTCTTCTTCTCCTTCCGCTATAACCAATGACGTGCCTATTTTTGCCAAGGGGAGCGAGGCGTAGGGTCTTAGGTTTAGGTCCCAATTTTGTGTCGTGTCTGGTCATGTGATTCAAACCTTCTTCTCCCTTTGTGTTTTTCGGCGAGTAAGGGCTAACCTTATGTAGGGGACTTAACTTAATAAAAACATGTGTGGTTAGACTTTTATCTTTTCGAGAAAATTGATCTCGTCGAACGAATGGAGCCTCGTCATACTATTTATCTTATCAACTTTCCAGAATGCCAGCAGTAGGTCTCATGCGAGCGCCCCCATGAATAAGGAACTCGACTTTGGACCGGAGTAATACTAACATCTGTGTGAGACGTCACGGCCCGTGCTCGAACATTGACGGCCAGGTGCCCTTTGGGTGGGATTCTACTCGGCCTTCGACGAGGACTCTTATTAAATGGAAGGGGGTGGAGTTTTATTCCACCGTTGGCACGATGGATCGAAGTGGTTGCCCAGACCGGTAGCGGTCAAACTCTGCACCGGTGTTTGAGCACATGCTAACGTCCGCAGAGCCTTGCCTAGACTTTTAAAATGACTGTTGCCAGTTCCCATGACTTCGGCCTGAAAACCCAGGTCTCTTCATTAAAGCCTCACAAGAGATGCAACCAGGACTATAAATGGCACGGGGGTAGGGTCCTTCGAGTTCATCCCTTCTCTAGACACGATGGACAGCGATTCCTGCCCATCTTTCTATGGGTTATTTGGCTTCGGGAGCCCCTCTGATCATATCAAGTTTCCTCGAACATTCTGTCGACTCATTCGCCATGTAACTACTAGGCCGGCGAGGCTGAGGGGGTCGAACGGATGCGAGTGGGGCATTGCGTTGGTTAGAGATGACACCTCCTGGGAGATGTGGCTCAGGGAGGGGTAGTCTGAGTTTTTAGCGGACCACCGCGTGTCTGCCGGGGAGTGCTTGATCCTCTTTCATCTGGGAGGGTCGATGTTCGAGGTAGAAATATTTGGGAGGGATAGCCGCATGAAGGATTTTGTCCATAGTTATTAAACCTGGACCGGCTCGGAGGTCCGACCGGTTAACCCGGTGACTCGGTGCTTAAACTGGCCCGGGTCTTTAGTTGGCTTGTTTAAGCAATTGATCCAGTTTGACCCTGCCTTATTCAGTTTGACTCGACCAAACCCGGTGACCCAGCCGAGTTTTTATGACCTAACCGGGTCAATGTTTTTTTTTTTGAAATGACCATTTTATCCTCAAATTTTTTATTTTTTTAATATTTAAAGGGAAAATTATGTAATTTTATTAAAATAAAAAATTTAAAAACAAAATTCCTAGATAAATGATTCAGTATGGATTTGCTTTGTCATCCGACACATTGTTCAGTATATGCATTCCAGAGACCTTTTTATGTTAGAGATGTTGAGCATGGCATGACTCATATGAGAATTGATAACACATTAATTTGTTTTTTTTTCCTTCAATAAATAATGAATATTATATATTATTACACATTAAAAAATAATTTATAATTTTAAAAATAATATTTAAAATTATTTATATTAAGTTATTAACCCAGCATTGACCCGAATGACTCGACGGTTGAACCAGTTGACCCGTGACTCAGAGCCCTGGCCGAGTCGATGCCCGGGCCAGGTCTGATAACTATGATTTCGCCCCTAACGTTTGCCCGGGCACGGATGGAGATCCGCAATCCTCCACCTCCTTTGAATCTTCCGTGTAGGGGTGGTTTAGGTATGCGCTGTAGTCTTTCTCCCTGTATATTTAAATAAAGCATTATGGTTCCATTTGTGTTCCCCTTTTTCTTTATCTTCTTTCCTTTTTCTTATTTTTGTTATGTGGGTGTTGGATGTCTTCCCTCGGATGTGAAATCGCCTCGCCCGAGTTTTATCTCAACTCGCTCCTTCTTCTCTTCTCTCTGTGCGGCCCTCGGCTTTTAGAGGGATTCCTCCGGTTGAGAATCTTTGGTCGGGGAGTGACTGGGATTGATCAGTTTTCTGCATGGATATGCCTTTGGGCGGGAAGCGCCTTTGCGAATGTCTCTCGCTGTAATTCAAGCGTAAATGTGCCTCCAGGCGGAATGCGCCTTTACAAAAGGCTTTCGTCGCGATCTGAGCATGAATGTGCCTTCGGGCGGAATGCGCCTTTACGAAGGCCTTTCATCGGGATCCGACAGTGAATGTGCCTTCGGGTGGAATGCGCCTTTACGAAGGGCTTTAATCGCGATTTGAGCGTGAATGTGCCTCTGAACGAAATGCGTCTTTACGAAGGGCTTTCGTCGTTATCCGAACGTGAATGTGCCTCCGGGCGGAATGCGCCTTTAGGAAGGGCTTTCGCCGCGATCTACGCGTGAATGTGCCTCCGGGCGGAAGGCGCATTTACGAAGGGCTTTTGTCGTCATTTGAGAGTGAATGTGCCTCAGGGTGGAATGCGCCTTTATGAAGTGCTTTTAACAAATAAAAAATAGAATGTTAGGAAAGCGAAGTTTAATTTTATTGATAGTACCGCCGTAGGTGTTCGAAATGATATGGACGCTTGAGCCTTCCCCCGTCAACTTTGGTGAGCCAATAGCTGCTGGGCCTTACAACTTCTTTAATGATATAAGGTCCCTCCCAGTTGGGGGTCAACTTTCCCGTTTGGCTTTTGTTGCCTTGGAATTTGTTCGCTCGCAGGACCTAGTCACCGAGTTGGAAGGTCACCTCTTTTACTCGGGAGTTGTAAAGGCGCTCGATACTGGGTCATGCCTTGCGGCTCGGATGTTAGCACAGTCTCTCTTTTCATCCAGAAGATCAAGCTCAGCTCGGAGTTGTTCTTCGTTGGCCATCTAATGGAAAGTTTGCGTCCTCAGTGTAGTCATTCCAATCTCCACAGGGATGCCGGCCTCGATACCGAAGGCGAGAGCGATGGAGTCTCTCCCGTCGGTGTTCAGCTGGTGGTTCGGTAAGCCTATAGAGCACCTGGGATCTCTTCCACCCAACTATAACCGTTCTGAAGGACTCGAGTCTTCAAGCTGTGGAGGAGGGTTTCTTTTGGAACTTACACCTGACCATTCGCTTGCGGGATAGTAACCGACGTAAGCTGAGTGTCATGCCCCAACCCGGATTCCAAGACCTCGGGCACGTGAGCAAACCGGCCGTAACCAAGCAAGGCGCACCTCACTCGGATACAAGGCCTGTGTAATCAAAAGCGGATAACAATAAAACAAGATAATAAACCTTAGATAGCCATCATAATAAAAATAACAGTCTTAGGGGAATAAAAATCATAAGGGTCCAAATACCCTATAGAATACCAGGCCTTATAAGGGTTCTATAATAAATGTCTCTCACACAAGGACAATAATACTAGAGATCCTCGGACGTCTATAAAATACCCCATCCCTCGTATGGCTCCTGAGCTCGAGTTACCTACTCCTCAGAATCTGGAAGAGACAAGAAACAAATGCGTGAGCTTTAGAATGGAAAGCACAGTAAGTACCCCTTCGGGGATCATAAAGCCATCATAAACGACAATAATATGATCAACAAATCAAACAACGGGGCACGCCCCTCAAAAGCTATCTCTAAGAGTCTACCACAAACAAAAGCAATGGTAATCTAATTCCCCTAACTACGGAGCTCTCCAAATTTTGGAGCGAAGTTCCAAAGGAAAGCTCTAAGAAACGCCTCCCTCGCCAAAGATCATCAACAATCAATAAAACTTGATCCTACGATCATACGGCCCTTAGGTCGTATCTCGGTAGCGTCACCTCTCATACGTGTCAACACGGCCAGTGAATCATCCCCAATGACGAGTAGGACAACCAGAGTATCATCCCTCTGGAAAGGCAAGCCGAAACTCCAAGGTGTCCCATCCCTGAGCGTTCTCCAAACAAAGCCCCCACTCTTTACTGAATCCGGGTGGAAGACCAACAATAAATAAGGAATACCAACATCCCGAAATAGTCAAACATGCTCAACAAGAATGCAAACAATCAAGAAAGCATGAATGTACTCAGCAGATCAAGGCAATAATATCATCAATCATGATAGTAACAATGCCAAAGAAAACTCCGGAGAGTGGGTACGAGGAAAGTGTATTTACCTTTACTAATAGTGTCTGGAATCCCTCCTGTCGTGTCTCTATGCCGAAATCTGATAATGGAAACTATATCAGTACCGGCAACATCATATGATCTCTAGATGTACATGTATGATGCTCTAATCGGGCCCAAGTAAAACCGTACGGGCCTTCCCTTGTATTCTATATTATTTTCCTTTAATAAGCTTGAACCCCACCCCTTTAACTAAAAAGCTACTTGTTCTAGTGGTTAGGGTGTTCAACTATACTTGAGAGATCTTGGGTATAAATCCCCTATTCCTTTCCCATTATATCTTGGCTAGTTCTAATGCGATCTCCCTTATATAACTAAACCTAAATGTCTATTCAAATGCGTTGAGATGGCCTGGTGGCTAAGGCCCATTATGCCTATTGAGAGGTCCCTGGTTTTATTCCCTCCACTTGTCATTTATTTCTTAATTTTCCATCTCTATACCTGGAGGTTAGACCTAGCTTAATTAATTAAATCTAACTTATCTAACCAAGAGTAAAACAAGGCCCTGTTGGTTAAGACCCAATAGAGTGGTGTTGGGAGTCTTGGGTTCTACTCTTACCAGCTGTTACCATTTTTATTTATCTTTTTACAACCTGTTTCACACTTTACCAACTCACTTGACTGAACCCAAAACCCCTTATTGGACTTGACCCGATCCGATAAGTTAGCTCGACCCGTTTGCTTAATTGACTAGCCCCAATTTAATTGATTAGCTTCAGCCCATTCTTATAACTTGGTTTACCTAACCATCTTGGCCAAAATCAATTTTATTTATTTCATTGAGCACACTCTTTACTTGATTAGGTCTAACCATCTATAGCTTCTTAGACCAAACCCAATTCTGATTTGAACAACTATTATAGACTTGACCAGACTTGGTTTGGATTAAATTTTGTGCTGACCCAACCTCATCCGGTTGAATCAAAATAATTAACACCTTGATCCAACCCATTAATTAAACCAAGTCCAAATCAGTTTATTTAATTAAAATGGTTCTAATTTACACCTTTTGTTGTTGAGAACAGGAAGGCCAGACCAAACCCGCCTGTTTTAAAAAAATTTTTAAATTTTTTAAAAATATATTAAATATATATTAAAAAATAGCAAAAAAAGATTTATTTTTTTTATGTGTGATATTTTGATATAAAAATAGACTGAGAAAAAATTTTAAAATTGAAAACTATAAAATTCATTATCCTACACTAATTATTCAAATATTAAGCAAACAAAAAAAAAATAAAAAATCAAAAAAGACCGTATAAATGGCAAGCTACTTAAAAATAAGGTGTCAAGCCCGACTCGGTTTTCTGGACCTCGGGTATGTGAGCAGAGCGGCCGTAACCATGTAAGACACACCTCACTTGGATACAAGGCCTAAGTAAGTAATAGCAGATAACATAATAATAAGATAATAAAACTCAAATATCGAATTAATTAGCAGAGTCTCAACGGATAATAAATAAAAGGGTCCAGATGCCCTACAGAATGCCAGGCCCTATAATAGTTTTATTTTATTCCATAAATTTGAAAATAGCATTTGTAGTTCATACAACTCAAACAGTTTATAAGACTACAAAATTATTCCTAATAGCAAGATCTAGACTCAACCCTCCCTATCCGTGGACAATGGGGTATAGGTGACATGTGGTCCATCCTCTAATGGTAGAAACCTGTTCATGCTCGCAGGTCCTCTGCTTGGTCCAGGAAGGTCCTCAGCCACTGAGCCTCCTCTCCTGGTACTGTATGAGGCCGCAAGGTTCCTGCGATAATCACGGGCCCTGCTCACACACCGGTGAACCCTCTGGTCCTCCCTCAACTATCGTTGGACCAGTATCTCCACTACAGCCTGAATCTTATCGATGCGCCGATTAGTAGCCTCGATAGCAATCCTCAGTTCAGCTAAGACACTTACAGAGTCATCAGCTCGTAGCGGTGGAGTGTTCTCACATATCGACTCCACCTCCATAGATGACGGAGATACTAGGAAATATCTTCGTCCACGATATATGACTCCGGACATCTTCGCTTTCTCTGCATTAAAGCAAAAACGTCAGTCTATCGTTTTCGCAAACTGTCTACCCAACCCAACACTCAATTCAACTATTTGACTAAGTTACTAGGGCAACCAGGGTATCCATTATCTGCATTGCTCTGATACCACCTTAATTTGTTACGCCCCGACCCGATTTTCAGGACCTCGGGCACGTGAGCAGACCGATCATAACCAAGTAAGGCGCACCTCACTCGGATGCAAGGGCTAAGTAAGTAACAACAGATAACATAATAATAAGATAATACAACTCAAATATCAAATTAACAGAGTCTCAACGAATAATAAATAAAAGGGTCCAGATGCCCTACAGAATGTCAGGCCAAATAAGGGTATTATAATAATAGTTTCTCACACACAATGGAAATAAAAAGAGATCCTCGGACCTCTGCAAGATAACCCGACCCTCGATCGGCTCCTGAGCTCAAGTCTCCTACTCCTCAGGATCTGAAAAAGAAAGAACAAGTACGTGAGCTTTCGAATGGAAAGCCCAGTAAGTACCCATGCGGGGTTCATAAAATCATCATAATATCAATAAAATGATCATCAAATCAAGCAATGGGGACACGCCCCTCAAAAGCTATCCCTAGGAGTCTACCACAAACAATCACAACGGTACGACCCCTAACTACAGCAGCACTCAAGCTCTGCAACAAGTTCCAAAGGAAAGCTCGAGACGTCTCCCGTGGCCAGCATCATCAGCAACTTGCTGAAACTAGACCCTCCGGTCGTACGGCCCTAGCGCCACCTCTCATACATGTCGACACGGCCAGCGAATCATCCCCACTGATGGGCAGGACAACCAGAGTATCGTCCCTCTTCCATGGCAAGCCAAAACGCTAGGGTGTCCCGTCCCAGAGTGTTCCCCAAACAGAGCCTCCACGGTCCATAGAATCCTAGCGGAAGACCAACAACAAATCAGGGATACCAACATCCCGAAAGAGTCAAACATGCTCAACAGAATTTCAAACAATAAAGAAAGCATGAATGATCTCAACAAAACAAGGCAACAATATCATCAACATGATAATGACAAAGCCAAAGAAAACTCCGAAGAGTGGGTACGAGGCAAGTGTACTTACCTTAACAATGACGTCCGGGATTACTCAGCAACAAAATCCCACCTGTCACGTCTCTATGTCGCAACCTGATAGTAAAACCTATATCAGTATATGCAACATCTTAATATCTCTAGTTGAACATGCATAATGCCCTAATCAGGCCCAAGTCAAGCGTGTGGGCCTTCCCTTGTATTCCTTATTATTTTCCTTTAATTTCTAGGCTTGGTCTAGTGTGTTCTCCTTTTGAACATGCATGATGCCCTGATAATATTCCTTATTATTTTCCTTTAATTTCAGCTAAGATAGCCTAGTGGCTAAGGCCCACTATTCATATTGCGAGGTCCCTGGTTCCATTCCCTCCACTTGCCTTTTATTCTCTAATTTCCTACACCTTTAATAATTAATTTCTTCAGTTCAGTCCAAAAGAACTAAATAGTATAATGGCTAAGGCCCATCAAGCCCAAGTGAAAGGTCTCTAGTTCTATTCCCTCCACTTGCTTTTTATTGCCTTTTATTCTCCTCCTAGCTTTATCTAGTCAAATCTGATGTATTCAATCAAAAATAAAATAGGGCTCAAGTGGTTAAGGCCCAACTTGTTATATGGAGGTCTTGATTTCAGATCCCCTCTCCAACACTTTTTATTCATTTTGTTTTTTTGAAGTCAATCGGATTCAAGACTTGGTTGTGTTTGTATCGAAAAAATACATATGCATAAATATACATGCATTACTAGGTGCCAATATTTGAAGGGTGCCAATGAAATATATACCTTGAAGTATCTTGAAATTAAGATATTTTAAATTTAAAATAAAAATATATCCGGTCATATCCCGAGGAAAGCTAAAGATGCAAATTCCGAGGCAGACCAAAAATATAAATCCTGAGGCAATCTCAGAAATACAGATCCTAAGATAGTTCGAGAACACAAATCTCGAGACAAAAAAGAATGAATTAAATTTAAATTCAAGTTTTGATCTTATCTAGATTATGATGATTAAAATTCAAATTCAAGGTCATAAATCTAGATTATAATCATTAAAATTCAAACTTTTGATTTTGTCTAGATTATTAAAATTTAAATTCAATGTTATACCTAAATTTGGATTAAAATTTAAATTGAAGGTTACACCTAAATCTAGATTATGATCATTAAAATTAAAATTTAAATTTTTGATCGGATCTCTTGATGATTAAAATTCAAATTCAAGATTATACCTAAATCTAGATCATGATCATTAAAATTCAAATTTTTGATCTTAATCTAGATTATAATCTCATGATGATTAAAATTCAAATTCAAGGTTATATCTAAATCTAGATTATAATCATTAAAATTCAAATTTTTGCTCTTATTTAGATTATAATCTCATGATGATTCAAATTCAAATTCACGGTTATACCTAAAGCAAGATTATGATCATTATTAAAATTCAAAATTTTAATCTTATCTAGATTATGATTTAATGATAATTAAAACTCAAATTCAAACTTCAACCTTATCATCTAGGTTGGGAGGATCTATAAATAGAGGAGGGAAGACCTCTTGTATGAGACTTTGGGGGGAGATATCTCCTCCATGCTCTCCTCTCCGTGAAGCAAGAAGCCGTATGCTTCTGAATAAGCGGACACGGGCTTATCTCTGATGGCTTTGCCGAAGGATATAGGCTCGGGTCCGTCAATCGATTGTAATATTGTCGTCGATGCCTTGCTGACCAAAAGAAGAAGACCATGAACACCACCCCATGCGTGGAGGTGTTCATGGAGCCGTCGATCCTAGCCGCCGAACCCCTTCCATCGCTGCCGGAGAACAACACCACCCCAAGCATGGTGGTGTTGGTTCGTCGCACTCATTGTTACCAGAGAGCAGCACCACCCCAGGCGTGGTGGTGCTAGTTCGTCACACACACTATTACTGGAGAACAGCACCGGCCCAGGCGTGGCGATGCTGGTGATCATCTTCAAGGCAACCGAGGAGAAAACCATGTCCATATCCACCCTTATGGGGCTATTGTCGCCACCTAGCCACCCTTGTGGGGCTATTGTCACTGTAAAATCCAAGAAAATTTAAGAAATGAAAAGGTTAAAATTGTCTTAAAATTATTTACTCCCTAGAGCTTAAATGGGGAGTTAAATGAAGAAAATTAAGTTTAAAAGGGACTTAAAACCCTAACCAGGGTTTATGGTGACCAGAAGGACCTACTGGTAATTTCTAAAAGTTGAGGGACTAAACGAGAATTGTTCCCTCTCTCACAATCTAGGACCTTAGTGTGACCTAAAAATTATCCAGGGGTCTCTGGAAAATTTACCACGAGAAAAATCTCTTTATAAAAGAATGAACGGCTGAGATAAATCCATCTCAACCCGTACCTTATCTCGGAACATTATGAAGGCTCACGAGAAGCCACGTGGCGATCACAGATGGAATCCATCTCATCATTACCAAATACGAGGCATGAAAAGAAGGACAAGGAGGGGAAGGACCCATGGTGCGGGCAATTGTAAACCGTTCATCTTGTGGTTAACAGTATCGCGAGACAAGGGACTGAGATCTGACTGTCGATCTCAAAGTTATCTCGACGGTTAATCTAAAAGAACGCCGGATACGAGGAAACCAGATCAAATCATAGCCCTTGATCATACTAAATTAAGCGATCCAGCCCTTTATCCTCAAACCGGATCCGGCGAGCCGCCGCTTCTCCTTCACCGTTTGGGAACGACGCCGACGCAACACCGCCCTACGGCCGTTGAGCGCGCATGAAGTTGGGACGCCAGCCTTGGCGCAATAAAGGTGGCGTTCCCCGACCTCTGGCCTTCCCGACAGTCTATAAAAGGCGAGGGTAGCAGCTCGTGTTGATGCACCGAGTGTGAAGAGCTCAGTGAAAGGGTGAGATCATCGGAGGCGGAGTTCTCCGGCAACGTAGGAAAAGCAGAAGGAGGAGCATTGGCTGCTGCTCTCTTCTGAGCTCACGGCGTCCTGGAAAGTGGATCAATCCGACAGGAGTTGGAGAGGGAATTATGCGATCGCGGCCAGGCCGTCGGAATAAAAACAGAAGTGCTTCTCCGGCGACTCCAGCGTTTCCGACCTCAGCAACCTCGCTGTGAGTACTCTAAAAACTCCGTAGTATATTCCCGAGTCGTTCTCTTATGCATATAGTCGACGTTGAGAGGTCGCCGGGGAAGGAGAAGTCCCGGCCGAGAGTTTCGTTAGTCTTCCGTTAGAGGGTGAAGGCTGGTGGCGCTCCGGAGGAGCCGGCCGTGGTCGTGGGACTCTCAGCGACGGGGACCGAGCACGGGCAGGTGCTCGGAGCTTGCCGGCGATGAGGACTGGTGGTGGTGGCGCTCGGTCGCGCGAAAGAGAGAAGAAGAAGAAGAAGAGAATAAAAAAAATATATATATATAATAAAATTAAAAGAATAATGTTTTAATAAAGGCATATGACTATAGGGGGTGACATATATATAATTAATTGGAATAATTAGTTATTTTTCTTCTCTCTTTTAATTAAAACATTAGCTAATTAATATTATAAATAGTAATTAGCTAGGTATGGTATTAAAATGGGGAAATTATTGGACTTGTGACAATAGATAAAAGTTAATGATTTATTAACTTAGTGTGACAAACTAATAAAATTATTGAACCATTGGTCTTGAGCTAGAAAATTTGTTAATTATTGTGACAAACAATAATTAATTAGTTGAGAAAGTTATTTGAGAACTATTGGTATGACACAAATGTTTTTAATGGAACTTAGGGAATGTGACAAATGTAGATTAAATTGTTTGGTATAGCTAGAATAGCTATATGAAATTTTGTTAGTGTGACAAAAATTTAGTTGATTGTCTAATGTGACAAATATTAAAACTTAGAGATAGATAATCAATTAAAAGTGTGACAAGTTGATAGTTGATTAACTATCTCATTTAATGATCGATAAATTTATGAAACCTATGGGTGTGACGAAATTTAAAACCTAGGAATGTTAAATAGCTCGTTCCTAGTGATAGAAGTGCGACAAAGGAACTAACTTGTTACACCATATGAATCAAAGAATATTTAGTAAGATACTAAACATTTATTTGGTAGTTTAACTTAGGTACTTTGAGTAGTATAGAAGGGTCATAAAATTTCCCAAATGACCAAAATGCCCTTCCTTGGTTAACAAGGGGCTAAGGTCAAGTTAAACCGAAGTAATGGACTTGAAATAGGCCCAATTCACCTAAAGTAGTTAGAGAACTAAATAAGGTCTAGTCACGAAAGTAAACTAGAGTTGGTGGGTTTTGACCAAGGTAGGTCTAAAAAAAAAGCTAACTAAAGGACATGGAGGAAGCGGGAATTAGAGGGCCAGTAACCCGAGAGATGGTCCTTAGGACCCGCTAGTGGGCCTAAGCCCAACAAGTACGTAGGACATGCATGTGAAAGTAGAAGCTTGAAGAAAATTTGACGCTAATAAGAGCCTATGTGTGCCAGATACTCTCAGGTGAGACGAGAGGCATTCCAAAGGAGTCTAGGAAGACATTTAGTCTCGCCAGAGGTAAGTACTTTGCCTAGTACCCACCCGGTTTCGGGTTTCCTTGGACTTGTTTATGCATTGATGTCTTATGCTTCTTTGATAACACACATGCGTCATTATTTATTTTGGAATCCTATTGAGCATGTATGATTGTTTATGGGATGTTGGTATCCCTGCTTGCTACGGTCTACTGCCCGGACTCAATGGAGCTAGGGAAGCTCCGATTAGGGAGTGTTCAGGGACAGGACCCCCTGGCATTCCTATCTGCCTTGCCAGAGAGGCAAATCTCTGGAGGTCTTACCTGTCAGTGGGCATGGTACACTGACCGTGTTAACACGTAGGAGAGGTAGTTCTACCAACCTGTGACCGGAGGGTCAAACGACCACCTAGGTCGTATTTACATCCAAAAGCTGGACATACTGGCCCGGAGTAAACTTTGAGTTCTCTTAAAACTCATTGCAGAGCCCGAGGGCTTCTGTATCAGGGGTCGTACCTTTAACCTGTTTGTGGTAGACTCCTAGGACTATGTTGTTGATATTATGTTCTTATGACGTTGTGACCTGCAGGGGTACTTACTGGGCTTTCCATTCGAAAGCTCATGTGTTTTCTTTTCCTCTTTTACAGATTCCGAAGTTTAGGAGGGAGAGGAGCCCGAGGGGAGGACACAAGGAGACAAGAGGTTTTAGGAGCCTACCTTGTCCTTTATCTTTTATTTTATGCGCATTGTTATTTGTAGGACCCGTATAGGGACCAGACTATTATAGCGCCTATGGACCCTGTTGACTCTATGTTCCTTAGAACACGAGTATATTTTATGAATTGTTATCTGCTTATCACCTTATTAGGCCTTGTATTCGAGTTGAGTTTATCTCTTCTTTAATACGGCCGGTCTGTTGACGTGCTCGAGGTCCCGGAACCCGGGTTGGGGCGTTACCGTCACCGCCGAGCCACCCTCGTGGTCTTGTTCTCGTCGCCGACACTAAAAAAGGAGCCTCCCTTGTGGACGCTGTTGCCGCCAAGTCACCTGGCCTCCCTTGTGGACGCCGATGCTGTCACTGTTTCAATTTCCGAAAAAAAGAGAGCAAGACAAAGAGGAAGATATATATGGAGTAAAAAAAAAGGAGATATCTTTTGTAAAAAAAATAATACAAAAATTTAAAAAAAAAAGTAGGCGGAGAGAGCAAAAAAGAGAGAAGAGTTTTAAAAAAATAATTTAAGAAAAAAAAAGGAAGAAGAGAAGTGTTTCAAAAAAAAAAGAATAAAAATTAAAATAAAAAAATAAAAAACATGAAACAGAGACGGGCATCTGGAAGGGTATAAAAAAAAAAAAAAAAGGAGAGAGTAAAAAGGATTAAAAAAGGATTAAAAAAGGAAGAGAAAACTTTTGAAAAAAAATATATGCAAAAAAAAAGAGAGGAGGCGGAAGAGTAAAAAAAAAAGAGAAAAACGAAAGGATTAAAAAAGGAAAAAAAAAAAGAAAGAAGAAGAGATAAAAAAATCTGAATATTCAGAATATTAAAAAAAAAATCTGAAAAGAAAACTTCTGAATTTTCAGAATATAAAAATTTGAATTTTCAGAAAAAATTCTGAATTTTTGGAATATAAAAAAAAAACTGAATTTGCAGAAATATCCTAAAAAAAAAACTCTGAATTTTCGGAATATAAAAAATCTGAACTATCGGATAAATCCTAAAATAATTTTTGAATTTTCAGAATATAAAAATCTGAATTTTTAGGAAAATCCTCAAAAAAAATTTGAATTTTTTTTTGAATATATAAAAATTTGAATTTCTCCGAAAAGTCCTAAAATATTTCTGAATTTGTATAGCTTGCGGATCCCGACCTCGAAACGTCAACAGAATGACGTATTAAAGAAGAGATAAACTCAACTCGAATACAAGGCCTAATAATGTGATAAGCAGATAACAATCCATACATAAACATAAACTCGAGTCCATAAGAACATAGAGTCATTAGGGTCCGTAGGCCCTATAGTAGTCTGGCCCCTATACGGGTCCTACAAACAACAATACGCATAAAAGACAAAGATAAAGATAAGGTAGGCTCCTAAAACCTCTGGTCTCCCTGAGTCCTCTCCTCAGGCTCCTCTCCCTCCTAAACCTCTGGAATGCGTATAAGAGGAAAAGAAAACACATGAGCTTTGAATGGAAAGCTCGATAAAATTACTTGCAGTCACAAATGTCATAGGCAGAAAAATATGGACGGTCAACAGATCATAATATCAACAATATAGTCCTAGGAGTCTACCACAAACAAGTCAAAGGTACGACCCCTGATACAGAAACCCTCGGGCTCTGTAGTGAGTTCTAAGAGAACTCTAGGTTTACTCCCGGCCAGTATGTCCAGCTTTTGGATGTAAATACGACCTAGTTGGTCGTTTGACCCTCCGGTCACAGGTTGGTAGAACTACCTCTCCTACGTGTTAACACGGTCAGTGTACCATGCCCACTGACAGGTAAGACCTCCAGATTTACTTCTCTCTCGGTGAAATCGAGGGAAGGTGGGGGTCCTAACCCTGAACATCCCTAAATTGGAGCTTCCCTAGCTCCAGAGTCGCGATGGGAACATAGCAAAGCGAGGGGACACCAGCGTCCAAACAAATACACATGCTCAGCGGGATTCAAAAGCAGGATATGAGCGGCATGTATGGCTTCAGGTGCATGTAACAAGAATACATAGCAAGTCCAAGAAATCCAGTTCTGAGGTAGGAAACTAGGCTAGTGATCTTAACTCTTGTTGGTTCTATTTATCCTTCTAGTCTTCCTTAGTATGCCAACAACTCCCCGAGAGTATCTGGCATGCAGAGGTCCTATTAGAAATAGTGTTCCAATAATATTTCTATGTCCTTAGGTGTACATGCATGCCTTACATTCTTATTGGGCTTAGGCCCACTAACGGGTCCTAGGGACCTTCTCCTCTCGGGTTATCGGCCCTTATTTCCGTTTCAGTGTCCCTTAGTTGACTTGTAGATTTACTTTGTTCTAACCTAGTCAACTCTAGTTGAGTTGGGCCCATTTCAAGCCCATTGCACCATTTATGTTGACCTTAGTCCCTTGAAGGGCTTTTTGGTCATTTGATAGTTTATGACCCTAAGGTCTATCTCGTTTAGGGCTTAATAGTCCTTTTTGAATTAATTTAGCTTCCTTATTAAATATTTTCCATCACATAGCCAATTTATCCGAATTTAAGAAATTAACTAATTAATTTCTATTTATCCCATTTCAATATTTCATAATAATTATTAATTAATTATTATGTCACATATTCACAGTTCCATATAGTTGTCTAATTTTTCAACTATTTGATTAATAGTTTCAATACTATTAATAGAGACAATACTAATTTAATTGCCGAACCAAGGTTTTAATCTCCTATCAAACCTTATGTTTCCTAATTATTAAATTATGAATAAAAATTTCATAACCTAATAATCATCACAAAACCTAAGTTTTATTATCAATGGAACTAAACACTTTATTCGATTAATTGAGCATGTGTCGCACTTTCCAAACTTTAATCAATTTCATTAACCGATTAACTTTTTCAACTATGTCTCACTATAGTTTTCAAATTATTAATCATGTTAATAATTTGTCACACTCTATAGTTTCAAAATCATTTGAGACTATATCCATAGTTAAATAATTATGGATGTGTCACACTATCTAAATTTCATAACTAATTTATCACTAAATAAATCAATTATATGTCACATACCATAGTTTTCAAATAAATATTTCATTTATCTAATTATCACTTGTCACTCTAAGTTAATTTTTCATTAACTTTAATCTATGGTCACAAGTCCATAGTTCCTCATTTTAATACCATGTCTAGCTAATTATTACTTATAATAATTAACTAATGTTTTTAATTAAAATGAGAGGAAAATAATTATTAACAATATTAACATCACACCCCTAAGTTACTAACTAAAATAACTAAATTAATAATTTTATTTATTTCGTTTTTATTTCCTCTCCTTCTTCAACCTTCGCTCTCTCCCTCTCTGTATCGACAGCGCCGGTGCCATCGTCTCCATCTCCGGCGCACCGCCTCGGGCTTGGAGCTCGCCGATGGCCTCCGGCTCTCAGTAGAGCCCTGTTGCACCAGGACCACGTCTCCCCAGCAGGCATCGGTAATGCTCTCGGCCGCGAAAGATTTCGCGGCGAGCTCACACCGCCGATGATATGCATGCGTAAACTATCTCACGTGTTCTACGGGGTTTTGAATACTCACCGTGGGTTTTTCATGGGGAGGAATCTTTGGAGATGCCGGTAAAACCCTCTTGTTCTTTCTCCGTGAGCTCGGTCTGAATCAGCGGCCGGTTTCGTCTTCCCTTCTTTGCCGGTTCCCTCCTTCTCACGGAGAATGGGCGCGATGATCTCACTCTCCAACGTAACTTTCGATCTCGGTAGCGGTGGCTCCTCTTCCCTTCCTTCTCCGGTGACACCTCACGGGAACTTGGAGGAACTTGGCTTGTTGCGTCTTTGAGGCGGTGGAAGGTACCCCTTTTATAGGGCTCGGGAGGCTGACGAGGAGGCCAGCTCACTCGAGCGGCCTGCGTCTTCAATCGGCCGACGTCCCACGCGTAACCGGAGGAGAAGAGGCGGGGCTGCGCGCGTTGAGTGGAGAGATGATAGAGTTGCCTGGGATCGGTTCTCCGATGAAAGGCCGTGGATTCCTTGATCTACTTCAAGCGGTTTAGATCAAATCTCCAAGTCTCGGTTCAAACACACTCGGATCTACGGCGTAGATCTAATTACATTCAACGGCTTGATGTCAACTCTACGGCGAGATCTAAGCGCATCTAGATCAACGATCTTGATCTTGTAAAGGTTTAACGGTTGGATTTTAATCCATGCGTCTGGATCAAAACCATCGAGGAGGATGGCGGCCGACCACGGCGCTGTAGGGGTCACCTCCGAGGTTATCCACTTCTCTTGCCTGCGTATCCAACTACGATCGGATGAATTCAATCCGATCTCGCACGTGGCTCCTCACTGTCGTTATAGCGTCACCGAGATGAAGCATAGCTCGAGATGTTTTAATCTCAGCCGTTCATTCTCTCTAATAGGGTTTTCTCTCACGAAATTTTATGAGAGGTCCCTGACACTTTTAAAATTGCACATAGGTCCAAGACTGTGAGAGGGGAAAACTTCTTTAAGGTCCTCAATTCTTTCAAAATTACTACTAGGTCCCTACAGACCCCATATTAATTTTTAATTTCCATTAAATTTAAATAAATCATTTAATCCCACAATAACGCTAATCGCGGGAAATAAATATTTTAAATATTTTTCTCAAGAAAAATAACAAAATATTTATTTTGCAAAATTTCATGGATTTTACAGATTTTTTGAAGCTTCAGAAAAATCCTCAAAAGAATTCTGAATTTTAGTAAAGAATAAAAAAAATCTGAAGTTTCAGAAAAACCACAAAAATTTCCTTAATTTCAAATTAAAAAAAAGGAGAAAGAGAAAATAGGGAAAGAGGCAATATATATCTACATAAAAAAATATATACATAACACACATCTCGTTTCGGTGTTGAAACAATCATCTTGAGGCGGATGATGAAATATAAATCTCACAAATAACACGCATCTCGATGCAACAACAGAAATGTATTTTGAAGCGGATAATGAAATACAAATCCCAAAGTGACATGCATTTCGATGCGATGATAAGACACCCATCTTGAAACGGATGATGAAATACAAGTCTTATAGCGGTATGCGCATCTCGATGCAACCGATGAAGTATGAATCTTTAATTGGTACAAATCTTGAAGAAGCCATGAGCACGCATCTTAAGGCGGCTAATAAATACAAATTTTAAAGCGACACATATCTCAAGACGGTGATGAAACACTCATCTCGAAATGGTCAATATAAACCTAAATCCTAAAGCGGTGCAAATCTCAATGTGGCGATGAGGCATGCATTTGAAGCGGCCGATGAAACACAAATTCCAAAGTGGTGAAGCATACGTCCCAAGGCGGAAGGTAGCGTCATTTAAATAAATAAATAAATAAATAAATAAATAAATAAATAAATAATATGTATACACATCTACATGATGATATTTATATGTGATGGAAATTATGATTTGCAAATAAATGAAATTATTTTTGTTCATTGCCTTTACTTGTACTTATGCTCTTAATCGGAGGTTCCCAAGACTTTGTCTGGGGTAATTAATATTAGCGGCTTGCCTTTATTAGGAATGGAAGAACCCACGATAAACAAATATGATATTTGTGATTCGATATGTCGCCTGGTGCCTCTTCATAGACACGATGCAAGGAGGGTATTTTCGATCCCACAAATTCTGGCACGCCCGGTGGGGACCATATTCCACCTCCCATCTTTGAGACAAAAGTACAAGTAGAGGCTTATGAGCTTTATCAAGGGATCTCTGTTGGAGTTGGAAGTTTGGCATCCATAGAGGCTCTAATAGTCCCACACCTTCCACACATTGGATGTCGACCTTATATGATTTTCTTGGTCAGATATGAAGATCCAATGGTAAAGAATCAAGGACTTTCATTTTGTAGGGGTTACCCCAGCCTAGTCTGAGATGGCAGTTCCTGTGGGAGAAGGCGATGGGCGCACCTTCAAAAGGTTTGAGAGATATGAATCTTCAAACTTGTTAAAAGCTTGCCCCCTAAATAAAAAAAAAAGTCAAAAATAAAAAAATAAAAAAAATAATATAATAAAAAAATTCAAAAAAGAAAAGAATGAAAAAAAGAACAAAAAAAAGAGAAGAAAAGAAAAGAAAAGAAAAAGGAAAGGAAAAGCAAGAAATAAAGAAATGGAAAAAAGGGGCAATATTCATAAAATGCATTCAAGACGGTCTCTGTCATAACCTCATATCATAACCTCTTACTCCAGGTTGTAAAAAATTAGATGGAGAAATACACATAGTTTGGATGGTCATTGAAGCCCGAGGAGGCCCAACACTTGCACCATTCATAAGATCCCGGGGGCATAAGTGAAGAAGGATTAAGTCACGTGCCACATAGGGGGCAAGGGATTGGATTTGACCTTCAACAACAAAATGCTCTTAGAAGGAAGGATAGAGAGGATGAGTCCATTTTCCTTCCAACCCACAATCCTCTTTAAAATATTTTCATAATAAAAAAAATGAATGTATAAATTCATATCATCTGGATGGTCATTGAGACCTGAGGAGGCTCATCATACGCACCATTCACAAGATGCCACATAAAGTGCAATGGAGTCCTAAAGGAACATAAAAGTAGAAGGATCAGTCACGTGCCACTCTGGGGGCAAGGAACGGGAGTTGACCTTGAACAATTAAATGTTCCTAGAGGGAAGAATAGAGAGGATGTGTCCATTTTCCTTCCAACCAAAAATCCTCTTGAGAAAATTTTCATAAAAAAGATGAATGTATAAATTCATATCATTTGGATGTCGATTGAGACCCGAGGAGGCTCACCACACACACCATTCACAAGATGCCACATAAAGTGCAATGGAGTACTAAAGGAACATAAAAGTAGAAGGATCAGTCACGTGCAACTCTGGGGGCAAGGAACGGGAGTTGACCTTGAACAATAAAATGTTCCTAGAGGGAAGGATAGTGAGGGTGAATCCATTTTCCTTCCAACCCAAAATCCTCTTTAAAGCTTTTTCATAAAAAAAATGGATATATAAATTCATATCATCTAGATGGGCAAGTTACATGCCACACAGGAGCAAACAATGGGGTTGAACCTCATGTTCTTAGAAGGAGGGATAGTGAGAGTGAATCCATTTTTCTTCCAAACCAAATCCCTTCTTAAGGCAGTTTCAACAAATGAAAATTTGCAGTACCGCAAATGCAACAACAATTGGTTGGCTTAATGGTATATCAACTTGAAGGCATACAAAAGTTGAATAGTATTATCCCTTGGCATAACTAAAAGTTCAAGCCAGCGGAACAAAGAGGAAACTCAGGCCTCTATCCTTGAACAGCCCACAATAATGATCTGACAAGTGACATAACAAATGGTCGTTGTTGAATTGAAATAAAAAGAAATTAACTACAAAAAAATTCATACTCGTCTCAAGAAGTATAATATGGATTGGCACTTGGCTCACCTTATGACAACTTGTGGGTATACAAGTGTAAAATCTCACTCCTTTGGTAGTTCACTGCAAATCATGCAAGAGTACCACAAATTTGCACTCAAGTCATTTCAAATATGGTCACAGATAAAAGATGCATTTCTGATATAATTTGGAGGTATGAATAGTGAAATCATATTATTTGACATAAAAATGTGGTATATTATATCATGAAATAAAGAAATATGGGCAACAAAGAGGTGGATTCGGATAATGGCTAGCAATCGCGATGGGACTCTCTCTTCCGCCAACGAGATAGAGCCGGTCTTTCCTTATCCAAAGCCGAGTACTAGAAGTTTTCCATCCAACACAAGGAAAACAAAATTTTATATCAGCCCCCATGGAAGAAAAGACATCTCATCCTGTGGGAATGCAGAAAGCCGTGAAAGGACCGTGGATCCCGAAGCAACAACATCCTCAATTCAAAGGATGGAGTGTGCATCCAGAAGCAATGAAGCACATTTCAAAACAGCACAATTCTTGAGGCAATGATGGAACACTCATCTCAAGATAGCTGATGAAATACAAATCCCAAAACTATGAAGCGTGCATCTGAGGATAATGAAGCACGCATCTTAAAGCATCACAACTCTCGAGGGGGCAATTAAGCACGCATCTCAAGATAGCTGATGAAAATATAAATCCCAAAATGGCGCAAATCTTGAGACATGGTGAAGCACACATCTCAGGACAGCCTATGAAAATATAAATCCCAAAATGGTTCAAATCTTAAGGCATGATGAAACACGCATCTCAAGATAACCGATGAAAATATAAATCCCGAAATGACGCAAGTCTTGAGGCAGTGATGGAGCACATATCTCACGACAGTCGATGGAAAACAAATCTTAAAGCAGCCCCAAATCTCGAGGCACCGATGTAGAACGCATCTTGAGGTGGTGATAAATCCTAAAGCAAAAAATATATATCCCCAGAAATAATTACAAATCTCAAAATAATGCAGTGTGTAATCTCGAGGCAGTAAAGCACACATCTCAAAGCAACACTGATCTCGAGGTGATGATAGAGAACATATTTTGAGACAGTTGATAAAAAAAATAAATCCCAAAGCAAGGAAGTGTGCATCCCGATGTAATGAAGTACACATCTCGAAGCAACATAGATCTCGAGGTGACGATAAAGCACACATCTCGAGACAGCTGATGAAATACAAATCCCAAATCGATAAAGTGTGCATCCTCGCAACAGCAAAGCACATCTTGGAGAAGCACCAATCTTGAGAGGTGGTAGAGCACATATCTCGAGACAACCGATGAAATATAAATTCCAAATCGATAAAGTGTGCAACCTCGCAACATCGAAACACACTTTGGAGCAGCACCAATCTCGAGGGGTGATAGAGCACATATCTTGAGACAGCTGATGAAAGTACAAATCCCAAATTGATGAAGTGTGCATCCCGATGTAGTAAAACACACATCTTAAAGCAGCATAAATCTCGAGGCGATCGAGACACGAATATTGAGGTTGCCCGAGAGTATAAAAGCCCGAGGTAGCTTAAGAATGCAAATCCTTAGGTGGTTTCCTAAGTGTATCTAACATCACGTCAAGAGCTAATCACATATATTGAAAAGTTGGATAAAACTAGTCCAAATGTGTTATTTGACATTTAAGTCATAAAAGGTGAAAGAGAAAGCCAAAAATGATAGAAGACATCAAAGTCCATTTTTGAAAATAACATCATAGAGCTCCATAAACCTTTTAGAAGGCTGGGGGCAAGCTACGATGCATATGTTATCTGAAATCAAAAGGAAAAAAAGGGATACGACATATATAAAAGGAAAAAATATTTTGACACAACCATTCGGCTAAGTCAGACATAAGAAAAATGGAAATTCTTCACTTGGGTTCTCAGATACTCATATAATGAGATCACCAAGGAAATTTGAAAACTTAAACCTGTATCCTCCATTAATAAGGTCAGGTATAATATGACTTTTGAAGTTTCACATGTTTCCGACATAGAACCGTGAATCTAAGGGGAAAACAATGATAAAAAATCTCCACTTGGGTTCTCAGACACTCATATAATGAGATCACCAAGGAAATTTGAAATTTTAAACATGTATTCTCCATTAATGAGGTTAGGTAAAAATATGACACTTAAAGCCTCGTGTATTCCGACAATATACCTGAGACTTCTAAATCCTTTACTAGGGTTCTCGGACATTCATGTGATGAGATTTCCAAGATATATGAAATATCAAACTTGGTTCTCAGACATTCATGTGATGAGATTTCCACAATATATCAAATGTCACTTGGGTTCTCAGACATTCATGTGATGAGATTTCCAAGATATATGAGATGTCAAACTTGGGTTCTCAACCACTTGTATGATGATATCACCAAGATATATGAAATGTAAAACTTAGGTTCTTAGACACTCATATGATGAGATCATCAAGGAGATATGAAGTGTCAAACTTGTATCCTCCATTAATGAGGTCAACTATAATATGACACATGAAGTTTCACGCATTCCAACAATGGAATTGAAATTTCTATTATATATATATATATATATATATATATATATATATATATATATATGAAATAAAAAGAAAGCCTCTTTACTTGGGTTCTCAGACTCTCATATGATGAGATCACCAAGATATATGAAATGTCAAACTTGGATTCTCAGACACTAATATAATGAGATTACCAAGAAATATGAAACGTCAAACTTGTATCCTCTATTAATGAGGTCAGGTAAAATATGACGCTTCTAAAAAATGATAAAATAAAAATTCTTTACTTGGGTTCTCAGACGCTCATATGATGAGATCACCAAGATGTATGAAATGTCAAATTTGGGTTCTTAGACGCTAGTGATGAGATCACCAGGATATAAGAAAAATCAAACTTGGATTCTCAAACACTCATATAATGAGATTGCAAAGAAATATGAAACGTCAAACTTGTATCCTCCAGTAATGAGGTCAGGTAAAATATGACGCTTCTAAAATATGATGAAATATAAAAAAAAATTATTATTATTTACTTGGGTTCTCATACGCTCATATGATGAGATCACCAAGATATACGAAACATCAAACTTGTATCCTTCAGTAATGAGGCCAGGTAAAAAATGACGCTTCTAAAAAAATGATAAATATAAAAAAAATTATTTACTTGGGTTCTCAAATGCTCATATAATGAGATTACCAAGATGTATGAAACGTCAAACTTGTATCCTTCAGTAATGAGGTCAAGTAAATTATGACGCTTCTAAAAAATGATGAAATAAAAAAAATACTTTACTTGGGTTCTCGTACACGCATATGATGAGATCACCAAGGAAATGTGAAATGTCAAAACTTGTATCCTCTATTAATGAGGTCAGGTGAAGCTATGACATTGGAAGTTTCACACAATCCAGCTACTGAACCGAAATTTCTATATATATATATATATAAAATCTTCACTTGGGTTTTCAGACACTCATAAGACGAGATCACCAAGAAATATGAAATTTCAAACTTGTATCCTTTATTGATGAGGTCTAGAAGAAACACATATTTGGAAACTCGCCTGAACTTCTTAAATATTGTAAGAAGGTCAAAGAGCTGATGATGAAAATCCCTCAGTATGATCAAGAAGGGTATTAAGATCAGAAAATGAAGAAGTTGATTCTTTGGAAAAAGTAGCGAAAGAGTTGGCAAATCCGGAGTATAAAAAAAAAAAGATTCAAATTACCATAAGAAATAGAAAACCTATAAGTACAATCCTTGATTATGTCGAAGAGGAAAGTATTGGGGGCAAAGTGGAGGCCTTCACCCTCGAAATGTCAGAGGAAGATTGGAGGCAACCATTTATGAAATATGATAAACTTTCAGGGGCAAATCAGAAGGCCTTCAGATAAAGCAAGGAGCCCTAAGATTCACCCCCATAAAAGCGATGTCTTTTATATGAAGAAGCAAAAGAAGTCATGCATAGTGCACCCTTCGAGATGTGTTATCCACATCAATCTACGCCCAAGATGTGACTTAAGATTAAGTGCATGGGATATTATGGGTCAACCATAGCCAGAAATTGCATTGAATATTTCAAAAGATGTCGGTTATGCCAAATACATGGAGATGTTATCCATCAATATGCAAATCTAAAGATAGCTATATCCAAAAATAAAAGAAATTGACATGATAGACTCCCTGAAATGCTGGGGCTTTGTTGTTCCACCTATAGGATTTCAACGCAATCCACACCATACCATTTAGTGATTGAATTTGAAGAAACCCTTTTACTCAAAGTTCAGAATAGCATGGCAAAATGAAATGTCAAATGAAGATAATGTTTGACTTCTCCTAGATGAATTGGACTCTTGACAAAAAGAGGATAGAGGTACAATAGAACCTTGAAGTCTATAAAGCAAGGATGTCATGAGCTTATAACAAATAGGCTCGATCTCAGACGATTACAATGGGAGGGGTGGTGCTAGTCCCGAGGAGACCCATCATCACCAATGAATGACCCGGGGGCCTAAAAAAAACAAAAAAAGGGAATGTCCATATGTGTAATGAAAAATGTTTGTCTACGACGGAACGTCTGGTCCCTCATTAAAAAAGGTAGACCAGTTATGTATAATTAAATGAACTTCTTGAGGCAAACATATTGACTTCCCATGTTTCAAAAAAAATGATGAATGCATGAAAATAAAAAGAATGGAAAAATAGGAAAAAGGAAAAAGAAAAAAATGATGAAATGATAAATTAAAAAAAATTGAAAATGACCACAGGTCTCCCAAAAAGGCACGACCATAAAAATGAAAAAGAAATCTATATGTTCTTACTTCTCTCTCTCAAACAAATTTCGTGAGAGAAGTATGAAGGGGGCATTTGTTTATGTCAAAAAAAATACATATGCATAAATATATACGCATTATTAAGTGGCAATATTTGAAGGGTCCCAATGAAGTATATACCTTGAAGTATCTTGAAAGTAAGATATTTTAAATTTAAAATAAAAATATATCCGGTCATATCCCGAGGCAAGCTAAAGACGCAAATCCCGAGGCAGACCAAAAATATAAATCCCGAGGCAATCTCAGAAATACAGATCCCAAGATAGCCCGAGAACACAAATCTTGAGACAAAAAAAAATGAATTAAATTTAAATTCAAGTTTTGATCTTATCTAGATTATGATGATTAAAATTCAAATTCAATGTCATAAATCTAGATTATAATCATTAAAATTCAAACTTTTGATTTTATCTAGATTATTAAAATTTAAATTCAAGGTTATACCTAAATTTGGATTAAAATTCAAATTGAAGGTTACACCTAAATCTATATTATGATCATTAAAATTTAAATTTAAATTTTTGATCTGATCTCTTGATGATCAAAATTCAAATTCAAGGTTATACCTAAATCTAGATCATGATCATTAAAATTCAAATTTTTGATCTTAATCTAGATTATAATCTCATGATGATTAAAATTCAAATTCAAGGTTATATCTAAATCTAGATTATAATCATTAAAATTCAAATTTTTGCTCTTATCTAGATTATAATCTCATGATAATTAAAATTCAAATTCAAGATTATACCTAAGGCTAGATTATGATCATTATTAAAATTCAAAATTTTAATCTTATCTAGATTATGATTTAATGATAATTAAAACTCAAATTCAAACTTCAACCTTATCATCTAGGTTGGGAGGATCTATAAATAGAGGAGGGGAGACCTCTTGTATGAGACTTTTGGGGGAGAGATCTCCTCCATGCTCTCCTCTCCGTGGAGCAAGAAGCCGTGCAGTCGGTCGAATAAGCGGACACAGGCTTATCTCTGATGGCTTTCCCGAAGGATATAGGCTCGGGTCTGTTGATCGATTGTAATATTACTGCCGATGCCTTGCTGCCCAAAAGAAGAAGACCATGAACACCACCCCATGCGTGGAGGTGTTCATGGAGCCGTCGATCCTCGCCGCCGAACCCCTTCCATCACTGCCGGAGAACAGCACCACCCCAAGCGTGGTGGTGTTGGTTCGTCGCACTCGTTGTTACTAGAGAACAGCACCACCCCAGGCGTGGTGGTGCTAGTTCGTCACACACACTATTACTGAAGAACAGCACCGCCCCAGGCGTGGCGATGCTGGTGATCATCTTCACAGCAACCGATGAGGAAACCATGCCCAAATCCACCCTTATGGGGCTATTGTCGCCACCTAGCCACCCTTGTGGGGCTATTGTCACCGCCGAGCCACCCTCGTGGTCTTGCTCCCGTCGCCGACACTAATAACGGAGCCTCCCTTGTGGACGTTGTTGCCGCCAAGTCACCGGGCCTCCCTTGTGGACGCCGATGCTGTCGCTGTTTCAATTTCCAAAAAAAAAAGATAGCAAGACAAAGAGGAAGATATATATGGAGTAAAAAAAAAAGGAGATATCTTCTGTAAAAAAATAATAAATAAATAAACAAAAAAAAAAGTAGGCCGAGAGAGCAAAAAAGAGAGAAGAGTTAAAAAAATAATAATAACTTAAGAAAAAAAAGGGAAGAAGAGAAGGGTTTCAAAACAAAAGAATAAAAATTAAAATAAAAAAAAAATAAAAAAAATAAAACAGAGAGGGGCGTCTAGAAGGGTATAAAAAATAAAAAATAAAAAAAAGGAGAGCGTAAAAAGGGAGGACGGGGAGAGAAAACTTTAGAAAAAAAATATATGCAAGAAAAAAAAATAGAGAGGAGGCGGAAGAGTAAAAAAGAAGAAGAGAAAAACGAAATGATTAAAAAAAAGGAAAAAAAGAAAGAAAGAAGAAGAGATAAAAAAATCCGAATATTCATAATATTTAAAAAAAAATCTGAAAAGAAAACTTCCGAAATTTTCAGAATATAAAAATCTGAATTTTCAAAAAAAATTCTGATTTTTTGGATTATAAAAAACCAATCTGAATTTTCTGAAATATCCTAAATTTTTTTTTTGAATTTTCGGAATATAAAAAATCTGAACTTTCAGATAAATCCTAAAATAATTTCTGAATTTTCAGAATATAAAAATCTGAATTTTTAGAAAAATCCTAAAAAAAATTCTGAATTTTTTTTTTGAATATATAAAAATCTGAATTTCTCATAAAAGTCCTAAAAAATTTCTGATTTTCTGAAGCTTCAGAAAAATCCTCAAAAGAATTCTAAATTTTAGTAAAAAATAAAAAAAAAATTTGAAGTTTCAGAAAAGCCACAAAAATTTCCTTAATTTCAAATTTTAAAAAAGAGGAGAAAGAGAAGACAGGGAAAGAGGCAATATATATCCGTATAAAAAATATATACATAACACACATCTCGATGCGGTGATGAAATACGCATCTTGAGGGGGATGATGAAATATAAATCTCAAAAATAACACGCATCTCGTTGCAACCACGGAAATGTATCTTGAAGCGGATAATGAAATACAAATCCCAAAGTGACATGCATTTCGATGCGATGATAAGACACCCATCTTGAAGCGGATGATGAAATACAAGTCTTATAGCAGTATGCGCATCTCGATGCAACAGATGAAGTATGAATTCTTAATTGGCACAAATCTCGAAGCAGCGATGAGCACGCATCTTAAGGCAGCTAATAAATACAAATTTTAAAGCTACACATATCTCAGAACGGTGATGAAACACTCATCTCGAAATGGTCAATATAAACCTAAATCCTAAAGCGGTGCAAATCTCAAGGCGGCGATGAAGCATGCATTTGAAGCGGCCGATAAAACACAAATTCCAAAGTGGTGAAGCATACGTCCCAAGGCGGAAGGCGGCGTCATTTAAATAAATAAATAATATGTATACACATCTATATGATGATATTTATATGTGATGGAAATTATGATTTGCAAATAAATGAAATTATTTTTGTTCATTGCCTTTACTTGTACTTATGCCCTTAATCGGAGGTTCCCAAGACTTTGTCTGGGGTAATTAATAAAAGAGGCTTGCCTCTATTAGGAATGGAAGAACCCACGATAAACAAATATGATATTTGTGATTTGATATGTCGCATGGTGTCTCTTTACAGACACGATGCCAGGCGGGTATTTTCGATCCCACAGGTTGGACCAACTAGACCTGATCAAACCCGAGTTCAATGCCTTCTTTGCTAAGCCCAACCTCTATTTGGTTAGGTCCAACACAAACCTTTACCCTAATAGATCAAGTCAGATTAGTTTTATAATGAACCCAAACCCAGATCAATTTGGCTAACCAGTTTACTCAATCCAATCTATTTGATCAGACCAGTTTGACTTAAAATCAGATCCGGATCGAACACAATGTAGCTAACCAGTTGTCCCAACCCAACTATCTCTAGTTGATTAGCCCTAATTCGCTAACCATTTAAATTCACCCAACCCATTTCCAGATGACTAACCCTAACTACCTTTTACTGCTTCAGGTTTTTGACGCGGCTGCGCCCGGTAGGAGAAGAGGGTGGCGCTCGATTAAACACGGCCTCCAGCGATCCCATGTCCAATCAGTACATTCCCGCCACCAGGTCTCCGTCGTCTGAGGATGCCTTGCACGTCGTGAGCCCTTTTTGGAGTGGAGGGTCGCTGGTTTCCTCCTCCCTCGTCCGAGCGTACTCGCTCATTGTCCGCCCCTCCTTCTCCGGTGTCTAGTCCTGTGACAAAACAGAGAAGAAGGTCTGAAAACCCCTCCGGCGTCTACTTCTATAACTAAATGAATACATAGTGGTCTTTTAAGAACAATAGAGAAAGAAAGAAGAACGAAACCTCACCGGAAAAGCACTGTTTGATGGTTTCCCTTCTTACTGACGCTAGCCGTTCGTCGCTTGGGTTCCGATCACCACTCTATGGACAAGACGAATACCCATTCATTTAGTAGATAAAAGAAGAGGTCGAGAGGGTTGCTGCACCATCTCTCCGGTGAGGGTCAACCTCTACTTCGCCAGTTTTAAACAACAAGATGGAGACAGAGGCTTACCTGGCGCCCTTCTCACAGCCTCCTGGCTCCTCCTTCTCTGGCTTCGTCAGAGAACAACTCCTTTCTCTCTCTCTCTCTCTCTCTCTCTCTCTCTCTCTCTCTCCCTCTCTCTCAACTCCTCTTCGTCGCCGCTCAATGATGCTTCCTAGGGTTCTGACACGACTTCCCTCTTGTAGGGCTCGTAATGGGAGGCTTGTCCGCTGTCAATCCTACTGATGAGGGGATTTGACTGGCCTAATTTCCACTTCTTTCCTTTTCCGGCCAACTGCGGACGCGGAGAAGATCACCCCACGGCGGAGCTCGCGCTGAGAAGACGATAACGATGCCTCATGATCGTTCCTTGATCAAACGAGCGGTTGGGATTGACGTATGGAATCTAATGGTGTTCATCGCGTCGATCTGTCTACGACTTAGCATCCTGCTTTGATGAATGATGATAGTTGCATTAGCTGAACGGCTAAATCCACATCAAGTGCCTCGAACTTACTCAGCCATCTTTGATGGGCGACTTGGATCAAATAATCCATCACGAGATCTGAGGGGCTAAGATCAGATATCCTACCTCGAACTTATAGCACCGAGGCCGATGAATTGCCTGGATCATTTCATCAAAACAGTTCAAATTGAGGGTTTAGGTTAACGTTGGTGCCTCGAACTTACACTATATCACGAGATGTTATAATTGTGACCGTTGATTCCTTTCCAAGCGTTTATCTGCATGACTTTCTTGTACATTTGCAAAAAGTCCATTCTCTTCTATAACCTTTACATGAAGGTCCCTCTCCTGAGAAAGAGGCACAATTTCCTTAAAGTCCTCGAAACTTCTATAATTACTAAAAGGTTCCTGTCAGCCCCAATAAACCCTAATTAGGGTTTTGATTGATTTAACCCTTCCCTTTCCAAATAAGTCCATATTTGGGCAATTAGTTTAATCACCAAACTATTCAAATAGAATTCAAATTTCATTTATTCCATTAAATAACAATAAAAAACCTTCATTATTGACCATTAGAAAATACAAAAATCTCTACTAAAGGAAAAAAAATCAATCTATAATATTCATTATTTCCCTACACCAGTTATTCATACATTAAGAAAATAAAAAAAAAAATCTATAAAATCACAAAATAGCAACCATAAGAAAGCCTTCATTATTGACAATAAGAGAATGCAAAAATCTCCCATGAAAGAAGAAAAAAATTTTAATCTATAAAAATCACTAGCCTGCATTAATTATTCAAATATTAAGAAAACCAAAAAAAAATTATAAAATCACAAAAGAGCATATAAATGGTAAGATATTTAAAAAATAAGGAAATAACCATAAAAAACTTTTATTATTGATAATCAAAAAAAGGAAAAATCTTTCTTGAAAGAAAAAAAAAACTAAATATATCAAATTCATTATCCTACACTAATTATTCAAACATTATGAAAACTAAAAAATTATAAAATCACAAAAAAAAATATAAATGGCAAGCTATTTAAAATAAGGAAATAACCATACAAATATGCAAAAACCTATTTTCAAAGGAAAAAAATCTCAAATACGTAAAATTTATTATCCTACCCTAATTATTTAAATATTAAGAGAATCAATTAAAAAATATATAATGTTACATCAAAGAATGAAAAATGATTGGTCTTTGTATGTATAGATGAGTTAAAATTTGAAAATAATTTAAAAAAAAAGATTATAAAAACCCCAACCCTACAGGTTGACTCGGGTCAGCCCGTCGGATCAACTCGTTTGACTCGGCGGTAAAACCCGCCAGGTCACGGTTTGGATTTTATCTGACCCGTAACCGGCTCGCTATTGTAGCGTGTCGGTTATGGTTTTTCGGCTCGGCCCGCCCGGTTGGTTGACCCGGCGGTTTTTGCCTGGCCGAGTAGGGCTAAAACCCAGCTCGTGCCCCCCCTCTACCCCCGGCTGGTGATGAAGAAGATTTTCTCCTCATCCGCGTCATTCATCCGGATCTAATTGTATCCCGATAATGCATCAAGGAAACTGAGCATCTCGTAGCCAGATCTGGAGTCAACTAAATTATCTATGTGAGGCAAGGGGTAGCAATTCTTGGGGCAAGCTTTATTGAAATCAGTGAAATCAACACACATGCGCCACTTTCCCGTAGACTTCTTGCAAGTACAATATTAGATTACCACTTCGGGTATTGTACTTCTCTAATGAAGTCAACCTTCAGCAGCTTGTCTACTACCTCCTCGGCGGCCTTTAGTTGATCCAGCATGAAGTTCCTTCTCTTCTGCACCACCGGCTTGTGATCGGGGTCCACGTTGAGTTGATGCTCCACTACTTCTCAAAGAACACCTGGCATCTTCTCGACCGACCAGGCAAACACATCTGAGTTGCCCTTCAAAAAGGCCATCAATTCTTCATGCAGCGTCGGGGTGAGTTCGGCCCCGAGTTGGATAGTTCTCTCGGGTTAAGCTTCGTCAAGAGATAGCGCCTTCCGGTCCTCGACGGGGGTTGGTCGACGCGCCTTTCTTTTCTTGTCTTCTTCTTGTAGCTCCTCCACAATTAAAGCCTCGAAAGCCTTGCTACATCCTTCTCCCTGGTTCCTGAGCATGGCAGCATAGTACTGCCGAGAAGCAATTTGGTCTCCTTTCTGCTCTTCACATCCAGCCTCGGTCGAAAATTTTAGTTTCATAGGACCGGTGGAGATAATCGCTCCCAAGAGGTTGAGAGAAGGTCTTCCAATGTTGGCATTGTAGCTTAACGAGCAGCGAACAACTAGGAAGTTGACCAGGGTAGAAGCCACTCGGGGAGGGCTACCGAGGGCCAATAGGAGAATAATCCCTCCTTCGGGTTGGAGAGGGCTTCCATTGAACCCTACTAGTTGTGACTTCACAGGCTTCAAGTGTTTGGTCCCATACTTCATCTTCTCGAAGGCATTTCAAAAAATGATATCCACCGAATACCCGGTGTCAACTAGGACCCTGTACATGTGGTAGATGCCAATTTTCACAGAAATGACGAGGGCATCGTCGTGCGGCTGGTGCATGCCTTTGAAGTCTTCGTCCGAGAAGCAAATGGTTGGAGACGCTCGGGGCCTTTTCAAGGAAGAAGTGTCTTGCACCGAGCCTACCATCCTAGCGTAGTTCTTCCTGGAGGTCGGGCTCTCTCCTCCACACCCTGGTCCTCCTGCAATGAATTGGATAGGGATCTCATCTTCTGGAGCTTTCTGTCGTCAGGGGGAGGTGTCTTCAGCGATTTGGTCTGCTCTCAGATATCGCCCGAGCTTGCCTCCTCGGATGAGTTCTTCTATCGCATCCCTTAGTTGAGTGCAATTCTCAGTTGTATGCCCTTTGTCTTGGTGGTATATGCAGAACTCCTTACTGCGCCTCCTCCGATCAGAATCCCTCATCCAAGGGGGTTGTTTCACGATTTTTTGATCCCGAATCTGCATCAAAATGTTTTCCCATGAAGTATTGAGCGGGGTGTAATTGTTGTACCATGCTCGGGGTCCTTGATCAGCTGTCCAAGGGGGTCTGTCTCAGTTCTGGTCAGTCTCTCTTCGGGGTGGATCCCTCCTTGGCTTTTTCCATCGGGGTTCCCTGTGTTCGCCCCTCTGGGGCTCCTGTCTTCGATACATTTTTTCCCAGTATAAGGCCTCTTCCCTTCATCTAGCTTTCATCTCTTCTAAGGAGATGAACTCTTCGGCCAAGTTGGGGAGCTCAGAAAAATCATGGGGGACCCTCCGTGAGAGTTCATCTCTAAACTGCCTATCCCGAAGCCCATCTACCACAGCTCTTATGACAAGGAACGAGTCAGGATGGGTTACAGTCGCTAGCTCGTCGTTGAAGTGGCCAAGGTAGTCTCGCAGGCTGTCTCCCTCCCTTTGTTTGTACCTAAAGAGTATCACAAGGTTCTTCTTTAACTTTCTGCTGTGGGCGAAGCGACGGGAGAAGAGGCTGGTCAGCTGCCTGAAGATGGCTATATTGCCAGTTCGTAGGCCCTTGGACCACTTGTAGACGTTCCCATTGAGGGTCTTCGGGAACGCTCGACAAAGTGTGGCTTCGGTAGCGTTGTTGACCATCATCTCCCGTTGTATGTCTCCAGATGTTGCAAGCGGCCTGTGGTACCATCATACAGCCGAATGTTTGCCGGCCTGAAGTTGTTTAGGAAGGGAACCTCCCATATAGCTCGAATGAAGGGGGAAGATAGTCGGGGCACGATCCTCACGGACTGGTGACCTCGAGTTCGGTCCCTAAGAGGGGAACGATGCAGCGGCGATCGGCGTTGGGGAGAATAACCTCACTGACGTGGCAAAAGCGAAGCAGACTAGCGCCGGTGAGGAGATCGGTCACCTCCCCAGATATGTTCCCCTAGTCTGCGACCGCGTCGCCCGTGTAGCCAGGGAGAGTCTCCTTGGTCATATCTCCTATGCGACCGAAGAGATCCCGAACGGCCAGAGGAGGGGGCGGGACTTGCACTCCTTCTGCAGGACCTCCTCCGACATCTCGTCAAGTGAGTCACTGATCTCCCGCGATCCTCGGAAGGTGGTGGGAAAGCATCCGGTACTGTTACATGAGAGGTCTTGCGCTCGACAACCTCCATGATTCGAGCTAGCCGCTCGATCTTCTCTTCCATGGCTCGGAACATACGTTCACGGAAGGTGCGTCATCCACATGGTGAACCGGGGATCCACATTCAACAGCGAGGGGTACTTGCTCTAAGATAGGCGGAGCTTCAATGGCGTTAGCAGCGGCGTTGGGGGTTGTTGCTTCTCTCTGCTCTACTTGAAGGCTTCTCTTTGACTTCCTGGTAGTAGCCATTAGACTTTTTGTTCAGTGTCCTCACAAACGGTGCCAAACTGTTAGGGTGAAAATCGGTTTTGCTCCCAACTTCACTCTAATGGTTGAATTTGTTTTGAGGTTGAGATTTAGAACACAACGAAATCAAAGAGAGAGAACAAGCAATCAAAGCGATAAACACCGATTTAATATGGAAAACCCTCCAATCGGGGAAAAAAGCATGGGCCCTTCCAGTGAGAGCAAAATCCACTATTTATCCTTCAATACAATGGGAGAGGAGAAGAGGTGAGAATCAAGCATTGGAGCTGGAGTATATGGAGGGGAAGACAGGGTCTAGATTTTCAAGGTGGCAGGGCTTCACAGTCGGGAGAGAGCTTTCCCTTTATTGAGATATTCTCCTTCTTTTATAGACTAGGGGGAGATTGGGCTCCAAGTTCAAGCTGCTTGTAGCTTAATCCATTCCCTTTGGCTCAAGCCGATATTGTACTTGTGGCTCAAGTTAGCTCCTCAGCTCCAATTTGGTTGTAACAGTATATTCTTCTGGAAGCTTCTCAAAATCCTCCTTCAGATGTGGCTAGACGGCGCGCCGAAGGACTCAGATGTACAACTGATGGAAGAAGACTCTCCTGCTGTCTGCTCAGGCTGAAATAGCTCGAGCATGAAGAGGGGCAGCTTTGGGGAGCCTCGGTTTGCTTCGGTTCGACTCGGTTTTAGGTGGCATCGCCTCTGTCCATGAATTCGAGGAGGATGGCCCCTATGTTCCGAGGAGGATTACTCCCTAGAGCCAAAGGGGGATACTTCATGATCTAGTACAAGAAACCTCCTATGGTTCCACTGCATATACGCCAAGATGGATGGCACGTGTCTTCCTTCTTTTACTGCTACCACCTAGCAATCAAAAAAAAAAAAAATTCCACTGTATTTGAAGGCTAACATAGCATTAAAAGAAAGGACCATTCTCTATGCACTGTTGTTTCTAAGTTAGAATAATCCATTCATGAGTTGCAGTTAGGTTTAGTGTTAACTAGGGCCTGAGAGAGGTTATTTTTCATGCATGAGAGATTATGAATATTTGAATGAATGGACGCATGTGGATGTAGGTGTTTATAGATGGGATTGAGTAAAGGCTGTAATAACTAGATGTTAGAAATTATCAGTTATGGATTAATAATCTTATATTATTGGCGGGTTTCCATGTTTAGGTTTTGGCACATTCCGGAAGATCTAATGTTCTGTGAACACATTATGTTACCAACCATAGTTTTATTTAGAAAAGTGTTGGCCTTGAATATTGTTAAGGAGAGTAAGCATAAGTAAAACATGGGCATGTGTTGACTTACTCACAAATTAACCGGGTTGAACCAAGTGTTGGTCCCCATTTGGGTTAGAAGTCCTAATGGGTTTTCGGCCAAATGAGAGTTGGGTAATTATAATAATAAGCCACTTTTGGCTTTTGTGAAGGTACACCTTGGGTTGTCGAATCCACAGGGATTGGACACTAGTACTAATTATTCTTTATTACCTAGCCTAAACTAAACTATGTGTGATGATTGATGTGATTGGGTATCTTAATTAAAAGACTAATGTGAACAGTTGCAGGATTGTGGTTAATCAGAGATGAAATATGGCACCTCAGATCACAATCCTCCTAGGATTCTCTTGCTAATGAATGATTCTCTATTGTTGGCTAATTACTAACAACTCCTGGACGATGTAACAATTGTACTTCTCAACGCAGCACCCGATCCCTCGTGATGCTCATTGTAACGCCCCGACCCGATCCCGGGACCTCGGGCACGTCAACAGACCGGTCGTACCCAAGTGGAGACGGGGCCCACTCGAGTACAAGGCCTAAGTAAACAGTAGCAGATAACAAAATAAATTCAAAAGTTTATTAATCCAATAATAAACAAATACAAATCAGAGTGCTAATGCGGAAAATAAAGTACAAGGGTCCAATACCCTAAACAACACCAGGCCCTACAGGGTCATAAACCAATATCTCACACAAGAACTGAAAAGAGGTCCTCCGACCTCAGCAAATATCCCACCCCGACTCTCGCACGTCTCCTGAGCTCAAGTTACCTACTCCTCAGAACCTGAAAAGGAGGGAAAAACAAAGGAGTGAGCTTTCGAAGGAAAGCCCAGTAAGTACCCTACATGGATCTCAAAGCCACAAGATGAAACAAGATATCAGCAATCAAAGAATCATCAAACAAAGGGGCTACACCCCACACAAACAAATCCTAGGAGTCTACCACAAACATCAGCAACGGCACGACTCCTATCCAAATGCGACCCTGGGGCTACGGAAAGAACTCCAATAACAAGCTCGTGATGATTTCCCCACAGCCGGTAACCACGGCCTCTGGCGCCCGGTGACTAGCGTGTCTCTCCCGGTGGCGCCACCTCTCTCTCATGTCGGCATAGTGGTGATCGACCCCCAGTGGCGAGGGACGGCCGAGTATCGTCCCTCGGCGGGGAATCTCGGAACGCCCGAGGTGTGCCGTCCCAGCGCTCTCGCAACATCCAGGAGCTCACTGCTCCAGCGAATCCGAGGCGGAAGAAGAAACTTCGGTTGGCGCACACCTACGGCCCAGCACACAAGTACTGCGTATCTCCATGGTCTCATGCCAGACAACAGGAGGCTATGCTCAGCGAGCCCGCTCACTCCACTGACGCATACCTACCTAGCTGCACACAAGCACCACGAGTGCCTACAGACAAGTGTCGGCCCATGGGTGGGCATGCCCAACAGAGCATTCCAAACAAACAGGTAGTAACAACACTACCACAAGCACATCAATCACACACATACGAGGAAAGAAAGCAATAACTATCATGTATGTGCATGTATCCAAAAACAACAGGTATCACAAAGAAAAACATGCCAACATCCAGCATTTAGTAAATCAAGAAACCAAGACAATGGGTGGAATCTAGGCAAGAGTAACTTACAAGAAAACAACCATCAAATGAGGGTAACGAAGCAAAGGTACTTACCTCTAATCGCAATCCAATCCATCGCTCCAGACTGTCAGGCGAAGCTCCACGCTCCTCGTCGATATCTGGTTAACATAACCCCATCTTAAGCAATGCACAAGTGCTCGATAGACAACCAACACTACGACACATGTCCACCAAATGGGCCCGGCCCATTATTAAACCCAACTCAAACAACTCAACTAATTAACCACTTAATTAAATAATCAATTATTTTAATTAAGCCCATAAAACATATTAGTTGTTCCCTGGTTCAAGCCTACCGGGCCGGCCCATAGTCCAATCACAAACCCAAAAATTATACACATACAAGTACACCAATAACTAAATAAAATCCTTTATCAAGACTTCAATCCTTTTACATGAAATTACAGCCATTAAACCTCTTCTCAGACCAATTAAAAGCCTTCGAAATCCAAACCATGAATCCATCAAACCAAGGACTTCCAACTACTTTGTCCATACTAATGTGTTGGCTAACAGGGAGAGAGAGATAAACATTCTTTACTGAAACATTTCACCAGTCACACTTACCAATAAGCCACTTCCTCTCTATTACACAAAATCTCAAAACCTGACTATCAACCTGCACACACACATGCGCATGCCACCAGACTACACATTATCATGTATACCAAAATATCAACAGAACCTTATCTTCTCTTATAAAGCATACTTACAAATCCCAGATCCCATTGGAGACTAACTCTCAAGCTCTCCTCTAACATCAGCACCACCACCATGACCCTAGCCATAAATACACACAACTCCAAGGGGACCAAGAATCAGATCAAGACCTTCCAGATCTCTGAACACCCACCCTGAAGATCAACAATTCTCACAGAAAATTATACAACCACCTGAGCATGACCAGCACAAAGATTCAAAGAGTAATATCCCTCAACAACCATTGTTCATGCCCTTTCAAGTCATGCTCATCATCAAAGAATAAAACATTCCCACTTCTGATCACTTAACCTCACCGAAGTTCAACAATTTCAAGAGTATAGATCACTAGATACTCTAAGAAAACTCATGCTCACTACTACTTCATCCACCAACAGGGATCTATCAATCTAGTCTTCTCCCTCCAAAGAATACTAGATCAGATGCTCATGACAACTGCAGCAAGCTTGCCCATCAAAACTTCTCCTATCTCTACACATGATTTTGTTCCAAACCACATCCAATATCTAGACCATTATCTTATGTAACCATGCCAGACTACTATACTTAGTAAAGACATAACAAAGCCACTGCAGCCCATAAACCAATCTAAACCCAAACCTTCACTCCCATTCTTCTCTCTACTACTCACTACTTATCCTTTAATAAATCAGAAAGAAAACATGGATATGCCCATACATAAAATCATGATTCTTCTCCTTCATCATCCAAACTCCAGAACCTCTCTATCCCATGGTATAACAACTCAACTATCTCTAGGCTGCACCTTCTATAAACCACCACTAAATCTCTATGCCAACCCACCCAAGCATGCTTTCAAAAAAAAGAAAAAACGGTCCACGAAAGACAGAAGGAAAACAGGAGGCTTACCGTTTGTTGACGGTGGCGGTGTTCCTCCGGCCTGCCAGGCGGCTCCGATCAGAGACGTCTCCTAGCCACTGTCCACAGCCTCTTTCGATCCTTCTTTTCTTTTCTAGATAGCTGCGGCGACAGTAGTTGTGAGAGACGAAATTAGGGTACATATATATATATATATATATATATATATATATATATATATATATATATATATATATATAAACTCGCGAAAGCCCTCAAGTTTATATATAAACTCGCGAAAGCCCTCAAGGTTATCCATCCACTCATTCCCTTGATAACAGACTTTTAAAACAAAATCTTAGATGAATTCCCGGCCGTATCTAGATGATCCAAAACGGGCTTTGAAATCAACCTTATCTTATCTCTCTCTATCTATAGATATGCATTTCTATTTAGCATATATCTTTATCTGGAGACATCTTCATCAATGAAACGTGGTTTTAATTCACACCCAGGCCATGCACGTGATTCACAAATCACAATCATTCAAACACATGTTTGCCTTACCATGATATTTATTTTTTATAAATATAAGAATATCCAATATCTATATATATAGATAAAACATCACTCCAACCACATCATATCTCATTTAAATTCATACATAACATCCCATCACTCCTTTCAAATCACCTTATCTATATATACTTAAATATATATATATATTCAACATTCTCCAACCAAGGTGTTGACCGTATCATATACCCCCATAAAATATTTATTTATATTTGCACATAACCCCCTTCTTATTTTTAAATTTACGTACATGTCCTTATTCTTGTGAGGGCACTTTCTATTTCAACCCTCCTATTTTCTTGAAATTTCCGATAGGTCCTCAATGATACCAAATTAAGAGATTTTTCAATTTAACCCTCCTTTACTAATAAAGTACAATTATTTTCCAAGCTTGTGAAAATTCCTTTGATCAAAAAAAATTTCCTAAAATCCTCGGATTTTACACTCATACACACCATAACACCTATGTCTGACTAGAACCTATCTAGATGAATCCCTGGGCTAATGCGATATTCTAACTATTCCGAATCGCCGCATAAACACTGATAGTGCTAGATGCTCTAACCCACTAGGGTAGATAACTAAGGGCGTATGCACAAAGAAACCACACAAGGATATCTTGAAAGGTAACAACTCTGGGCTAATGCAATGATAACCACACAATCATCCAACATAAATACTAACATGATAATGCTATCCCCTGAGGAAATAGATGATCGGGCTTATACAAGAGAAACCACACATAGTTGAAAGCACAGACAATCAAGATGCTTACAAGAATTATTAATAAAGTTAAACTTGAATATATTAGGGAATCAATAATAAGTTCATCCTAGGGGTTATGTTTCTGAGGTACTACAGAAGGTTTAGTGTAACACCCTTATCCTTTTCAGGACTCAGGTGTCACACCAGCCAGGTTTAGGGAATGAACCCTAAACCTAAAGGTCATGAATCTGCTAATTAAGCGGGAAAAATAACAACAAGCGGAAGGAAATTGACAAACTAAATAAATTAAAACACCAACTCAATGCAGATTAATACAAAGCCAAATAAACATTGTCTTAATCTTAATGTCTCACAACACTTTCGAAAACAAATAAACATAAACTAGACACGAGTCGAGCCGACTACGGGGCATCATCATTAACTTCGTGGCGGGCGGCCCTCTAGAAGAACTCCCCGCCTATCGTCCTGCGAAAATTATCAAAAAGTGGGCCGAAATTTGAGCCTCAAGCTCGGTGAGTAGAAACAACACTGTCGGGTGTAAGCGTACGTATAAAAGTAACAAAAGCGTAAAGTAAAAGCGGCGTGTAAAACATAAAGAGAAAATCTTTGGACTAAAAATAATCAAAACCAGCATCAACACCGAAAGCAAGTAAAGATTGATCAAGGTATCCTCTTAAAAATGCATATCACGAGTTTACATTTCTCTGTCTTGTGAATTAAATATGAAACCAGACATTCCCACAGGTAATGCATTACTGCCTCTCTCTCTCTGAGATGAGCTCTATCTCTAGAAGGCGAGGAACGCGGCATCATCTAATACACAAGACTATTCTCTGACTACACATCTACTTCAATACTGTAAGGCCAGCAACCAACGAGTATATCTGATACTGAGGTCGAATATATATACGTACACTAAGCATCCCAAAAGGGATAGAAAGGGGGTTTTGATTTTTATAAAATGGAAGTGTATTTAAAAGCGAGATAGATTGGACTTAAAAGCGGAATTTTAAATCACCCCTCTCCTACTCGATTAATGCGTACTCTCGGCTCTACACGAGCCACTCACAGTCTATACAAGTATTTGGTAGAATGTAAAACAAAGCTGTATTTATGCTTTGTTTCTCTTTTACATTCTTGAATACTAAGCATGAAAAGGGTTTTTTTATAAAACTCTAGAAACTTCATAAAACTCAGAGTTCATGCTTCTAAAACCGAAAACTGTATCGTATAAAAAATACGGTAAAGACTCATGAACTGTACAGGTAGATTTCCCTCACCTTAGTCTGATTCGAGCTTAGATCTGGCTCGGTCCTTCGGCAGCGACGGACTTGCCTTTGCCCTTTCACATTGGTGAATTGAGAAATCTATAAATACGGAGTCCGTATTCTTGACTCGTACTCTAATATAACTAGATAGAATACGGTAAAAGTACGGAAAGCTACATCATGCTCGTATTACTCCCTACTACTAATTATCCTTCGATAATGCTTAAATGTTACTTTCATAAACTAATGGTCACCATGTAAAGCAAGGAATAAGATGATTAATTTGCTAAGCATGGAGACATTCACTAAATCTCAATTGAACTCCTAATCCTAGTAAATTTTCAAGAAAAATCGGACAGCACCTCCTCTATTTGTAGGGCTCCCGAATTACTACAATCATTCATCCATAACAACATAATTAACATAATCAAAACACACAACACAGGGCATCGACAACCAAACATCTCACAACCCTATTATCCCCAATTTAATCATGATCTAATGCATCCATTGAAGAACTACTCATCGCTGTAACCTTGGAGTATAGACGACGAGAAAGGTGGGCCACTTGTCCGGCGAAGAGAGTGGTGAGCGGAGTGCGCTGACGGAGGCGGGAGAGGCTGTGAGCTCACGGCTTTGAGGTGGGTAGTCCGTGGAGGCCCGTCACGGTATCATTTGGAGGCTGTGTAGCCTTGGGAAGAAGAGGCTGCAGGCCGGCGGCTCCGGCGGGTGGCTGTCGCGGTGGAAGACGGCCGTTCGTTGGCTCGCGAGAGCTCCAAGGGGGCGGACAGCCTCTGTGAACGAGAGAGAGATCGAGAGAGAGAGAGAGATTTGTTTCTCTCTCTCTTTCTCTCATCTCTGTCTTTTTAAAGACAGAGATCTTTTTTTTCTTTTTTTTTTTTAATTAAAGTATTATCTTTTAATTACTTTATAATACTTTATCTTTTTAAAAGTATTATCCTTTAAATATTTTATAATACTTTATCTTTTTCTTTATGTCACCTCACAATTTAAAAATATTATCTTATTAATAATTATCAATAATTCTTCGACCCAGATCCGGGAATCCCGGGTCAGACGTTCCCAGTGACGATAGGTGATAGCGTCACGGGTCATCTTTCTCTCCCGACCCAGATCCGCGAATCTCGGCTTTTGACTAAGCCAGATCGACTTTATCGGGACTCTAACTTTTGTCCGATATTCCTACTTAATTAATCTGGATTAATTAATATTTAAATAATCTTTGATTTACTTAATCGAACTTGGCTGACCATCCATCTCCAACTATTCTATATAACTCTGGCCTGGCCCATTAAGGCCCCTCTCGGCCCTATAGTTACGAGAATGGATTTCGGTCCATTTTATTCTAATTTCCTTTAACTTCATATTAATGTTAATTAATCTGTTTTAAGTTAATTAAGCTCATTAAAAATTCCAGAAATTCACTGAATTTTACTTAAGAGATTTTGGGATGTTACATTTAGTCTCTCATGCTATGGACTATCAAAACTACGATACAGGAAAAGACTATAAAGGTAGGCATAGCAATCTTCCCTTGATTATCCCCTCTGCCTTCAATTCCTCTCTACAACCCTTGCCGCCGCAGCGAGAATCGCTCGAGACTGCTCCACCAAAAGTTGATTTGTTAGGGTTACGCGACGGCTATTTATAGGTTTTCAATCTTTAAAGCACGACCATGTTAATATGGAACAAGCTCGTGTTGGCTTGAGCACGATCATGTTAATCAGGAGCACAGACTTATTATTCATAATCACGTCACGACTGACACGTTTTCAATCAGAGAGGTGCACGGTCTTGGGTACGCCTGTGCTTGATAAATACGGTTGTGTTAAGTGAGAGCACGACCGTGAACTTCTCTACAAGTGTGGTCTTTTTCTCTTTTTGCTTCAGTATTCCCGTTTCTTATTCCTTTTTCTCCGGTTGCCTGTTTACTTGTCCAATCACAAAGGAATACCCACAGAAGTACAAAAATAGAGAATTGATGCCTGAAAATGAGATAAGTGCATATAAAAATGAAAAGGAGAATATGTATAATAATGCACTTATCACCTGTCATGAAGACTGTGGTGAAGAAGGAGATCATGAAATGGTTTGATGTAGGAATCATTTATCCCATTTCTGATAGTGCATGGGTCAGTCGAGTGCAGTGTGTTCCCAAGAAAGGGGGCATGACAGTGATCACCAACTTGAAAAATGAGCATATACCAATGTTAACGGTTTCTGGATTGATAATTTGCATTGATTATCGAGAATTAAACAAGGCAATACGAAAGGAACATTTCCCCTTGCCTTTCATTGATCATATGTTGGATCAGTTGGCCAGTCAGGACTATTATTACTTGATGGGTACTTGGGCTATAATCAAATTGCCATAGCACCGGAAGACCAAGAGAAAATTACCTTCATATGACCGTATGGAACATTTGCTTTTAGAAGGATGTCGTTTGGGTTGTGTAATGCGCCGGTTACCTTCCAAAGATGTATGGTGGCTATATTTTCTAACATGATAGAAAGGAGTATGGAGGTATTCATAGATGATTTTTTAGGTTTTGGGTGTCATACAACAAGTACCTCAATAATTTAGAAAAGATTTTGACTTGATGTGAGGAAACAAACTTAGTGTTAAATTGGGAAAAATGTCATTTTATGGTTCAGGAAGGAATCTTCTTGGGACACAAGATTTCAAAATCTGGAATTGAAGTTGACATAGTAAAAGTGAAGACATAGTAAAAGTAAAGGTTATTCACAAATTGCGTCCACCAACTTCAGTCAAGGGATTCAAGAGCTTTCTGGGCCATGTAGGATTTTACCGGCGGTTCATTAAAAATTTTTCTACAATCACAAAACCTTTGTGCCAGTTGCTGGAGCAAGATGTGGCATTTCAATTTGATGATAGCTGTCTAAAGGCATTCATGGAGGTCAAAGATCAATTGACCATGGCTCCCATCATTGTTAATCCGGATTGGAGAGATAATTTTGAACTAATGTGTGATGCAAGTGATGTAGCTGTGGGGTCAGTGTTGGGTTAGAGACGGAACAAAGTATTTCACTCAATATATTATGCCAACAAAACTTTGAACCCTACTCAAGCCAATTACACCACCACCGGAAAAAATTTCTTGCTGTGGTATATTCATTCCAGAAGTTCAGAGCTTATTTTGTGGGCACAAAGGTTTTGGTGTATACAGATCATTCGGGAATAAAATACCTTATGGAGATGAAAGACACAATAGCCAAGTTGATGCGGTGGGTACTTCTTCTCTAGGAATTTGATTTCGAAGTCCGAGATAGGAAGGGCACAGAAAATCAAGTGGCCGATTATTTATCTCGTCTTGAGAGTGATGCTCATGCCTCTAACCCATCATCATTAGTGAGGTGTTTCCTGACAAATAATTTCTAGCAGTGCAGATTTAGCCCCCAGCTTGGTATGCAAATATCGTAAATTAACTCATTAGTAAAGTCATTCGCAAGGGCCTCACTTATCATCAACTAAAGAAATTTCTACATAACGTGAAGAGTTATATATGGGATGAGCCATATCTATTTTTATTTGGGGCAGATAAAATAATTCGACGACGTATACCTGAAGAAGAGTGGAACCCCATCCTAGAACAATGTCATTCATCGCCATATGGAGGCCACTATGCAGGAGATAGGACGACTGCCAAAGTTCTGCAAGCCAATTTTTATTTGGCGATACTAATTAAGGATGATCACCAATTTGCAAACCGTTGTGACAAATGCCAATGCATTGGTAGCATCTCACGCAGGTACGAGATGCCCCAGGCAATATATTAGAGGTCGAGTTAGTTTCAAACTTCAAAAATATGTATGTTTTTGGTGATCGTGGATACGTATCCATGTGGGTGGAAGTAGTGGCATTACCGTCCAATGATTCCAGGCTGTGATGAAATTATTAAAGAAAAATGCATTCACAAGATTTTGTACACCCAAGGCTATTATTAGTGACTAGGGCTCACACTTTTGCAACATATGCCTTAATAAGCTGCTGGAAAAGTACGACACCACCCATAAAGTGACTATACCTTACCACCCTCAATCTAACGGCCAAGACGAGGTGTCTAAATGAGAAATTAAATGAATTCTAGAGAAAACAGTTAGCCCGTCCCAAAAAGATTGGTCCCTCTGTTTGGATGACACAATATAGGCATATAGGACTGCCTTTAAAACATACTTGGGAATGTCATCGTACCAGTTTGTTTTTGGAAAAGCTTGTCACCTTCTATTGGAATTGGAGTACAAGGCCTATTAGGCCATTAACCAGCTGAATTTGGATCTATAGGCTGCGGAAAAAAGCACATAATGCAGCTAAATGAATTAGATGAGTTCCGAATAAACGTGTATGAGAAAGCCAAATTGTATAAAGAAAAGGTTGAAAAGTGGTATGACCATCGTCTCGTTAATCGCGAATGGGAGCTCGGACAACAAGTGCTATTGTTCAACTCCCGTTTGAAACAATTTCCTAGAAAATTGATGTCTCGGTGGTCAGGCCCGTTCAAAATCTCTAAAGTTTACGCTAATGGCGCTGTGGAACTAGAGAGTGAACACACTAATAGCACATTTTTAGTCAGTGGGCAATGAGTGAAGCCGTATATGGGACACCCGGTTGAAAGAGATAAAGTAGTGACCGAGCTTGGAGCTGTGAAAATTGAGTCTAGCTAATGACTCTAAATTTAGCTCTGCTTGGGAGGCAACACAAGATTTTTGAACTTTGCTTTTTGTTTTCTTTAGTCTAATTTACATTTTTGGAATAGTTGATAGTTTCATACTTTTGTGAATAATGTCTATTCCCTCTTGTGAAGAGTACCGAGCAAGTTTGGGGGAGCTTCTTGGGAATGTAACAATCATGCATTCGAAATCAGATGTAAAAGTTTGGAAAAAATAAGTTTAATGATTAATTCGGTGGAATCTGGTAATGCTCTTTGTACCTTAAACTTGTGAAATTTGACTGAGAACCAAGAATACCATGAGAAGGAGATATATGCATGCCTGCAGAACCTATGTAGGAATTGTCCTGATGTCATAAAATAGTATTGTAACGTTATTTCCAGGATTGAGAACCGAAAGTCCTTGACCTAAACCATCGTGATGTGACTACGCCGTGTCACGAAGTAATCTCCAAACCTGGAACTAGGATCGTCTGATCTCAACCGTCGTGATGTGATTCGACCACGTCATGACGTAGGTTCGAAGAATTTGTTTTTATCCCAATTTTTTGTGCGGCGAGGCCCCACTGGATTTCAGCGAGTCCCAACCTTCATCCACCTTTTTGCTTTGATTCTCAGCCTTCCTTCACTTTGTTTTTCATCTCCACCCCTCTTTCCAAGGATTTAATTGCTTTGTTTATTTGAAATGCACATTCGTGGGGTGGATTTGTATGATTCATGTGTAGATTTGATTCGTGAGTATAGGCATGTAAATTCAAAGTGTTGGGAGTTTTTGTATCAATTTTTGACATCAATTTTACAAGGGGAGACTCTGCCCAATTTTTTAGCAATTCCCACACTTAGAAAATTTATAGGGTCTGAGGATGCTTTGCAAATTAACTTGTTCATCTGCTCTATTTGATGCCTTAACCCTTGATCGGCTACTTGTTTTTCTTTGTAGATCAGGCCACCGAAATCCAACCCAAGAAGGGGATGACCCTCCATCTTATGGGATGCTCAGTTTGTCACGTTTTGTGCGACCAACACCCACAATTAGCAAGCCCTTCCTTCTCGAAGATTACTCACCCATCCACAACTCAGAAAAGGCTCGCCGCTCTTGAAGTAGAGGTGCACACGCTTCATTAAGACGAGGATGCCTCCTGCCAACTCATTCAGGAGATCCTAAAGCAGGTCTACCAAGAAACCCCCCCCCCCCCCCCCCACCCACCCCACCCCACCACCCCTCCACCACCACCACCACCACCTCCGGCTGCGCCAGGTTCTGACAGTAGCGGCTTAGGTTCTGGCGGCCCTCTCCTCTCTAAGGAAGTGCCTTTCTGCCCTTCTTCATCTTCCCCCAGGTCTTGTTTGATCTTGGGTGGAGTCATCGAGGGCGATGAACTCTTTTAGTATGGGGGGTGGGGGTTGAGTTAGTATAGTTTTGTGTGTCTTTGTACTGAAACTAATGATGTTGTATATATAATGTATATATGATTTACACACCTTGTGCAAAAAATTGAAGTGGCTAGTCTCTTACTTTATAGAGATTATTACACAGGTAGTACAGAAGAACTGAACTTGTCAAATGATAGGAAAATCACACTTCTGTATACACTTGCGCAATCAGAAGTTCTTGTTGATGTTCATGAATGACCTTAGTCTAGTCCAGGTTGTATAGAGAACACATATGCATTAAGGAATTATAGGAATAGGGCTCAACCCTTGTGGTAGTTGAGTAGCACTTGAAACATAGGGAGGTACATAGAAACCAGGGGTACAGGTGAGCTTTCATCATGGAGAATTGAAAAAAAAAAAAAAAAAAAAAAGAATGCATAAGTAAATAAAGAGTACCATAAAGAGGTGAGCAATAGCCTTCCTTGGGAGTAGGGGCTTCTACTAGTGGAGAGTAGAGAAAAATTTGACTATGTAGATTCGTACTTCTAACCTTATTATTTCTTGTATTTATTTATTTTTGTGACCTCTATTTTGAATAAGGGCATTACATTTGGAGTTTTGATGTGCAGTGTGGACTATTTATAGATGATTGGTACTTGTATTTGACATTTCCACCTTATCAACTACGATGTCATATTGCATCTTTTATCATTGGCAAGGAGACTAGACCTAAAAACAAATTGCACTCTTGAGCTACAATCTTGATAGTTGTCTTGTTCATTGCTTGAGGGCAAGCAATAGTTCAAGTTTAGGGATGTGTTAGCTCTTGTAAGAGAGCTAATTTACTAGGCATAGATCCCATATTTGGGACTGAAATGTTAGGATTAGAATAAGAATTTTATGCATGAGGTCCTGAAATAGGTTAATTGGCCATCATGGTTGCTAAACTTGTATTTTGAATCGGATTTGTATCCATTGAGGCTAAATCAAGTAAAATTTATATGTGTTAGGTGATACCCTTGAGTAAGCGAAGATTGAGTGCAGAACAGGGAAACAGATCACCTAAAAAGTAGTCAAGTGATAACGTCGAGACGTCACTCGAGGACGTTGGGGCGATTAAAATCATAAGATAAGGCCAAAGTCTGAAGAGTTTTTGGATGTCAAGATATTCCAAAGGACTTCATAACGAAATTGATCAGACAAAATCTCAAATTTTCTCAGGCTCTCCAGAACATCGAAATATACCATAAGGCGTCGCGATGAAAATTATCAAGAGACTTTAAAAGACTGTTGGGCTTTCACGATCGTCGTGACCTTGCTGAACTCCTAATAATTAATCAATGGATAGCCAATACTTAGAATCCTATTATTAACAAAGGAATCCTATGCGGATTGTGATCTGAGGTGCCACATTCATCTCTGATTGGTCACAGTCTGCCAATTGTTCGCTTTAGTTTCTTTTTAGGAAAATCAATCATTACAACTCCTTCCATAGTTTTAGACTAGATAGCAAGGATAGTTAGTACTAGTATCCCAGTCCCTGTAGATTCGATAACCCTAACTTTGGGTACTTTACTACTTGATCAACCCCGTACACTTGCGGGTAGTTTGTCGCGCATCCTGTACGTGCATTAAATTTTTGGCCCTGTTGCAAGGGACTGATAACGCTAGGAACATTAGAATTTGTTATTCTAGTTAGTTAGTCTAGCTTACTTTTATAAAAGAAAAAAATATCAGGAAATTTGAAAATACAAAAATATTTTTCTTTTACTCTTACTTTTAGATTTTATCTAGCTTTCTTCCTGTGAAGGTGCCAGTGTATGACCAAAAGTCGGGTTCTATATCTAGTGGAAGTACATGACCAAGATTTTGACAGCTACCTTCGTCGTCAAATACTAGAAATCCTTCTCAAAAAGATGGCAACAGCATAATCTAGTACGAAAGTCAATCAGCTAGAACCGATGGCTGCCCCAACCCGATCCATATCAGATTTCGCGAGGCCGAAAATGGACTACATCGACTCAAGCATCATCCCACCACCGGTCACCGGCATAACTTTGAATTGAAACTCCACGTCATCCAGATGGTTAAACACTCGTGTCAGTTTGATGGGTTCCAAGATGAGGACCCATACGTACACTTATCAAGTTTCCTTGAGATAAGTGATACAATCTCGATAAATGGAGTGTCCTCAGACACCATACGCCTTAGGTTATTTCCTTTCTTAGTCAGAGGCAGAGCAAAGCAATGGATGATCTCTTTACCACATGGTTCCATCATGATATGGGCATAGTTGGTTAAGAAATTCTTAATGAAATATTTTCCACCGACCAAAATAACAAAGCTATGGAGCGATATCTCCTCCTTCAGACAGATAGAGATGGAAACATTATATGACACAGGAGATATACAAGGACATGCTCAGAAAGTGCCCCCGGCATGGGATGGAAGATTGGATGCAAGTCCAAACTTTCTACAATGGGCTAAATATAGCTACCAAACAGATATTGGATGCAGCAGCAAGTGGTTCCCTTTGTAGCAAGGATTAAAGGCGGACAAAGGAATTAGTGGATGAGATGGCCACCAATGGATATCAATGGAGCTCTAAAAGGACCAAACCAAGCAAAGTGGCCAGAGTCCAAAATGTGGACGTGATAACAACCCTGGCATCCTCGGTAAAGGCCCTCAGCAAAAAGATAGACAACATCTGCATCTAAGAGCAAACGCCGATGTTCATGTGCAATGGATGTGGGAGTGAGACAGAGGAAGGAAAGTCGAACTAGTAGAAGTTGATTTTGTGGGAAGATCACAGAACAATCCATATAGCTTCACCTATAACCCCGGATGGAAGAAACACCCCAACTTCGCCTATGGCACCCCAGGGCAAACAAGGACAAATCCATCTCTTGGAAGTCAACCCCCCCTCCAGGTTATCAACCACCAGCACAGGATAAGAAGGGAGCAAACTTGGAAAGCTTGATCACACAATACATTCAAACAAATGAAGCACGAGATAGTAGGCACGATGAGATAATAAGAAACAATAAGGCATCTTTGGAGAATCTCGAACATCAAGTTGCCCATACAGCTAAAACATTAGTAGAAAGACCAGCAGGTGCCCTTCCAAGCAACACAGAGGTGAATCCAAGGGAGTCTGTCAAAGCAATTACCCTTAGAAGCAGAACAAAGTTGGTACCACCAATAGTCAAAGAAACAAAAGAAACGCCTTCTACACTCCTTGAAGATGACAAATCAGAAAGTGCCAAAAAGGCGGTTATGGGTAAGGAAAAGGAAGCACTTATGGTGCCCGAGTATAAACCAAAGATATGTTATCCAGCCAAGTTGAAGAAGAACCAAGGGAGTCTGTCAAAGCAATTATTCTCAGAAGCGGAACAAAGTTGGTACCACCAAAAGTCAAAGAAACAAAAGAAACACCCTCTACACTCCTTGAAGATGACAAATCAGAAAGTGCCAAAAAGGCGGCTATGGGTAAGGAAAAGGAAGCACTTATGGTGCCCGAATATAAACCAAAGATATGTTATCCAGCCAAGTTGAAGAAGAACCAACAGGATAAGCAGTTTAGAAAATTTTTGGATGTTTTCAAGGTGCTACACATCAATGTACCATTCGCGGAAGCACTTGCACAAATGCTGCGATATGCGAAGTTTTTGAAGGAATTGCTCAAGAACAAGAGAAAACTGGAAGAAGTGTCTCTGGAAACCTTGAACAAACAATGCTTTGTTGTCCTCACTAATACATTACCAAGAAAAGAAAAGGACCAAGGGAGTTGCATAATTCCTTGCAAAATTGGAAGACTGGTAGACAAACAGGCCCTAGTTGACATTGGAGCAAGTATCAATCTCATGCCATACAAGATACCTTGAAAGCCAGGTATTGGGGAGCTAAAACCAACAAAGGTGACACTTTAGATGGCGGATAGATCAATCCATCACCCTCGAGGGGTAGTTGAGGATGTGCAAGTAAAGGTCGGTAAGTTTATCTTCCCGTGGATTTCTATATTCTGGACTTGGATGACCATGTGAAGGTGCCACTCATTCTTGGAAGACCTTTTCTAAAGACTGCACAAGCACTGTTCGATATTAAAGACTGTCGAATGACATTGCAGGTTAAGGAAGAAGCAGTGGTTTTCAAACTCAAAGATGCCATGCGACACCCTATGGAGCTCGATGATACTTGTTATTTCATTACTTACCTTGATGACTGTGCTTCTTAATTTATGCAGGATGAACTACTGAAGGACCAACTAGATAACTTGTTCAAGGATGCACCACCTTGGGAAGACTCTTATTAGGAACAAAAAGTGGAGGAACAAGCAAAGTCGATAACTCGAGCAGAAAAGAAGAAAGCATGGTGGTGGGAATTTAGAAAAAAAAGGGGAAGAAATCGTGCCCCCCTGCAACCCCAAGACTGGGACCACTCAAGAAAAATTCCTGTGAGTATGAATTTATCGCTTCCTTAAGTATACAATTTGCAGGACGTGATCCCCCTGGCAGGGAAGCCGAGATGCTCAATCTTTTCAAGCCTCGCTAAGCTTAACAGGTAGGTTAAACTAGTGATATTAAAAAGCGCTTCTTGGGAGGCAACCTTAGTTAGGTTAGTTTTTTAGTTATCATTTTTTTTCATAGTAGAGGTACAACTATGGTAAAATTATCCAATATGATGATGCTCTCAAAATTTTTTGCCTCGGCGTACTTAACAATTAATTCTCAGTTTCTGGAGTTACTAACACATTAACTGGGGCGTTCTAGAGATAATGTTCGCCGGTAATGTTCAACTGGGGCAAAGCTCAACTACTAGAGGCGGAAGTGCCTACCGGCGAACATTAACTTGATGAAGGTGTGTAACTAATAGAAAGAAGGCGGAAGTCCCAGCTCCCTTCGCCGGTAGGCACTTCCGCCTCTAGCAGTTGAGCTTTGACAAGGCTAGACACATTAACTGGGGCGTTCTAGAGATAGTAGTCCTCGCCACCAACGTGCAGAGATACCTTGATGTGGAAGAATGGCGACGTCTCCTTAACATTCAGGAGATGACATAAGGAGAGCTGACTCTAGAGGTACTCTCAACATTTCAGATTGTTAGATATCTCATCACCTAGCGCAGCTCGGACCAGATTGAGTTTTGATTGGGAGGCGTCATGTTCTAGATGAGCTATACCAACTTTGCAATCCATCTGGGACTCTACGATAGAGAGTACATGACGACTCCCGAATACCAAGCACTAAGGATCGATCAACCGGACAGCGAGACACAGGAGTCTGCCTGGAGGAGACTAAGCATGGATCCAGACTACGACCCGCGGTCGAAGGCATCCATTCTCCGTTCCTAAGCCCTCAAGTACATTCACATGATCCTAAGCCACTCGATCACGGGGAGGGGACTAAGCATAGGTGTTGTGAGCACTAACGATTTCCTATACCTCCAGAGCATAATGGACAGATTCCCATTGTACTTGGGATGGGTTGTGGTTGAGCTCCTCATACATCAGGCGACACACACCAGGCTAGGAGCCATTTTTCGTAGGACCCTACATCATGAGATTGGCCCGGGGTATGGATCTCATATTTGACACTATGATCTGTACGATGACGATTGTAGGGAGTTCTATTCCAGTTACCATCGACACTCTAAGGGCGATGGGCATGCTGCAGGCCCCACAGACCTCTCACGGCATCAGATACACGGCCGAAACCCCCACTGAGCCCACGACACCCACGGAGTGACCCGAGCCATAGGATCCGAGACCCGCAGCTGAGCCTAGTGCATCATCTCCCCAGCATCGGTGCTGAACCAGTCAGACAAGGGTGCTCTCCTCCTCTAGCTTGTGAGCGTGACCTAGCTGTCATTAAAGCCCCAGGGCATCAAGTATCCACCCCACCACTACCATCAGCACCACCCACACGAGATATGGGGATGGCATCGCGAGACAGTGCTGCTAGAGAGGACGCCGATTGAGAGGATACTGGAGATGACTCTGACAACATCGAAGAGGAGGATGATTTTGGTATCTGAGCATCATCTTCATCCTTACTTTTATATTTTACCAACTTTCGTATTTTCTTTTAGTTGAGTAAGTTTGTTAAAAAAAAGGGTTTAGTCTTTCTATATGCAATGGAGCTTCACCTTTTGTGCCTTCAATGTTCTCAGGAAAAGTGGAAATTAACTTGGCAAGAAACATAATGAAAGGATTAGACAAATCACGTTGCACACTGAGATAAGTCCAATTTCTCTCTCCCATCTCATTTTCACATGTCATATTCTTTTTAGTGCATATATTGCTTGCATTGGGGACAATGCACAATTTAAGTGTGGGGGAGGGGTTAATCATTAGAAATTATATCGTTTATGATAAATGCTTATTTAGGAGGATCTATGAGCAAATTAATGAGTGTCCTCTTTTGTGTCTAGGTTAGTATACGACCTAGTTTTGCCTTTACCAGACACCTTACAAAATTTGAGCATAAACCCTGACTATGCTATCACTTGTCTGCTTAGGTTTGGATTTTGCCCAGTTTGTAACCAATAACTAGGTTTTTTATAAAAAAAAAAAAAAAAACTATGTTTATGTTCAATAGTGAATAAATCCGGAAAGTCAGATCCCTTCTGGATGCCCTACAGGCCAGTATGTTTGGTTCTATAGGAATGCCCTTCTAGAAAAGATGGTAGAAAGAGCTATCACCTTTGAAGCGTGAAAGCCACTCTTGAGTAGTAGGATCTTGGGCATCACAAATGTCCACTTGATGACCTACCAGGGGAAATGGCTACCTCATTAGATGTATGCAGCTACAACCCAACTAGAAGAGGCGAAGAAAGAGTTTGCTTTAGAAAAAAAGATCTATAACCATTAGAGCCATATTTGAATCAGTAAGGGGCAACATGGAAAGGGTCACACATACACACGTAGGGGGTTTTGAGAACAAGGCAAAACCTTCCATAAAAAATATTTATAGTACTCAACATTGTGTTTTCTGGGGCACCGGAGGGACTCCCAACTATTTTGAGATAGGAGATTGTGCACTTATCTATTTTATTTATATATTTCCTTTACTTGAGAACAAACAAAATTTCAAGTGTGGGGGTATGATAAGTGCACAATTATACATATATTTCTATCATATCTGCATGCACTTATCCCATTGTTTCGCATCAATTCCTCTAATTTTGTGCTTCTCTAGGTTTGTTTGTGATTTAGCATGTAAAATAGGTACACTGAGCGAAAGGAACCAGAAAAGGGACAAACCAGGATAAAACAAGCTGAAAGAGCCCCTCACAGAGATGTGCTTGGCGGCCGTGCATGCGCGATGCACTTCTCTGTCTTCAAAACACGTGGAGACCGATCATGAGAGTTGGCACGGGCGTGAATTAGATGCACAAGCCCATGCCAAATTAAAGCAAAGTCCTATATAAGCCGCGGAGGACACAGATTTCGGGGACTTTGGCAGATTAGTCTTTGACTGTATTTCGAGTGACGGCTAGGGCTTCAGAGAAGATTGAAGGCGGAGAAGACATCGAGTAAGAGAGTCCCTGTATTTATAATTATGTCTTCCTCCGGTATCTTTGTTAGTGTTTTCATTAGCATAAGAGGCTAAACCCCTTTAGTGGTGCCTCAGACACATGAACCCTAGGATTATTTGTTAATTGAATTCTTTTATTTGTTGGCTTTCTTTTATTGATGATTCTTTTGATTTTGTACTTGATTTATGTAATTATATTTTGCATGAGCCATGGTCATATACCTCATTATATTCTGGCGAGGCACATATGTGCTAGGGTTTTGACTTTCGTGCCTCTTTACGCATAGGTCCATATCTCTCTTAGTTCGATTATAACTAGGCATAGGTAATGAGTTCGATCTACATACCGAGAGATCGGATGTGGCATCTAGATGATACAATTGTCAAACTTCCAAGAATTAATCAATGGATAGCCAATACTTAGAATTCTATTATTAACAAAGGAGTCCTAGGAGGATTATGATCTAAGGTGCCACGTTCATCTCTGAATGCTCACAGTCTGACAATTGTCCGCGTTAGTTCCTTTTTAGGAAAATCAATCAATCAGAATTCCTTCCATAGTTTTAGACTAGATAGAAGGATAGTTAGTACTAGTATCCCAATCCTTGTGGATTCGAAAACCCTACCTTTGGGTTCTTTACTACTTGATCGACCCTGTACACTTGTGGGCAGTTTGTCGCACACCCTATGCGTGCATCAGTATATGAGAGTCGTATTAGTATTGTAGGGTGGAGGTACGTATGGTGTGACAACCTGAAGACCCCATTAGCATAGACATATGTTGTGGTCTCTTATGGTTGTGATACAGTCTAGGTCTTATAAAGCTTCATCCTGCCACCATAGACATATGGGGAGAAGTTGAAGCGTATTCCTTAGACATAGGGAATTTGTACACTGTACTCGGAGTGTACACAAGTACCTAAGTTTATCACCGATTAACCCTCATATATAGCAACAATATTATTGTAAAATATAGGAGAATATCTCTATATGTCAGTAGAGCCATACAACCCTTAAAGCTTATCATTGAGAGGAAAACCCTAACAACCTCCGTATTCTCCTTGTTATTTTTAGGACTTGAAATCTCTCAACAATTGGATTAACTGACTCTTCTTGCAAATTACTACTTTACTGCTCAGTTAGGCCTAGTTCTACTGCTCCCTGTGTTCTCACCTAAATTTATATTACCTACAACCATACACGCTTGTGTGCGGCTGCTTGAGTGTTCGCACTCATAGCCGCTGGTCAACACTTCCTTAATATTGTCTGCGAAATCCTAGATTTCACTATCTTTTCATTTCCCAACTCTATCCATCTCGTGGAGATTTACCTGCGGGTTCGTAATAGTCCTTAGTCATTTTGGCATTAAACCGACCCTACGTTAGTTTCATCTCCTTTTCGGTTTAAACCATCATTCCTGTACCGATTGGTACTTCTTCTCGGCTTATTCTGGTAAACACTTCTTAGGTAGGGTCCCTACATCAATTAAGAAATTGGAAACCTAGTTCTTTTTTGTCTCCTCATGTGGGACTACAGAGGAGGAGAACAAATTTAAGGTTCTTACATGCCTTTCTAGAGTTCTTGTCCATAGGTACCTGACGCTAGAGAACCTTCGGATGTGTGGTCTATATCTAACCATAAGTAGAGTCCTTCTGTATCTGTTTGCCGAGTATGCCAATGTTTGAACTAGTTACTAACTTTATCATTTTCGGGTTGGCAGGTGAACTGATGAAGGCTGAAGAGCTCGCTCCCTCTTTGCTAGCTGAATTTGAGAATGCTCCTTTGAACCCTTAGGAGAAGCAAATTCGGAAGTAGAAGGCCGGCGGACACTTGAAGAGGACCAATAAGCCCTTGAAGAAGAGAAGAACGACTATTAACGAGGGGTCCCCAAAGGAGAGGAATCACCTATGGAAGGACCGAGAAAAAGGTCCAAACAACCCCTGGGCCCAAGAAGTTAGGAGGAAATACCGATTCTCTAAGAAAGCTCTTCATTAGGAGAAGACGGCGCTCCCTTGGTCAAATTGCTTCGCTTGTAGGCATGTCACGCAGAGAGGCTTCATCTCAATACTTATGTTGCTCGGACTCTGGAAGTTTTGTCTTCACCAGAGTAAGAGCCGTGTAAACTAGATCTGCCGCCTGCGGTGGTGGTACAGGACCGAGATGTCGACATATCGTGTGTCGAGCAGCCACTACTAGAGCTGTCTCCCGCCGAGGCGCTTCTTACCCCCACCTCCAACTCTGGGATAGAGAGGATAGATACTAAGGACAGAGCTGCTGAGGCTAGAGTTGTAATCTCAACCCTACAACAGTTAGAGATTATCGCTTCCTTGGGGCTGAAAGTCGAAGTCGAGAGCTGTCAGAAGGTGGACCAAGTTCAAGTCTTCTAGGCGACTAGGGCCCAGACTGAGGTTCCCAAGAGAGATGACCCGAAAATCTCTTCTATGAGGAAAGTCTCCGCACCTGCACCTTGAGCAAATCATAGGGGGGATCCATTCATCAGAGTGGTTGCTTTTCTATGAACTCGTGGTTGTGGCTGAGACGCTCAACACCATGCAGCCAGAGAGCGTTTAAGAGAAGCTCCGGGGATTCGAGAAAGAGCAGGTAGCTGCTCATCTCTTCCTGATCTGAGCTTCGATAAGCACTCTCACTCCTGATTGACTTTCTCACACTCTTTCTTTCTATTTCTTTCTAAGACTTTCTCTTCTGGTGCAAGCTAGCTTTTGGATGGACCATGGCAGGAGGCTCTTCCGTGAGGAGTCCGCCGCCGTCAATTCTTGCGTGGAGATCCTCGAGCAGAACGAGGCGAAGATCACTCAGCTCCGAGAGAGGATTTCGGAGCTTGAGGGAGGGGAGACTCTTTGACGAGGAAGAAGGAGAAAGTTGTTGGAAGGGCTTCCATGTTTGAAGCTACCACTACCAATCTTCAGCCGAAGTACCTGGCATTATATAAGAAAAGGTCTGAGGCTAAGAGTGCGTTGACATGGAGCGAGAGAATGCGGAAGTCCTTCGAGCTCCGTGTTGCTCGAGCACATGACGAGCGCTATGGAGTCCGATATTAGTGGGTTAAAATTGAAGGTTAAGGACGTGGAGGTGGAGAAAAAGAAGATCTCTGAGGACCTTGAAGTGGGAAAGTTATGATTGAGTGGTTTGAGGGCCGAGTAAAGGACTTGGAAGAAGAAAAGGAAAAATTCGTGAAGGATTTGGGCTCTAGTAAGGCTCGGCTCAAGGCATCCCAGGGACGGGTGAAAGAGCTAAAAAAGCATTTGGGGCTACTCGAGAAGGAACTTGCTAACTCCCGGGAGACCTTCCGGGATGGGGTAAGGAAGGGGTTCAAGATTTTCCAAGATCTTGCCTAGCCCAACCCCACCTTGGTCCTTTCCCACATGGAGTATCCAGTATCTCTGAGGATCTACCTCCACATGAGGGTGGCATGGAGGGCCACCGGTGAGGCTTCCTCTTCCACTTTTTCGACCCCATAGGGTTCATCTTCCCATTTGGAAGAGGTTGGTCTCTCTAATGCAACCACTATGGAAGAAGAAATCCTTCAACTGCTCTATTTCGAGCTTCATCCTCTCGAAAGCATCCCAAAATATAACGTCGACAGAGCTTCCATTGTCGACGATGAGTCTCCTCATTTCAAGGTTGGAGAGGGTGACTATGATGACTAGGGCGTCGTTATGAGCGTGGCAGACCCTTCAATTATCATCGTCGGAGAAAGTCATTGGTGGCACAGACCGATGTCTCTCCTAGGACCAATCTGACCATCTGGGCTTAACTTTTTAGGATGCCAAGCTCTCTCCACCACAGCTCGGACCACCCTCGATGTAATGGATAACCTCTCCGATCGGTTGGTTATGTTTCGAAGATGACGACCTTTCTCTTCCTTGATCTCCACGGAGGTACTGTCCGAGTTAGCCTCACCGGATGACATCCTTAATCACTTTCTTCAGTTGGACTCAATCTTCATCTTCAGTGTTGTGGGCCGGGCCTTAGAGGAAGTTACAAAATCTCGTGTTGTTCGTACGAGGTGCTAGGGTCTTTATCAGTTCAGCCATGCCAGGATCTTCTGGTCTTGGACCTGCATCGGGATATGCTCTCGGGATGAGTTAAGAGTGGCGTAATAGTTATGTATATATAACAAGACAAATAATATATTGACATAATTTTGACAAATAAATTTTTAATACCTAGTGTAGAATATATATATATATATATATATATATATATATATATATATATATATATATATATATATATAATCATGATAATATAAGGCCGACCGGAATACTGTGCAAGTAAGGTCGCCTCCCATTTGGCCACTTGCACAATATTTTAAGGATTTCCATCCATACGGATGGAAAGAACATTGAAAAATAATCTAGCATATCAATTTTCATACAATTTGGGAACTTGTAGGGTCTTCATTTTAACGGGTGAAAATTTATAGAAATCTTACCGGTTCAGAATTTCATCCTTTAAGATGAAGGCCCTACAAGTTCCCAAACTGTATGAAAATTGACATGCTAGCTTATTTTTCGATGTTCATACGGTTGGATTTGGTTAAAATCTCTTTGTGCAAGTGAAGAAAATGGGGCGCACTTACGCGATGTTAAACGGAATCATAGTATTATGACCCTATATATATATATATATATATATATATATATATATATATATATATATATATGTTAGTGCTAAAATCAGGATGAGATCCTAACTTTGGCTTAAAAATTGAATTTATAGAAATTTAATGGCTATGAGAAGAAAATGCAAGACCTCATGCAAAAGAAGAAAGCGATTTACAATCATAAGGGAAAAACCACGAGGAAAAGATGATCTCACTATCAATCATGGAATTTCTGAGATAGTCTTACGGTTGATCACGTGAGTCGAGATTTGAAAGAGAGAGAGAGAGAGAGAGAGAGAGAGATCAAGATTGAGATCCACGATTCCAAAATGGCGAGCTTATTTGCTGAATTCCGATACATCCCAAATGAGCGGTGGCTCCCACCTTTTTATAAGCCTTGAGGTTGCGTGTTAAGTATGCTTCTTAATTTAAGCATGTATCTGCCAGCTAAGTATTCAGCTAAGCGCCAGCTAATTGCCAAATAATCATTTGAGTTGTCTCTAGTTGTAATTCTTCTAGAAGGACAGGGTGTCGACACCTGTACTTCTTCTAGAAGATTGGAACCGATGAACAGATTTATAGGTCTAGGAGTGTTCTTACTAGTGAAGATACGTGCTGGTCTAAAGGGGTTTCTCTTTACACCCGATAAGTCAGATCGGTAAACTGATATGCATCCATACTTCTGAGCGGCAGGTAGCACTTTATCACAGAACGGGTAGATCACATCGGAATGATCTGAATATAGGCCGATATGTTAATATTGAAGGGCTTGTGATCTGGACATGTGGCTTGTCTAGATGATTGCCATGTGTTTCACTACTTTCATCCCTATCAATAGTCCCCCCTCAAGTATGCTTGAGAAGAATTCAAGAAATGAGCAAATATTCTTTGATCATTGTTCGGATTTGTGAAGCTAAGCATCTCTGAGATCAGATCGTTCAAGAATCCGTCATATTGTTATCCCCTCCAATATCTTCCTTCAATAAATTTTCTCATCTCCTTAATATATTTTCGTGACTCTTTTGCCTAAACATTCCTTTTCTCCTCTCGTCGAATATTTAATTTGACAACTTAACCAATCTTTCAAATCAAAAAACATGTAGATCCATTAGAAATTTATGCATAACTGGACTCTTCTGGGTAGGCAAGTCTTATTGCCTCTCAAACATTAATTATCCACTATGCGACATTGATTATTTGCCATATCTGGACACTACTTCCAAGGGCTGCTATTTGGGATGCTGGCATATTGTCAATTATGACCTAGCCTTTTCATCTTCCACGCGTCAGGAATTCAAATCGTTAAAGGCTCCCATTTGTCCCCAACCGTTAGATGGAGGTTTTTGTGTTACGCTTCGAATTGATCTATGCCGTTGAACACAACTTTAAAGACTATTCAGGGGATTCATATTCAAAAATCCTTCTCGAAATCGAGTACGATGCTTTCTCTGCAAAAGCTTTCTTCCATCTCGTTTACTAGTTCACTTTATCTCCCTCTTAAAAGACAATAGATCTCGGCATTCTCATATTTTCAGAAGAGCTCATTCATACAGGTACAGGGTTTCAACTTCTTCTTAGAACTTGAGTCTTCTTCTTCTAGGGTTTCCTTTGAAGGTTTTCATGATGTCTAAGGCTTCCAGAGATCCAAAACGTTGTTCTAATTCTTTTGTTAATATTCTCCCTAAAGCCAAGATAGATGAACTTGTTAAGCAGTTTAACCTTTCTTCATCTAGGTTTTCTTATAAAGTCCCCTCTCCTTCTGAGCGTGCTTGTTCTCCTTCTCAGGATGGGGATTGAGTAGTGTATCAGGACGCTTTGTTAGCAGGGCTTAGTGATGGGATGTGTTCCGCAAGTATACGGGTCGTGATCAAGTAATAAAGTGAACTGTGGGAAGTCGGATGTCGAACCACAGGGAATAGATATTGCTAAGTGTAAACCAAGCTTTACTAACCTAGTCCGAAGAGTAAATTGGGGGGTTTTGGTTTTCAAACGTAAAGACTAAAAAGGATTGCGAATAAGAACTGAAAATTGAGAGTTGATTGGGGTGAATCAATGGCAAGAGAGGATACTTGGGTATGTATCCCGTTTGGATTTCAATTCTAAAGATGAGCAAAGATGTTTATGAATCAAAGTTGGTATTTCTTGTGCCAATAGTCCCAAAATTATATCCAATCCCTCTTCCAAGGTGATTGGATAACTAGTCTCCTAGGACTTGATATGAAGCTCAAGGGGTCATTCCTAAATTACACCCAACCCCTCTTCCAAGGTGGTTGGATGACTAGTCTCCTAGGACTTTATATGAGGCTCAAGGAATTTTATATATATTGGAAGAATCATCGGGGTGAATTCGTATGAAAGAGTCGTTCGCCCTTCTAGTACCCGATTCTCGGTATACTCATGAAACTCTCTAATGAAGCAAGTTCCTAATACAAGGAGGCGCTAGCTCTACCCTTGTATTGCACACAAGTAATTTCTAGTGATGAAATTACAATCAATACATAGCATTCATTAGACATTCAAGAAGGTACCAACAAATCATCATAAACATTCAATGCTATTAATGCTCAATCTAAAAGTTCAACATACCCAAGTACCAATAGATTAGTTCCCCATAAATGGGGAACTCAAACCAAAATAGGAAAGCTTACAAAACAATGAAAGATTAATGGAGAACACCATTACCTCCAATGCTTGCAACTCCAAGGGTTCTCTACTATCAAGATTTGGGGGAGATGACCCCCCAAGCCCTAATCTCTCCTCTAGCCTCTCTCCCCAGCCAAAACTCCCTCTAAACTCTCATACTTAACTATTTGTACCCATGAATTAGGGCTCCACTAAAGAAATTACAACATTACCCTTGATTGGGCCCATGAAACTGCAAAAGTTACGATGAACGGCCTCGTGAGCGGCACATTCATCGGTCCGTTTCGACTTTCTGACACATTACGAACCGGGTAGTCAGCGGTATTCATCACCCGTTCACCTCTCGACTTGTTACGAGCCGGGTAGTGGCTGGCGGTTCATCGGCCGGTTCACCTCACAGCTTTCTCTGAACCGGCAGATGAACGGCCATTCACAAGGCCATTCACACTCTTTTTGTGCCTGCCGTTGTGCCCAGGTGTGAACGGCCGTTCACAAGGCCGTTCACCCCCTATTTACTTGAAAATAGCCTCGTTTGGTCTTCATTTTGTTGATAAATGCTTCCTTTTCATCGGAGTGGCCTATTTATGCCATGTTTACAAAATATGAAGCATTTTAAGTACCGGCAGGCTACAAATCATTGCATTTGACATGAAAATAAGTATATATATGGTATGTAAATATGCTCAATTGAACGCTTATTACTTAGACTTCCTTTTCCCAAGATTTTTGTTGAGATCTTTCATCATTATAACCTTAATCCTTCCAAACTATCTCCAAACTCATGGAGAATACTTTGCGGTTTCGTAATGGTTTTGATTCATTACAAGGTTGAACCATCTATCGTCTCTTTGGCCTAATTTTTAGTCTGAATCAAGATAGGAAAACAGATTGGTTCTACTTTTGTGCAAGACAAGGTAGGCAATTTCTTGGTCTGATCCCTGATTCCATCAAAGATTGGAAGAGCAAATATTTCTTTGTCTCCAGTAGTGAGGAATGGGGTTTCTCGACAAAATGGTGTATTCCTCGAACCCACGTTGCCATCAAGGAGAAAATAACCCCTAGTGAGGAAGGATGGTTGGAATGATTGAAAGCATTCTACGAAATCCCAATAGACAAATATTTCTTATCCGATCAATGGCTTTAAGACTATGGTTTATATTTAGCATTGGGTAGGGTTATTCAATATCTCTTGTTTTGTCTAATGGTCTTATCCGATCTGTAGTTTGGTTTTGATTCTTTCCTTTCTTCTTTCCAGGGGAAGGGATGGCAACAAACACTTTGGCTGATAGGATGCTCGCTATCGCTCGAGCAGACAAATCAAAGAGAAAAGGAAGGGAGGTCTTAAAAGAACCAAGGAAGATGACTTCTAGAGTTGAGGAGCCTCCCTGTCCTACTATTAAAGGATGTCCAGATTCAACTAAAAAGAGTTGAAGTGATCCCATCTGAAAAGGTTCTTCAACCACAAGGTACTAACTGTTCAGGAGTAGAAAATCGTGGAGCTGTATCGGAGACTGCTATTAGCTATCAAATTGTTGAAGTTCTTGTAGCCGCTAGCCTTCCCCTACTGTTTCTTGAGGATGCTCCGAATGTCAAGAGGATAAGGTTAGTGAAATCAGCAGATAAGCATGGTTCCGTTTCTTCTTCTTCTTCCCAAACTATATCGGATCCTGTTATAGGGACCTTGTCTAGTCAAGTCCAGGAGACATGTGTTATATCTCCTTCTTCCCATGCTATCATTTCGGGTTGCGATATGCCAGATTCTGATATATTGGGTCCTCAGAGATCAAAAGGAGGAACTTCATTGGAAGGAAGACCCGGAAAGAGTAAGGCGAAAGGAATTCCTCCTGTTTGTCCAGGTATACTTCTTCCATGTTCAATTCCTATCTTCAATCTTGCATCTTCTTGTGGTGAATACCACAGTCCGAGGACTTGGAACTCGAGGATTAATCCATCGTAATAATAATGCTTTGCCTATTGATACCAGATCTGTCAAGGATTCTTTTCGCTCTTGGCATAAAGATAATATTAACAAGCATCTGAATCAATTCAATCTGGAGGAATCAGCAGCCAATTTCTGTTTATCTCTTGCTTTGATATGTCGTTTCTTTCATTACTTGATGATAAAATTATCCTTCATTCTACTCTCCCCTTCTTTGTTTTTTACTAAATATTTCTTCCACAAGCTGCTTTAAGTTATGGGGAGAGGGTTACGAGCTTCTGTGAAAGAGGTGATCCTGAAGTTCTCGCCCGTATTTCCAAACTAGAGGAGGAGAACAAGAAGTTATTGGAAACTCTTTCTCAAAGAGATGCTGAGATAATCAAAGTGAATGGAGAGAGAGATTCCATTGCTGCTGATTTGGGAAGGTCTGAGGGATCAAAGGCTGTGCTGAAAGCTAACTATGAAAGTCTACAGGCTTCCCTTACTCTTTTAAAGCAGAATGCCACTGTTTTGAGCCAGGATTTGAATCAAGTCAGGAATGAAAAGGACTCTGCAGTTGCTGAGAAGGTTGAGATACTCAAAGAACTGACTATACTCAAGCAAGATATCTCTTCAAAGAAGAAAGTAAGTAATGATTTAAAAGAGAAACTTGAGGATGCTGAGAAATCAGTCGGCTCATTAGGAAAGGAGAAAGATGTCCTTTTTGAGAAGTGATCGGCCGCAGATAACCTTTTTTCTCTTGCCAAAAATGACTGCTCTTATGCAGAACAAATGAAAGATGAAGCTAATAAAGAGTTAGCATTTCGGCAATTAGAACTTAATCAGAGTCTAAAGAGGATCTTCAAATTGGAGGAGAAAGTTGCCGCTGTTGAAAAAAGAGAATTATATGACGATGAACTTCGAAAAATTTCATTGGAAGTTTATGGAATTCTCAACGGCATTCATTATGTTGATCCCTCCGTGAATTTCAGCAAAATCCCCTATGATGAAGTAATAGAGCTTTATTTTGACAAATTCCCTATGATGGACGGAGGAAACTGGGGCTGATGTTCCTGTTATTGGAGAAAAGGAGACTGCTACTCCCTATTTAGTTGAGGCACCTGCAGCAGAAGTGGTAATCAAGGAAATTCCTGAGGAACCAGGCCCGATGTCAACCACTAAAGGTCTGAAGGAGGGAATGGTCCCAGATGAGGGAACTCCCAATGTACCTGTTGTCGCAAATGAACCGAATTTGGATCCTTTTACAGGAGAGGAGATGCATGTCTTAACCGATGAAACAGCTCTAGCTATCATCGAGATTGAGGACGATGGGACTGCGGGTGAATAATTTTCTTCTCTCATGTCCTTATGTATCTTGACTTTTCATCCAATACTCCTTTCTCTAATAATCCTATATCTGATTGAAGCAACTTCAATTAACTTGATCGGTAATGTCTCATCGGGAGAAGGTGGTGAAAACGAAGCTGTTGGCTTGAACGAAAGGGAGGGTTAGTCAAAATTATATCTTTTGATTCTCCTCTTCATTCCTTTATTTCTGGAAAAATATCTCGCCTGCTGATATTGATGTCACTAAATTAGTTGCTGCTGATTTTAGAGACTTAGGATTCCAGTCCGTTCAAAATTCTTTCGTACCGGGTGTCAGAGAAGTAAATGCTAAACCTTTATTCTTTCATTTTCAGCTCTGTTCTTCCCGAATAAAGAATTTTCTAACTTCTCTTATTGTCCTTTTATCTTTCAGAACGACCAGAAACCAGACAACTTCAAACGGAAGTTGATGAGTTAGAGAGGGTGCGGGCGAAGCTATTGAGTAAACGGATCAAGAAACGAGAAGATGCTTTGAAATCCATGTCTCTAGCGAGCTTAGAAGAAGAAGGATAGGTGACTCAAAAAGTTGTGACCTCATATAATGAAATCCTTGTAGCTATCTTTGAGTGCTCCTTGAAATTTTAATCGGAACTTGAGCGTGATTGCAAATTCCTTCTAACTTGTATTTCTTGTATGAAATTACTAATTACTCTTCTGTCTTGTTTTTGATCTTTTTCTTTCCCCTCTTTTTCAAAAAACAATCCTTACATGGAAATGATCGGAACTGTGATCCGATCTGTCCTCAGAGCTTCTTAAGAACCAATTTGCTGAGTGTTGATTCCATATTGGATTGTGTTCATATCAGATCATACTCGTTGTCAGATGTTTATATCTAAACAGTTTATTCGTTCGATCTGATGTGCTTTTCATTCTCAAGACAAACTGATAGAAAAGTAATATGAAGCAACCAATTTTCGTCGAGACTTCATATTCTTAATACGGTTTGATAGAACGACTATCTGAAGCAAAATTTCTTTCCCAAGATTTCTTATCAGACCGTTGTCAAAGGGTGGGTGTAGTTACTTTCTTCCTTCTAAACTAGAGATTGGCGTATTTCAAAAGTGGATTTAATGAGGCGTCTTTAACGAAGAGTCGAAAGGTTTCTTGACAGCTTGTAACGAGAGGTCGATTTCCCTTTGGGATTCCTTCCATGGAATTAATTGCCTCTTCTTGACTTTTGTGAATACTGCAATATAAAATTGGATTGTTATGGATTTTTAGAGATCATCTTTCTGAACATCATGGATGAAAACAGTTGCCCCCTCTTTTTACAAGTTTTTCTCTGCTGGTTTCTCGACCCAACGATTTTGGATCCGATGGCCTTCCGCAGTAGTATGCGTCATGTGCCTGACGAATCCATAAGGTTACGCGGACCAAGTGGGAATTACTGGTGGGTGACATTGTCGCGGGCAGGAGAACTTGGAGATGTAGTTCTCAAGGACAGATGGAGAGATTTTGTGATGGACCACCATGTGACTGAGGGAGACCTTCTTGTTTTTGTTCTTCTAGAGGACGGATGCTTTGATGTCCATATCCTTGGATGGAATGGATGTCAGAAATCGTCTGCTCTTGAAGTTGCTCCAGGACAGGCCCAAGTTTCATCCTCTGTTTCTTCTGATGTCGAATCCTCTGACTCCTCTTAATTTGAATAATTTCTTGTAATCATGAATAATTTACCAATAAAATTTATGTTTCTTTCAACATGTTATCTTCTTGCTTGATTGTGATCTATCTGTTTCTGTATTTTGAATATGAATGCAACTCCTTTTTTCCCGTTTTTATATGGCTCTTTTGACTAGTCGAGTGTGTCTAGTTTCTTGAATAGTGAAGAGTTGGAATAATCCTTTATGGTTGAAAATTTGAGGTGATCTTCTAGAAACGAGGAACCGCTATAATTCTTCTAAAGTAGAAAACCGATATAGTTATTTATCAGCAGGAGACTGATATGGTCCGTCGACATAATAGACCGGTATGGTCTTCTTCAATAGAGGACCGATATGGTCCATCGATGTTGTAGACCGATATGGTCTTTTGGTATGAAGGACCGGTATGATCATCTTCAATAAACGGCAGGTATGGTCCATCGATGTAGTAGACCGGTATGGTCTTTTTGTATGAAGTACCGGTATGGTCTATTTATGGTACGGGACCGGTATGGTCTTTCGACAGTTCGGGACCGATATGGTCCGTAGACAATTTAGGACCGGTATGGTCCGTTGATAATTCGAGACCGGTATGGCCCGTTGATTGTTCGGTACCGATATGGTTCGTCGAAGTGGAGGACCGGTATGGCCCTTTGATATGGAGGACCGGTATGGCCCTTGTTGTGGATTTCTGTTTATTTTTGTCATTAGACAGAATAATCTAAGAATAAAATGGAAAAGAATATCAATGCAGAGAAAGCAATTGATTTTATTGATAGTACCTCCGTAGGTGTTCTGATTGGTATGGACGTTTGAGTCTCCGTCCATCCACTTTAGTGAGCCAATATGTACCGGGTCTTACAATTTCTTGCACAACATAGGAGCCTTCCCAATTGGTATTCAGCTTCCCAGTTCAACTCTTGTTGCCTTGAAAGATATTCTCACGTAGGACGAGATCTCCGATCTAGAAAGTCACTTCTTTCACTTTGGCATTATAATAATACCTTTTGACTTTCTGCCGATATGCTGCTGCTCGGACATTAACACAATCCCTTTTTTCTTCTAAAAGATCAAGCTCAGCTCGAAGTTGTTCCTCATCTCACCGGATTAAAAGATCGTGTTTTTGGTGTTGGTAAAGTGATCTCGTCTTGGAGCACGGCTTTGACGCCAAATGCCAATGCAAATGGAGTTTCTCCCGTCGGAGTCCAAGCAACCATTCGATATGCCCATAGAGTACTTGGTATTTCTTCCACCCACTTTGATCCATATCGGAGGACTCGGGTTTTCAAACTATGAAGAAGAGTTCTGTTGGTTACTTCAACTTACCCATTTGCTTGAGGATGGGTGACAGAAGTTAACCTTGACTCGATACCAAGGTCTGTATAAAATTTCTTGAAGGCTGGATTATCAAACTGATGGCCATTGTCAGTAATGAAGGCCACTGGTAGACCGAACCGATATACAATGGATTTCCACAAGAAGTTTTGGCAGGCCTTCTTTGTGATCTATGCCAAGGGTTCCACCTCTACCCACTTAGTGAAGTAGTCAATCGCCACAACTAGGAACTTCAGTTGCCGAACAGCCACTGGAAAGGGCCCAAGTATATCTACTCCCCACAAAGCAAAAGGTCTTGTACTCATGACTACGGTGAGTGGTATTGGAGGACGCCATTGAATGTTGGAATGACGTTGGCAAGCGTCACATTTCTTAACAAACTCAATGGCGTCTTTATTTAGAATTGGCCAATAATATCCTTGCGGAGAACTTTGTGACTTAGTGCTCTCCCCCTCAGGTGATCTCCAGCTATTCCTTCGTAGATTTCCCGAAGGATATACTATGATTCAGAAGGGCGAAGACATTTCAAAAGAGGCAAAGTATAGGACCTTTTGTAAAGTTGTCCATTCACCACACTATATCGGGAAACTCTAATAGTGATCTTTCGGGCTTCCCTGGATTCTTGAGGGAGATTACCATCATGTAGGTAATTCAAGATTGGATCGAACCAACATGGTTCATGATCGATATCCATAAGTTCTTCAACTGGGCGACAATCAATTGTTCTAGTTGTCAAGTATTGAGTATTGATTGGTTGCTCAATATTGACGTTTGTTGAAGCTAGCTTAGATAGAAGATCGGCCTTTTGATTTTCCACTCTAGGAATTTTGGAAATATGACATTTCTCAAAGCTTGCAGTGAGTTTCCGTATCAGGGACTTATATTTGACCATATGTTCTTCTCTTGCTTCAAATTCTTCATTATGATGACCCACAACCAATTGGGAATCAGTGTTAGCCTGTAAGCTCTGTATCCCAAGACCGCGAGCTAGTTGCAATCCAGCTATCATAGCCTCATATGCAGCCTTATTGTTGGTTACTTTAAAACCAAACTTAAGAACGGTAGATGTGCTCCATCCAAATGGCTATTGAAGAATCGACCCTCCTCCTGAACTGTCTCTAGTGGAGGAACCATCCATATGTAAGATCCATTGGGATAAAAGGTTGTGCTTTGTTTCAGATAGCTTGGTATTTGAGGGATCGTCATTAGTGGTATTTGTAAGCTCAGCAATAAAATCTACAAGTACTTATGCCTTTATGGCAGTGCGAGGCTTATAGCTAATGTCGTATTCCCCAAGCTCAAGTACCCATCAAGCTAAAAGTCCCAATATGTTTGGCCGATGAAGAATCTGCTTCAGTGGTTGATCGGTTAATACCCTTATCCGATATGATTGGAAATAGGGACGGAGTCGCCAAGCTGAAACCACGAGAGCATAGGCCAATTTCTCAAGAGAAAGATATCTTGATTCAGTATCAGTGAGATCCTTGCTTGTGTAATATACCGGCTTTTGCAAATTGTCCTCAATCTTTACTAATACTGAGCTGACAACTGCATCGGTTGCTGATAAGTAAACATAGAGCTCTTCTCCTAATTGAGGCTTGGCCAATAAAATTTGAGTGGCAGGTATTCCTTCAATTTACCGCGAATGCTTTCTCGCATTCTTCATTCCACTCTACTTTGGGTGCCTTCCTCAATACTCGAAGGAAAGAAAGATTCTTCTCCCCTGACTTAGAAATGAATCTCCCCAAAGCTGCTAGTTGACCATTAAGTCTCTGTATTTCTTTAATGATTCTTGGAGATCTCATTTCAAGGACAGCCCGTACTTTCTTCGGGTTCGCTTCAATCCCCCGGTGTGTGATCATGAACCCCAAAAATTTTCCAGATCGGACACCAAACGTGCATTTATTGGGATTAAGACTCATCCCATGCGCCCGAAGTGCAGCGAAGGTTTCTTCAGATCGCCAGAATGTCGTTCAGCTTTGTCACTTTTTACTAAAATGTCATCAACATAAGCTTCTACATTCTTACTGATCTGATTTTTAAACACTTTATTCACCAGTCTTTGGAAAGTAGCGCCAGCATTTTTTAAACCAAATGGCATGACCTTGTAACAGTAAGTTCCTCTCCCTGTGATGAAAGAAGTCTTCTCCACATCAGATTTGGCCATTCGGATTTGATTGTACCCCGAATAAGCTTCGAGAAAACTAAGTATTTCGTACCCTGATGTAGAATCTACTAAGTTATCGATAAGGGGCAGAGGGTAGTAGTCTTTAGGACATGCTTTATTGAGATCAATGAAATCGACACACATCCTCCACTTCCCTGTGGATTTCTTGAATAGTACAACATTTGATAACCACTCTGGGTAGTAAACTTCTCGAATGAAATTTGCCTTTAAAGGTTTGTCAACCTCTTCTTGGGCAGCTTGTAAGCGGTCGGGGGAAAAGCTTCTGTGCTTTTGCACGACCGGCTTGTGTCCCGGATTGACGTTGAGTCGATGTTCAATGACTTCTCGAGGGACCCCAGGCATTTCTTCAGCAATCCAAGTGAACACATCAAAATTGTCCCTCAGAAGATTTAGTATTTCATCTTGTTGTGCTGGGGACAACTCTACTCCTATTTGGATGGTTCGCTCTGGTTGTTCCACCTTCAAGGGTATTGTTTTCAGCTCTTCCACTGGGGTGGGATGACGTTTCTCCCATCCGTCGTCTTCGTGTTGCATGTCTTCTACAATAAGTGCTTCTCCAAATAGCCTGCCTCCTTCTCCTCAACTTTTGAGCATAGTAGCATAATATTGGCGAGAAGCTAGCTGGGTGCCTTTTACTTTATTGCAACCATTTGGAGTTGAAAATTTGATCATCATATAGCAGGTTGATGGAATAGCTCTCAATTGATTAATCGATGGCCTCCCTATGATGACGTTGTAGCTCGAGGGATAACGGACAATCAGAAGTTAATGAGAGCAGTGGTTGTCCGTGGAGGAGTGCTAAGAGTAAGTGGAAGAGAAATCATACCGTCGAGTTATAGAGGGCTGCCATTAAACCCGATGAGTGGAGATTTCACTAGTTTCAAATTTTCTGCAGGAAGTTTCATCCTATCAAAGGCAGAGGAGAATATAATATCTACCGAACTCCCGGTATCAATCAAGACCCGTTCAACGGTGAAGATCCTGATCCGCACGATAATTACTAGAGCATCATCATGGGGGTGGTGAACCCCCTTCAGATATTCATCTGAAAAACAAATTTGCATGGATGCGCGTGGCCTTTTCAAGGATGCAATGTTTTGCACAGACCCCACCATTCTCACATAATTTTTCCTTGATGTGGAACTTTCCCCGCCACATCCTACACCTCTAGTAATTACTGTCACGTGTGTATCACTTGGAATAACTAGCTATGGGGGAGGAATGTGTTCAGTATTTTGCTCCTTCTATAGGTACTGGTCCAATTTTGCTCTTCAATGGCATTTCAACTGGATACACTCTTTGGTGGAGTGCCCCTTATCTTGATGAAATTGATAGAATTTCTTGCTCTTTTTCCTCCTTGGATTATCCTTCATAGGTTGCGGAGGTTTCAACATCTTCTGGTCTTGAATTTGTAACAGAATATCTTCTTAGGAAGTGTTAAGGATGAAATAGTTGTGGTACTTTGCCGCCTTTTTGGGATCATACTTCTGCAGAGGAGGAGGCCTTCTATCATCGAACCGATCTGGCTGATTTGGATTTCGACCGCCTTCTCTCCGAGGCCTATCGTATTTTGGAGCTTCGTGCTTCAATTCCATGTATGGTTGTTGTTGGTGATTCCCTATATGGTTGTTGTTGGTGATTCCCTCTCCTGATTTCCTCCATCTACAGCAAATCACTCTCCTGCCATTTAGCCTTCATCTCCTCAGAGGCTATGTATTTTGCTGTTGTAGCCAAGAAATCTGTTAGACTGGTTGAGGGTTCCCGGGTGAGAGAATCTTTGAAGGGTCCATCCTTCAACCCCTTTACTACTATGCCCACAACCAATACAGAGTTAACATTGGACATGCCTGTGATCTCTTTGTTAAAGCGACTTATGTAGCCGCATAGACTCTCTTCTGGTCTTCGCTTGAATCCCAATAGCATCATGGGATTTTTCTTCAGCCTCCTATTGCTAGCAAAATTAAGGAGAAAGAGATCAGAAAGCTGCTGAAAACTATGTATAGTTCCCAGGGGGATACCCCTAAACCAATTATGAGCGATATCAGTAAGTGTTCGAGGAAATGCTCGACACATAACAGCTTCCATTGTTCTGTTTATCATCATCTCATCACAGTAATTCTATAAATATTCCTAGGGATCAGATGTCTTATCATAATGATGAATATTTAGGGGTCTAAAATGCTTGGGGAAGGGAGCTTCCAAAATTTCCCTTATAAAAGGAGAAGTGATATGTGGCACAAGTCATTGGACTCTGTCTCTCTCAGAAATATATCGCCATGGAGATTGGTAGCGGCAATATGGTGAATCATGCCGAGGAGACCGGTGTTTGGTATGATGTGGGTATGGTGATCGATCTTGAAATGATGGATACCGATTAGGAGAAAGATAATGTCCCTGTGGTCGGTATGCTAGTGATCGGACCCTACGTCTTTGGAACATTGGATCCATAGATCGATCTGGAGATTGCGAGATCTCCCTTTTTTTCCGATCTTTCATTACATCTCCTCGGACGCGGTAATTCCGATGCCGATGTGCTGGATCAGAACTTCCAGAAGAAGATCCCACGCTTCAGTTCCGCATCGGAGAATGTGTTCGACGCCCGGGAGAGTAAGTTGCGTTTCTTCCTCTAATCTCCTTCAGAGGTTGGGCATCATGAGGGACAGTGGTTTAAGAGGCATGTTGTTGTGCCTCCTGTAGAGCTTGTTTCAGCTCTTCAATCTCCCGCGCCATCCTCTGGACGCGATCGGCATCATTCTCGACTCCACCATTTCCTTGGGGTATCTTTGCCCTCAGAGGTGGAGCATCTTCAGTAGGAGCAGGGACGGGAGCTCCTTTCTTCCCTTCCTGAGCTTGAAACCCTTTTGATTTTCTCTGAGTAGTAGCCATGGACTTTTAGTTCAAAGTCCCCACAGACGGTGCCAAACTATTAGTGCTAAAATCAGGATGAGATCCTAACTTTAGCTTAACAATTGAATTTATAGAAATTTAATGGTTATCTTAGAAAAAAATCAGCAAGAACTCATGCAAAAGAAGAGCGAAAGCATATTTACGTGGAAAACCCCTGATCATAGGGGAAAAAACCACGGGAAAAGATGATCTCACTATCAATCATGGAATTTACAGATAGTATTACAGTTGATCCGCAATCAGGATTTGAAAAAGAGAGAGAGAGAGAGAGAGAGAGAGAGAGAGAGAGAGAGAGAGAGAGATCCAAGATTGAGATCCTGATTCCAAAATGGCAGAGCTTCGCTGCCTGAATTCCATTCTGTCCAAATGAACTGTGGCTCCCACCTTTTATAAGCGCGGGTTGCGTGTTAAGTACGCTTCTTAATTTAAGCACATGTCTGCCAATTAAGCACCAGCTATGCGCCAACTAATTACCAGATAATCATTTGAAACATCTCCGGTGTAATTCTTCTAGAAGGGCGGTATGCGACGGTTGTACTTCTTCTAGAAGATTGGAACCGATGAACAGATTTGCCGGTCTAGGAGTGTTTTTACTGGTGAAGATACGTGCTGGTCTAAAGGGGGTTCTTTTCAGACCCGATAAGTCAGATCGGTAAAATGATATGCATCCATACTTCTGAGCGGCAGGTAGCACTTTATCACAGAACGGGTGGATCACATTGGAATGATCTGAATATAGGTCGATATGTTAATATTGAAGGGCTTATGATCTGGACATGTGGTTTGTCTAGATGACTGCCACGTGTTTCACTACTTTCATCCCGATATATATATATATATATATATATATATATATATATAGAGGAGTGTTACAGTGCGGCCGGCCGCACTTCCGGCCGGCCCACTGTAACACCCCAAACAAAAACATTAAAAACCCACACTGTACACCACCCCATGTGTACAGTGTGGGAAAAATGCGCAACTTGCGGCCGTATACTTATCAAGGTGTTATATATATATATATATATATATATATAGCATGAAAGTAAAAAAGTTTAATAAAACAAATAATTTTTTTAAAAAAAAAGGTCTTGATTTAGTGAAGAATTGTAATCCTAAGATTAGAATCCCAGAATAACACTTGCATACCAAACACCAGATTTCGGACAGTATATCAAACACGTCTTAAAGTCATTCCACAAGTGGCAGACACTTAAAGAGAAAGAGAGAGGATCATTTAATTGTAAACAATTAATGTCTATTAAAATCCTTAAAAAAAAAATATTTAAATATTAATTTTTATTCTAATCAGCATTTTAAACAGGACAAGACCATTTTGATAACTATTTTAACATTGAGCTTAAAAAATAATTAAATTTTGAACATTAATGTAAAATGGAAGAGCTAGTAGTTACAAGAAAAACTGATCAAGTACTGCAAGTAACAGCTCAGTTGAAGTCACATGATTTAAAAACCAAAATCGACTGACTTCCTGCAATTCAACTGATTGTTTGTTAAAAACATTAGAGAAAATCCTTTTTTTCTAGGATTTATCCTATTTTACATGAATCTCCATTTAAAATTTACTAAAATGAGAAAATAAGGACAATCTAGAAATTTTGTAACTAACATCAAAATAAAATTCTCCATTCCTATCCACTTTCCTATTTTCTTCACTTCACCCCAACCAAACTTGAAACCCCTAAATACAAACCAAGACATATGGAGAAGAATTTCCGCATAGTACACTAATACTTTAGACCCAGAATGTCAGAAGAATCTTGAACATGACAACAGCAAAACCAGTCTGAGCAACAAAACAATACATGGAATTTGGCACCCATGACTTAGCAAAGACTACCAATCTCGATGACGATCCTTATCCCTACCATACTCACGACCTCCATCATAGTCATAAACTCGCTCACGATCTCTGTTTCTCCCCCTTTCTCTCTCTCTGCTGCGACTTCGACGTCTCTCCCTATCATAAGCATGGCCCTCTCTCTCTCGGTTCTTGCTGCCCTCTCTGTGATCTCTTCCTTGGTCGTTGCTTCGCTCTCTACCTCTTCTTTCTGCCAATAATAACATGAGTTTGCATCACACAACACCCAAGTACCCCCTACTGAAACCATTATGTAATGATAAGTCAACAATTTCCTTCTTAATTGAGAGCAGCAACATTTAAGCAGGATACTTACCTAGCTCTTCAACTTCCCATCCAGCACGCCCAGAACCAGGAAGAGATTGTCCAGCTTCAGTTTGTTGTGCTTTAGCGCGGAATTTCTTTTTGAGGTTGCCAAATTCATCATACATCTCACCATCATCCTGACATTGGAAAAAGATAAATTACAAACTAATCAAACTGCCATCCGGCTGACAGAAATTTGTTATGTCACCAACCTCTTCAGCTTCCTTTCTTCGCCTTTTTGTTTCCTCAATCTCTTCCTCATCAAGTTCTTTATAGCCTCCAGCACGGCCTCCTCTGGGAAATAAAGGATATAATTCATAGGTAAGTTTTCGATATTATGATTTATGTAATGGGTACACAACATGAATTTGTTGATACAACAGATGTGAATCAAAGCCGCAAAATTTCACGGGTGCAATGTAGCATTGACATTACACAATATGTAATCAGAAAAGGTAAGTAAGAAACTTAATATCAAACACGAAAAGTAGTCGAGACAGATCAATCAATTGATTATACTACTAAAAGGCCAATCAAGATATGTAAGACAGTTTACAGAGTTCATTGAGCATACACAGGCAAGCAGCTGAAAAAATATTTTCTAGAGAATATACAATACATAAATGTAATGATAGGAGACCCACAAAGAAGATCATGAGCCATATTAAGAAAATAGAAGATAGTTGAAGGTAGTAATGTAATATATCTTAAAATGCCCAACCAACATTGATAGTGTGAGAAATTAAAAAGGCTACTTATGGCATAATCAACTTAGGACTTTATATATTACCTCACACCACCCTCATTGTGACCTGGTTTATTAGTGTTACATATATTGCACTTTGTGCGCTTCGCCCAGTTGATATTGCCACACCTGCAACAGAAAATAAATTTATAACAAGAAAGAGTATGACCATTGTAGACACAAATAAGAAGACAATGCAAGCATCTATTTTGTTAAATTCCTCCACTGAAGAACAAATAAATGAACAATAAAACAGCTAAGGTGAAACTATGAAAAGTTGGACTGAACTATTGTTTTAACCCTTCTTGAAAATCAAACCAAAATTTTTTTTTTCATGAGGAGCTCTCTTCAATTTCTTCCTTCATAACATTACTGGGCAGGTTTTAGGTATAATATATATAACCACAATGTAAAAGAATCAGAATAAACACAGAAAATCAAAACTCACAGAATGTAAAATGTGATTAGACTTACATCGGGCAGGACCAATCATTTGGACCAAAAAGCCCAGTAGGACCACCAACAGTTCGCCCACGTCCCCCAGCATCACTGCCACCACGACCCCTCCCTCGACCACCGCCCCCTGCACCCATCCCACCAGCACCAGCAGGGCGAGCAGTCCCACAGCGGTTACATACTCCACGGAAAGCAAAATTCACATTGGTGCAACTGCTTATGAGAAAAACAAATAGAACTGATATCCTCAGAGCAGTATTCTTCACTAAGCAGCAATTGAAACTAAGGACCTAAAAGTGAAAGAAAGAGCTGCTCACCAATATCACAGCACAGACCTTGTATTTGGACACAACCAGTCTCCATCCTGTTGCCAAGCTTTTCCTGAAGTATCACCACGTCCTCTACCTCTCCCTGCACCATCATTCAAATCTCCACCATCTTCATCTGAAGCTCCCACACCGCTTCCCATACCTGCATCCACCGCATAGCCATATGGCTGATCAACTGAATCCTTAGTCTTCTGTTCTGCTATGTACACTTCAATGATGCTTCCATGAAAATCCTTGTTGTGGAACCACTCCACAGCAGCCAAAGCTGCATGTGGGTCCTCATAGGTGATTGTGGCATCACCCTTCGGTTCATTAGTAGTTTTATCCCTGTACAACCAAATCTTTGGTCGACCAGTCCGTTTGTCCTTCTGTAAAGTTATGTAAAAGATACACATTAATTACTTAATCCTCATACATGGCAATGGGCTTATTATTGACTACAGGAACCATTAGTGTTGAATTCAAAATAATACCTGATTGGACCCCCTACCTTTAGCAACCCTATGGTGCCAAAATACTCGGCGAGCATATTCTCATCCGTCCCGAGTGGCAATTTGCAAACGTACACTGAGCCATTCAAAGGCCCCCCTCTCCCCGAGTAATTCGCCATGTCAACAGAAGCTTGCTGCTAGCATGGTAAAACAATCAACAGTAAGATTTCCCGTTTTCCTGTATATTCATGAAAAATGTCCTCAAAGATGACCATTTTTACCCAGAAAATATGCATGGTGGGTATAACCATCAAAAACCAAAAGTAAGTGTTACAATCATCCTCATCCTCGTACATATACAAGTTAAATCAATTGAATCTTGAACATTGCACACCACTCAAGAAACGATCTATCAATTGAATTTATACCGACAAAGAAAACCAATTTTCTCATTAATATAAAAGCATGGATGAACAATGAAAAGAGCCCTGAGCTTCTAAAACAATTGATTCAATCAAAGAAAAGCACCATAAACCCTAATCGAAGAAATCTCTACAGAGTTTGAAGGATCCAAGTTCCATAATTATTTAATTACCTAAAATATAAACGCAAAGAAGATCTTTGCACAAACAATCTTGGAGAACGTAAGCAATTCCGTGAGATGAGAGATGGGTAATCCGAGATCTCACCTTTGCGAATAGGAGTCCGAGAGGCTGAAGTTTGGTGAAATTTAGGGTTTCGTAGATTAAAGAAAAAAAAACCCAAGGGGCGCTGCGCTTGAAACTTGGTTCTACTTTGACTGTTTCCACGTGCGTCTCACGTGCTTTTGCCGGTTGAATCATTTCAGTCCCATCGGGATATGTGCCATATCACAGATGAACGGTTCTGACGAGTCCCAAGTGATGATTATATAATAAGGAGCCATGTATGAGACTCACCAAATCCTTGTTTTGAGGAATGAAGAGGCTCACTTTTAGGGGCTGTTTGGTTGCCCGTATTTTAATTCACAGTGTAAGTGAATTCACATGTAAGTGGAGTCACTGTATTTTGACTTACTTCAAGGGTTGTTTGGTTGCCCGTAAATGTAAATGCTGTATTACCTTTTTCTTTGTTTGGTTTGATGTAAGTTGGGTGATACAGTCACCCTGTGAAGTAAGTGGTGAGCTTACCCCCATATCCATTTTTTATATTTATATTTAATTATAAATTCTAATAAATTTATAATAAATATTTATATTTAAATTATTACATAATAAAATATGAACACATATATAATCTTACTACTTGGTGGTAGATACGACATAAAATTAATTTTACAATTTACATATATACACACATACATATTCGCATCACTTGGAATATCCATTCGAACATAATATTAAGAACCTCCATTTGAAAACACCATAAAATAAATAATCAACTAAAAAAGTACAAGATAAAAGTATCCCAACAAGATAATATATAAAAGCATCCCAACAAGATAACATAGTTTCAATACAAGAATAACATACACTCAAGTTGTTCATCGGTTTTTAAAAGCCACAACACATTTAAATCTAAAAAGTTTCGAAACATTCAACAATGTGTCACCACATCATATCCCACCATCCCCCCTCAACTGTCTGATGAAACCATCCATCCAAAAGCAACGAAGGTCATGATCTTTGTTAATGAAGGCACTTGCAAGATTGTGTTGGGCATGCAAATGATCATATGCTAACCCAAGGTCAAACTTGTTGTAGTGCTCAGTCAAAGTCATAACCTCGTCGTACAATTTCTTACCCCAATTTATAGTTTTATCCGCCTCTAATGCATTTCCAATCTTGTCCAATCCATCTGAAACTTTTCGCATGACTTCCAGCTCCTCGACCCTAATACGCTTTGCTCCCTTTTTAACCTCCTTGGACTTGGTAGTTGAGCTAGTTTGTATGTCCACCGTAGGAGGTTGCGTTTGTGCGAAATCCTCAACATCATCAATATCTTGTTGTTGGTCATCAATATCCATTCGAGCGCCCATACTTCTAGAGCTTTGACAACCTGTTCTTGCAAAGGACCCAGTTGCTTGATCATTTCCACATACAATAGCCATCTCCTCGTAGTCTTCAATTGGTTTATTGATGTAAACCTCTTCATTAGGATGCGACTATACAAACAAAACACAATCCATAAGTGAGGAAAATATACAAGAAATCATCAACTAAAGAATGGTATTCACAAACTAATACTTACTTGTATGTATGTGCTGAATTCCTCCGCGCCCATAATTATTTTCTTCTCCGAATCATCCCACGACACCCCACTTAAACTCTTAAGCTTCTTAATTATTAGCCAAATCTTCCTCACATGCCTAAGACGATTGTTGACTTGTGTATCACTCACAACCAAGTTAAACTTCGCACTTACAGCTCTTGTAGCAGCATTGATTGCCGTGCTCTTGAAACCTTTGTCAGATTTAAGACCAAGATTAGCTTGCTCAACTAAACATTTGAGCAAAAATGATGTCATGACCGCTGTCCATCTGAAGTTAGATGAATTTTTCCTTCCAACACCATCTTGGCTCTCACATTAGCCGGTTCTCTGAGAATCCATCTACAAAAAAAAAAAAACACACACAACAAATAAGAGATTGGAGGCAACAAAAACATCTGCAATTAACAGCAGCAAAGACACCAAAAATTAACGCAAAAACAGCAAAAAAAAATGGCAGCAACATCATTAAAACAACAGCAAAAACTGTAGCAGCAGCAGCCAAAACTGAGAAAAAACCATGGCAGCAATAGCAACCAAAAACAGCACCAAGAACTGCAGAAGAAAACAGAGCTAACTCCAGCAAAATCTGCTGAAAAAACAGCAGCAAAGGCACACAAAATAGCGGCAAAAACAGGAAAAAAAATGGCAACAACTCCACCAAAATCTGCAGCATTTCCTGCTGAAAAAACAGCAGCAAAGGCACACAAAATAGCGGCAAAAACAGGAAAAAAAATGACCCCATATCCACCAAAATCTGCAGCATTTCCTGCAGAAAAAACAGCATCAAAGACACAAAAGACAGCGGCAAAAACAGGATAAAAAAAAGGCAGCAACTCCACCAAAATCTGGATTATTGGCAAAAACAGTATTTTAATTCTTCTCATGTCTCTCCAAACACTACAAAACAAAGAAATTCTCCATCAAATGGATTAGAAGTTGAAAATTCAGTAAAGGGATTGCTGCAGGTCTGACCAAGTTGTAGTTTTGTTGTCCATGGGACCCTCCCCCCTGCATCACTATTCATATAAATAAATGCACCACACAACAGGTGCAAAAGATTTGCCTTGATTTAACTAAACATATAACTTTTATATATAATTATGCAGAGATTATATATAATTCCAGGTTTAATTGATGGAGAAGGTGGGATTTGGTGAAGTTTTTCCCAGTTCTTAGCCACCTAATGCTGGTGGTTGACAAGTTGCAACCAAACCTGCAAGAGCTCAATTTTTAAAAGATATTTATTTACTTGTTTCTCATTTGTGCAAAACTGTTAGAATTTATCAAGAATTTTTAAATTCCTCTACACAAAAACACTCCAGTGCACATGGTCCAACAGCTGCACAGTGCACATGGTCAGGGTTCAGTACAGAAATTAACAGAATTTCTGTTTGGAGTTTCAGGAAATATTAGTGGCTAATATAGGATAAAAGCAAAACTACTAACCGAGTATACATTAGTAGATTTCAGCTAAGGACTGTTTGAAATCAAAGCAACAACATCAAGAACATTGCTAAATAAATTGTTCAAAGATGAAATTGTTCAAGATACAAATAAACTGTTCCGCAAAGACCATTAACATAACAACCATTCACCACATTGCCAAAAGTTTAACAAACAAATAGTTCAAGATAAAAATAATAACTCTATCTACTTCTCCACAAGCTCTCCTCTATCGCAACTCTTATTGCCACCCATTCCCTTGTATCGTCACGTGCTTGTGATTGAGTTCGAGGCACTGGAACATTCGGTTCCCATTCTTCAAGTTCGGGTACATAAATATCATTGCCACCTCGTAAAATAAAATTATGCAAAATGCAACACGCAACCACAATTTCAACTTGAGTTCGAAAGGGAAAAAATGGCCTAGATGTGAGAATTTTGAAACGATTCTTCAAAGCTCCAAATGCTCGTTCCACCGAAGTACGCAACTGAGAATGTCTATAATTGAATAATTCTTTTTGATTTGATGGAGTACGGGCACTATATTCTTTAAGATGGTATCGAACACCACGATATGGTGATATAAAACCCGGTCGTGTAGAGTATCCCGCATCTACAAGGTAATATTTACCTACAAGAATATATTTATGAGTTATTCCAACATTACAATAGATTAATGATTTTAAATTTTGTCAAACTATAAAATACCTTCGGGTACTTTGAGTCCATCTTCTCTTTCCAAAGCATTGCGGAGGACAAGGGCATCATGTGCCGAGCCCTCCCAACCGGCTAGTACATATGTAAATCTTAAATCAAAATCAACTGCGGCCAAGACATTTTGGGTGGGATAAGGCTTTCTTCCACGGAAACGACCTACAATTTCATTACTCACGGATGCATGAATATGTGTACCATCAAGCGCTCCTATGCAATCCTATATAATAGATAAAATTAGTAATTAGATCATGAAATTTTAGGAAATTTACTAAACTAATTTATTTACCTTAAAATGTGGCATGAACCTTGGATCTCGTGCGATGACGGGACTAGTACTTGTGCTAGACGGTAGTAGTAATTCACCTCGAAGCTCTCCTATAGCATATAATACATGATTGAAATATCGGCTAACGGTTTCTCCTGAACGTAGGAAATTTACTCCAATCACTCTGTTTCTCACATTATGACCAAGAATGTGAAGGAACATTGCTACTTGCTCTTCGACACTTATATGTAGGGTGTTGCATAACAACCCCTTTGCCTTCAATAAATCACATAACCCAAAAAATACCACCCTTTTCATCCTCAACATTGCTATACTAGCTTCCTCGGATCCATGTATTATTCTTGAAATATAATTTGTACGTTGTTGATCCCTATTATAATAAGGCTCCCACGGCACATTAACTGCTCTTCTTCTTGCATACCATCTTAACGCGCAAACACCAACAACAATAGCAGAGCTAGCTGCTGAGATTTCTTCCTCAGAAAAGTCATTCATTTTATAATCTGTAAACATTTATTTCCATTGCATGAGACGACACAAGTATACCATCATATATTAATATTCAATTCAATGGTCTTAATTTTTTTTTCCTGAACTAGATGATCACAACATGCTCCTAATAACTAACTAGTCATATTAATGGAAGTGATGATTGAAGATTTACATGAGCAGTTATATTTTCTGATAGTTTTTTCTGCAAAATTAATATGTTTGTATACAAAACAGTAGTCTTTAAATTATGTTTTTTGGAAAAATAGCATCACAACATGCTCCTAACCTCATATTAATGAGCACTGCCTCTTCTGAACTCAATTTATTAAGATCAGCATGCTTCTAATCACTAATCTCCAACTTTTTAATTTGTTGGGGAAATGGAGACACAAAAACAAAGCAAATGGGTCCAGTGATTGAAATATATAGAAGTTTAGCTAGCCTTTGTTGCAAGAAGTTTAAAATAATATTGTTACTGCTGATAAAATCTGTTACTGATGATAAAATCTGTTATGTTCCAAGAAGTTTAGCTAGCCATTGTTGCAGTTTAATTATCAGCTCACATTGGACGATTATCATAAACTAAATTAATGCTAGCTTCAATCTGTAAACCTTTTCATACATTCGTTTTCTATAAATCCTTGAATGAATCGAAGAGAATTAGTTCTTGAATATCATTAAACAAATTAAAGAAGTGAATCCATCTCACACAAACCATTCCTCAGCTCAAAAGAAGAAGAAAAAAAACATTTTGGAACAAAATCTATGCTCATAAATCCCAATTATATAAGCCCATACACCCAAAATTAGATTGTTTGTTTACCTTGATCAGCTTACTGGTTCCTCCCCACGCTCACAGTTCGTCGTCCTTGAGGGGGCGGGATGGCAGACAGTGGAGCTAGGGTTCCGGCAACGGAGAGGGATCGGGGAGAGGACGGCCGGACAGAGAATAGAGAGATCGGGGGAGAAAGGCGGACAAAGATGACAGAGATCGGGAGGGCGGACAGAGATCGGGAAGAGAGAGAGCGAACAAATAGGAAGAGATCGGGGAGAGAGAGAGGGCGGACGGAGAGATTTGGGAGAGAGAGGCTGTGAGTGAGTGATTTTATCGTTTGGAACTTACCTGTAAATCAACTCACGGCCAATTTGGCTGTGAGTTGATTTACATGTAAATAGGGCTGAACTGTGAATACTTTTACAGGTAACTTACACATTCACAGGTAACCAAACACCAAAAAGTGGGTTTTACCTGTAAGTAGACTTACATCACAGCTACTTACAGGTAACCAAACAGCCCCTTAGTTTTTGGGGTAAATTACACAGTATGTTCCTTAACTATACTTTGTTTTCCACTTTGGTTCCTAACATTCATTCTGTAATGAGAAAGTCTTCCAACTTTAAACCTTGTAACAAATTTTCTTCCTAACATATTATATTTTATATATACTATATATATATATATATATATATATATATATATATATATATATATATATATACAACAGTTATGCTGTGCGGCCGGCCGGAAATTATATATTTCCGGTCGCCTGCTCATTCTGGCCCCTGGAGCATATTTGAACAATTTCCAACCGTACGGATGAAAAGATCATCGAAAAATAAGTTAGTCTGTCAATTTTCATACAATTTGGGAACTTGTAGGGTCTTCATCTTAACAGATCAAAACTTATAGGAATATGAACGGTCCAGAATTTCAACCGTTAAGTGGGAGGACCAAACGGTTACCAAATTGTATGAAAATTGACAAGATAACTTATCTTTAACAGATCTTCCCATCCATATAAAAAAAAATACTCCAGGGGCCCAAATGAGCAGCCGACCGGAAATGAACTAATTTCCGGCCGGCCGCACAGCATCACTGCTGTATATATATATATATATATATATATATATATATATATATATATATATATACTCACTATGCAAGATAAGGATGCTTACTTAGCTTCATAGCTAAGGATTCCTTCTTATCTTCTTATCTTTTTATCTTTCTTATGTCCAATAGAAAGGAGCCACCTAGCTTTTGTACTAGTATGAGAAGATGCTTTCTTTTGTATATAAGAGAGCTCTTAAGGCTTCTCAAAGGCATCCCTTATCCACCTCTCATCCCTCATCAAGTTACGAGTGTTCGAAGAATGTTTTAGGCAGGAATCGAGGGCGAGATGCAAATTCCCAGTCTATACCCGTTATGCCGTTTGCAGGCGCTTAGGGTTCATGGGTGTTCTTGGATATGATTGCGCTCTTGTTTATCCCTCCTTCTTGAATGAACTGGTTCCCTGATACCCTGGTTGGTTGTGAGCTTGTTTTACTCTCTCTGAAAAATCACTGTACATATTTCGCTGTAGCAAAAAACTTTCTCCCACTGTAGCAAAACCACTGTAGCTCTGAACTGTAGCAGCCGAGAAAACGTCGGTTACTATAGCAGTTGAAAAAAAAAGGGGCCATATCCACACCAATGAAAAGCAAGTACCTAGTAGAGCATTGCAAACAAAAATCTCTCAAAATCTCAAAATCAAAAACCTTCGTTAATTTGGTATCAGAGCTATTCGAGTCTTTCGAATCAAAATAGATTCAAGAGAGCAAATATTTAAAATATTAAATAATATCCAAGACCGTTTAGACAAATTAAACTAGTTAACTAGAACTTTAAACGAAATAAATAATAAACTAGATTTTATTAAAGACACAGACCAACTAATTATTGCAAAAATAGACACTCTAATTAAAAAGGTTAATCCCGAACATCTTAAAGAATTAACAGACACAATATCTAAATTCAACAAAGGAAAACATACCGAGTTTAACGACTTAATATATCAATTTAAAAACTTAAAAGTTACTACTATTGACGATAGACCAATTAAAAAGAAAGTATTTACCCCATAGGCCTTTTTGCCGGATCCTCAAGAACCCTTCGTGTTCAAGAGGTAGAGCAAGGAAGAAGGAGTGTTTCATAAACTCCAAACTTAACAAATATATGGGATAAAATTTTAGGAAGAAATAAAGAAGAAGAAAATCTACAGCTAGAAGAAGTTGTCGACATAGATAAAGATATTAAACTTCTCAGTACCCATCAACTAAAACTACTAAATCCAAAAATATTATATCAAACAGGACCTTTTGATTTTCATACAGGTTTATATAGCCACTACAGAGAAGTACCAATAAGTTGCACAGATACTAATCCTGTGATTCTAAATTTAATAACTCTAAAAAAAGTAGAACATTTGCTTAAAAAGTATAATTCTATACATATAGGTTTAATTGTAATTGCTGTAAAAGGGTTAACTAGAAAAAATTTAAGTACAAAGACCTTATTGTGTTGTTTTGATGATAAATGGGGAAACATTTTAAAAGCTTTATTAGGAGCTACAGAAGTTGATATGAATAATAATGGCTGCATATTTTATTGTAGTCCAGATTATATGATGGATCTTGTTGAATTTTTATATAAAGCAAAAATTGGTATCTTAACAAAAGGCTTTGAAGATTTTAAAGGAAAAAATTTACTTATATGCATTGGAGTATTAGGACGATTAACAAATATTAGTACCACAAAGTTCAAATTTTATGTAAAAGATGTCGTTAACCTAATGGGGCATCATGGTATACAATTATTAAAACCTACAAAAATATCTTCTGAAGAACTAGCTGGAATGGAATGGAACTTAGATTTATTTACTAAAAAAGAAGACACATTAGTACCAAAAGAACATGTAATGTACATTAATAATCAGGGAGAAACTTCTGTACGTTTTAATAAATATACTACTACTCACGTCCCTCAATTAGATTCTGAATCTGAAACTGCTTCAGAAATAAATTTTGTCGAAATAGAGCAAAAGAATGAAGAACTTATTTTTACACAAGAAGATCCAATTTTATTTCCAAAAGAATTAGAAATGAATTTATCTCCTTATGAATTATTCAATCAGAAGAACATTTAATAAACCAGAATCAATTAAATTAGAATGAAGGTTTATACTATGATTCTGACTTGAATATTAGAAAAAGAACAATGTTATCCGAAGAAGAGCTAGTCGAAATAGATCTTAATGATAATATTATCGATTTTAACATTCCTCAGACCTTTGAATTCATGGAAGAAGCTGGTAATTCAGCAAATACCCCACAATTACCAGTACCAATATATAGAGAAGGTAATAGACCTAGACCATCATATACTGAAATTATACATATACCTGAAAACATTAAGTCCTGAGGCAAAAGAAAACTATTAGAACAACCCATTAAGTTTCAAGGTCAAAATAAAGGACAAATTTTAAACCTTACTGCATATGACCCTCAAAACTGGATTAGTATACTTGATGTATGGAAAAATCGAGTAGTAGCAGACTGTACACGTAATTTTAATGAAGTAGGCACAGAAGAAATGTATAGATATTTAGAGACATTTTTTGGTGAAAGTGTTAAAGCATTATGGGAAGCCTATAAAAGAGAAAGACCGCAAGAGTTTCAACACTTAATAAGTGTAGGACCAAATCCATATAATTTTGTTAATAGAATACAGTTTTTAGTTACTGGAAATGTCACGACCCGACCCGGATCCCGGGACCTCGAGCACGTCAACAGACCAGCCGTACTCAAGTAGAGATAAACTCGACTCAAATACAAGGCTTAAATGTGATAAGCAGATAACATTCCATAATATAAATTAAACTCAAGTTCAAAGGAACATAGAGTCATCAGGGTCCATGGCCCTATACATAGTCTGGTCCCTATACGGGTCCTACACAAGTGAAGCTCACAAAAAAAAAATAAAGGAGACTCCCCGACCTCGGATCTCCTCGTGACCTCTCCTCAAGCTCCACCCCCTAAACTTCGGTATCTGAAAAAGAGAAAGAGCAAAACACATGAGCTTTCGAATGGAAAGCCCAGTAAGTACCCCTGCGGGGATACAAAGACATAAGTAGACAATATGTCAATCAATGAGGTCACAATACCAAGAAACACAATCCTAGGGGTCTACCAGAAACAATCCAAAGATACGACCCCTGATACAGAAGCCCTCGGGCTCTGTAGAGAGTTTCAAAGAAAACTCAAGGATTACTCCCGGCCAGTATGTCCAGCTACTTGCTATAATCACGACCATCTGGTCGTTTGACCCTCCGGTTGCAAGTCGGTAGAACTACCTTTAATACGTGTTAACACGGTCAGTGTACCATGCCCACTGACAGGTAAGACCACCAGAGAATTTCCTCTTTGGCAGGGCAATCAGAAATGCAGGGAGTCCTGTCCCTGAACATTCCCCTTTCGGAGCCCCCACGCTCCATTAAGTCCGGGCAGAAGATCACAACAAATAGGGATACCAACATCCCGCTAACAAATCATACATGCTCAATGGGAATCTAGAAATAGACAGGGATGCATGTATGTCATTATTGAAGTAAGAGTAATGTCAAATCCAAATAAAGCCGGTAACCGGGTGGGAACAAGGCAAGTGTACTTACCTCTTGTTAGAACTAGAAGCCCTTCTAGCCTCCTCTTGAATGCCTTTCAACTCCCAGAGAGTATCTGGCATACAAAGTTTCTTTAGAGTCATGTCTCTAATAAATCCCTATTTCTCTAGTTGCACATGCATGTTTGTCGTTGTTGTTGGGCCTGGGCCCACTAACAAGTCCTAAAGACCTTCTCTCGGGTTTCTAGTCCTTTTCCCTGTTTCCTTGTCCTAAAGTTGACTAAAATTCTATCTTGGTCAAACCTAGTCAACTCTACGTTCACTTGTCGAGTCTGAAACCTATTTGATCATCTCTAGTCATTTTAGTTTAAATGGGCCCACCTTTAAGCCCATTGATCATTATAGCTTACTAGTGCCCTTTTTCTCTATCGAAATAATTAATTAAACCCTTTTAATTAATTACTATAACCAATTTTCATTTTATCTCCGATTAAATTCATTAACCGGACTTAATCATCCTAAGTTAATGAGAAAATCGGTTAATCCACTTATAATTTAAATATCTTGGTATGAAATGTTGATTTTTCCCTTAAATCGATTTAAAAAGAAAATTTTAACCATTAACTGGTTATAACTGCAACCTTTATAGAGCATAAATAATTAATCCCAAATAATAGCTAGTTAATTATCCAATTAACTATTAACAATGATTAAATAATTATCTCACTATAGTTTGACATCTAAATAAGTGTCACACTATTTATTTAATCCAACCCAAACATAGGGATTAATATTTGTCACTCTAGAAAATTTTTTATCAAGTTAGGCATTATCTGTACTAATACCTTGATATACAACATTAATCAATTTGTTTGATTAATTAATTTTTTTTTTATTTCTAATCCATCAAGGTATTATCTGTCACACTTAATAATTATTCTAACTATTCATTCAACAAGGAATTTTTATTATTTTTATTATTTATATTTTTTATTCTTCTCTTCTCCAACCCATCTCTTCTCTCTCTCTCTCGTCTTCTTCTTCTATTCTCACGGCCGAGCTCTCCGAGAGCCTCAACGGTGAGCACGCCACGCCGCCGGGACACTCGCCAACAGTGCAGTCTAGTGGCGCAAACCCGCTCGCCAAGGCCTGGCAGGTTGGCGGCCGACACTCAGCCTTCTCTGGGCTCCTCCGCCTCGGCGAGCTCGCGCAGACGGTAACAGCACACGTCACTACTTCTAGAAATTACAGTAGGGAGAAGAGAGACTTACCAGTGGCTTGCGATGCTCCGCCCTCCTCTAGAGGGTTCTCCGGCGATGAGCTCGGTGCACCGTCGGATGAACTGCAGCTCAGTTCCTTCCCTCGTCGTCATTTGCCCGTCAAGAGGCGGTAGTGACTATCCGAAGCTCGAGTAACGCCCACAGCCAAGGTTCCACTCCTCTTTAGCTCGCCGGCATCGGAGGTTCCCCTCACTCACTTGCTCTCTTCTTCCCGTCCATATCCGAGAGCGGAGCTATCCTTTTATAGGTCAAGGTAGGCCATTCGTTAGTAACGTTCGCGGCCAGCTCCTCCGGTAACGGCCGTCCGTTGGGTGCTCAACGGTCGGAGGATACGGCTCGTCGCGCGGAGGCGTTCACAGCCGGCGGGGGAGAGAAAAAGATGCCTCGTGATGAGGATTCGGTGTTGATCTTCGGCTGAGATTTACTGGTTTAGATCAACGGTGGATATCCCATCGTTAATCCCTCGAATTTAACGGTCGGATTTTAATCCATCGCCTCGGATTTAAACTGATCCGTAGATGAGGGGTCTAGATTGACCCGCACCGTGAGTTCACCCCTTTTCGATTTTCCTCCAGTGCCTTGGATCCAACACTCTCTCAGATGGATTTGTTCTCGGCTCGACACGTGGCACTATGAGAGTCGTTATAACGCTACACGATATGCACCCATCTGTGATGTTTTAATCTTGATCGTTAAACCATGTATATTAAAGGTTTGATCTGGAATATTTTCAGAAGATCCCTAGAACTTTTTAGATCACCATTTAGTCCATGCCTGTGAGAGAGTACTATTCTCCTTTAGTCCTCGGTAATGTACAAAATTACCAAAAGGTCCTCCGGGCCCTCCCATAACCCTAGTTAGGGTTTCCGTTCTTAAATTTTTATTTCCTCCCATTATTTAATCCCTTAGGAAAATTTTCTCTAATATTCCCATTTAAAAGGAATTTAAAACATTTTTTTTATTTCCATAAAATCCCTGGATTTTACAATCCTCCCCCCTTACAATAATTTCGTCCTCGAAATTATATCATCCCCTACTGAGCGATAAACAAGTCGGGGTAACGCTTTCTCATATCTTCTTCACGTTCCCAGATTGCCTCTCGATCAGAGTGGTTACTCTACCTCACCTTGACAAAGGGAATGGTTCTACTCCTTAGCTGCTTGTCCTCCCGGCCCAAAATAGCCACTGGGCGCTCCTCATAGGACATATCCTCTTGAACTTCGATAGGAACCTGGGGAATTACTTGTGTTGGATCACGGATACACTTCTTCAGCATAGAAATGTGGAAGACATCGTGAACCTGAGCAAGGTCCTGCGGTAAGGCTATTCTATATGCCACGATGCTTATGCGTTCCAATATCTCAAAAGGTCCGATATATCGTGGAGCAAGTTTTCCACGTCGTCCGAACCTTACGACACCTTTCATAGGAGATACCTTCAGGAATACCAGATCCCCCACTTGAAACTCCTGGTCAGACCTCTTACGGTCCGCATAACTCTTTTGTCTACTTTGAGTAGCCTTGAGCCTTTCTCTGATTATCCTAACATGATCCTCAGTCTGTTTAACAAAATCTGGTTGCTCAAGTGTCGCCTCAACCACCAGCTTCCTTTCGCCCACATCACCCCAACAAATAGGAGTTCGACACTTTCTCCCGTAGAGTACCTCATACGGAGCCATCTTGATGCTTGCCCGATAGCTGTTGTTGTAGGCAAACTCTACCAGGCTCAGGCGCTCATCCCAAGACCCCGTAAAGTCTAACGCACATGCTCTCAACATGTCTTCTAACACCTAGATGGTCCTTTCGGATTGTCCATCGGTTTGTGGGTGAAAAACTGTGCTGAATGCCAAGCCGGTGCCCAAAGCTGTGTGCAGGCTTTCCCAAAATCTGGAGACAAACCCAGTGTCTCGATCAGAAGTGATTGACACCGGTACTCCATGTAGCCTGACAATCTGATCTATATATAACTGGGCCAACTTCTCCAAAGATGCTCCCGTCCTCAACGGTATAAAATGGGCTGACTTAGTCAGTCGGTCCACTATAACCCAGATTGATTCATGACCTCTTTGAGTGCGTGGCAACCCTGTCACAAGTCCATATTGATATACTCCCACTTCCACTCCGAAATAGGCAAGGGTTGTAACATCCATGCCGGCTTCTGGTGCTCTGCATTTACCAACTGACAGGTGATGCACTTAGCCACGAACTCCGCAACATCTCGCTTCATTCCCTTCCACCAGAAATGATCCTTCAACCCTCTGTACATCCAGGGTGAATAGCGTAGCTAGAATAGTGAGCTTCTTCTAAAATCTCCTTTCTTAACTCCGGGACATTAGGCACACAAATTCGTTCATCAAATCTTAGAGTACCATCTTCATGGACTCTAAACCGTGTTGGCTCCCTCTGGCCTAAGTGCTCCCTGATCTCCTCCAGATCAGGGTCTTGTCCCTGAGCAACCCGAATCCTTTCCAACAACGAGGGTCGGATATGCAAGCTGGCCAATGAGACATCCATCGTAGGCAGAACAACCTCTAAATCGAGCCTCTTCATGTCCTCCAATAGAGGTCTCTGAGTTGTTAACATAGCGGCAACTCCATATCCAAACTTCCTACTCAGCGCATCGGCTACCACGTTCGCTTTCCCCGGGTTGTAATGTACACTGAGATCATAGTCCTTGATTAACTCCAACCAACGCCGCTGCCTCATATTCAACTCCTTTTGTGTGAATATATACTTGAGGCTCTTATGATCAGTGTAGATCTCGCAAGGTACACCGTAGAGGAAGTGTCGCCAGATCTTTAAGGCAAACACGATCGCTGCCAACTGAAGATCGTGTGTAGGGTAGTTTTCTTCAAAAGGCTTTAATTGACGTGATGCATAAGCAATCACGCGCCCATCTTGCATTAATACACAACCAAAACCAGTCTTGCATGCGTCACTGTAAACCGTATAACCACGATTACTTTGCGGTAATTCCAACACTGGTGTGGAAATCAACCTCTGTTTCAACTCCTGAAAACTCTTTTCACAGGACTCGGTCCAAACGAATTTGGTCCCTTTCCTGGTCAATTTAGTTAACGGTGCTGCTATAACCGAGAAACCCTCTACGAACCTCCGGTAATAGCCGGCTAACCCTAGAAAACTCCGTATCTCTCGTACTGTAGTTGGTCTTTTCCAATCAACGACGGCCTCAATCTTCTTGGGATCTACTGAAACTCCAGCTCCACTTACCACGTGACCCAAGAAAGCAACTTTATCCAACCAGAATTCACACTTGGAGAACTTGGCATAGAGCTGATGCTCCCTCAAGGTCTCTAGCACAATTCTTAAGTGCTCCTCGTGTGCCTGGTGACTACTTGAGTAAACCAGTATGTCATCAATGAAAACTACCACAAACTGGTCTAAGTATTGACGGAATACCCGATTCATCATGTCCATAAAAACTGCTGGGGCATTGGTAAGCCCAAACGGCATTACCAAGAACTCATAGTGTCCGTATCTAGTACGGAAAGCACTCTTCGGAATATCCGTCTCTTTAATCCTTACCTGATGATAACTAGATCTCAAGTCAATCCTGGAGAACACTTGAGCTCCCTGCAGCTGATCCAACAGGTCATCAATTCTTGGCAAGGGATATTTGTTCTTTATTGTCACCTTATTCAACTCCCTATAATCGATGCACAACCTCAACGACCCATCTTTCTTTTTGACAAAAAGAACAGGTGCTCCCCAATGTGACATACTAGGTCTTATGAAACCTTTGTCTAATAACTCCTCTAGTTGTATCTTCAACTCCTTAAGCTCCGCAGGTGCCATTCGATAAGGAGCCTTAGACACAGGAGCCGTTCCTGGAACCAAGTCAATGGAGAATTCCAGTTCTCTCTCTGGGGGTAGTCCTGGTAACTCTTCCGGAAATACATCAGGGTACTCCCTCACCATGGGTACATCTGAGATTGCGATCTCCACGTCCTTCTTCGCCTCAGAGATAGAGGCTAGATAACCTATACATCCACCCCTAAGTAACTTTCGTGCCTGAAGAGCTGAAATCTCTTGTGCTAGGGAACAAGTTTGGCTGCCCTTAAAGGTAAACTCTTCATCCCCCGGCATCCTAAATACAACTCTCTTTCCACGACAGTCTACAACCGCATAAACTGAAGAGAGCCAGTCCATCCCGAGGATCACGTCGTAATCCTTCAGGTCCATTACATGCAAGTTTGCAAGTAATCTCCGCCCCTCAATTTCTACTGGGTATGCTTGTACAATCCTCCTTACCAACTTGGCAGCTCCTACCGGGGTGTCTACACACAACTCTTGGGGTAGATCTATAGTAGGCAACATATGTTTTCGTGCAAATCGTGCAGATACGAAAGAGTGTGTGACTCCAGGATCAAATAAGGTGCAGGCATAGAATGAACTAACAGAAATGGTACCTGTCCGACATCAGCTGATACCTGAGCTTCCTCGGTGGTCAGATGGTAGACCCGTCCATGGGTCATGGGCCTTTGCTGCTGCTGGGGTGGATTTGAGGTGGAAGGCTGCCCTGATGTCGCTTTTCCCTTCTTATCTCCACCTTGTGGTCTCGGTGGTGGTCCAACCAATTACCTGGAAGCTTGTTGTGATCCCTGGGTTCCTCCCACCACGCTCTGTCCCTGTTGTCGCGGCGGACATTGGGCCTTTTGATGATCTAGACCCAAACAGAGATAACATCCCCCAGTTATCCTAGGGCACTGAGACCTCTTATGCGGTCTCTTGCACTCATAACACCTCAGGGTTTGGGTCATGCTAGCTAATGACCCTTTGCCTCCAGACGAGGCTGTAGACCTAGTCGGCTTACCATAAGGCCGATACTTGTTGTCAGGCCTACGTTTTCCAGAGCTCTTGCCCGATGATTGGCCCTGACTATTTGACCCCTTATCCTTTTTTTCCTTCTGGGACGACCCTTGGGCGTCCCCCTGGCAAGAGGCTTCAGTATATTTTGCCCTCGCCACAACTTCAGTATAGGTCTTATACATGTGGCTAGTGACGATTTTCTTCAATGATGGCCGCAGACCGACCTCAAACTTCATTACTCGGCTCTCCTCTGTCGAAACCATGTCAGGCAAAAAACGGGCCAATCTATCAAATTCGGTCTCGTATTGCTCTACAATAGAGCTACCCTGAACAAGTTGGGAGAACTGCTGTCCTAGCTGAACCAAGTGTCCTCGAGAGAAGTACTTGACGAAGAATGCAGTTCTAAATTCTCCCCAAGTCTGGAAGGCCTCCCCCTTCCTCAGTCTAATCTCTCCAAAGTACCAGTCCTCAGCGGGTCCTTGGAGCATGTATACGGCGGTCCTGATCTTCTCCGCCTCAGTTGTCTGGAAAACCTCAAAGGTCTTCTCCATTTCCCTTATCCATTGTTCAGCTCCGTGGGGATCAGCGGCTCCCTCAAATGGTAGGGGAGAGGGTCTTTTGATCTCCTCTAGTAACCCTCTACTAGTTGTGGTGGTGGCTGGTGGAGGTGGTGCTTGCTGCAGTCGGGTCTCTTGAATTAGTCCCAACATCTTCCGCATGAGATCTAACATGCTCATGGGGGGTACCTCCCCCCTTGGATCCTGGCCCTCTGCCTGAGGCACCTGAACATTTGACTGAGCAGGCACCTCCTGCTCAACTTCCATTTCATCCAAAGGTGGGGGTATATCACCACCCTGTGGGTGAGGTACTTCTTCCATAGGCGGCTGTGCACATCAGCACGACGAGGTCGCCCTCGCCTACCCCTACCCATACCTCTACCACTACGGCCTCCACGTGTTTGATTCATAGTTCAGCTATTAAAAAATTTCATAATTTCTTTTATTCCCAGCCAGGCAAGTAACGATAAAACATATTCTTTATTGAATTTAAAAGCAACAACTAAAAACATCATGCTGGAAATAAAAACATACTGACAGACATAACATAAGTAGTTCATACAACATAAATGTTTGTAAGGCTACTTTTATTCCAACAACAGAAACTAAGCTCAGTCAAGGTGATGCTCATCAGGAGACAGTGGAGTGTAGTCAGCACAGGGCCGATATCCTCCGAACCCCTGTGGTCCCCTACTAGGACCCGGTGCACCAGCTGGACAGTAGAAGGCATGGTGCTCCGGACTGCCACAGCTACGACACCAGAGAGCAGGGCGCCTACACTCCGCTATGTGGTGTCCATATCCTCCACACCGTCGGCACCAGACGATCCTGAGAACGGTAAGAGACGGCCCCACAGCTCTATCCCTAAGCTGAACCCCCAATCTACAGCGGTAGTCACGAGCTCGACACACACGCCGAGGAGGGATACTCGGGCTCACTATCTCCTGTACCAGTGGAACCCTCGGGCCTACATCCACTGGCCTCTGCATAGCTACCTGATCTCTAAGTCCATGAACCAGCATAGTAACCGTGGTCTGAAGCCTGTCGATCTTCCGGTTAGTGGCTTCAACCGTCCTCCTCATCTCTGTGAGAACCTCTGCGGGCTCAGACGAGTCAGCACGGGGTGGTGGAGTGTTCTCCCGAACTGACTCCACCTCATCATCTGATGAATCCTGACGATGCGAAGGTCCCGACATCCTGCAGGTAAAACCAGGTGTCAATCTAACGTACCACTAACTATACTACCCCAGACCCACACTCAGTCTATGCAACTGGCTAAAGGCATCTAGGGTTCTGCTATCTGCTCTATCCAGAGAAACCAATGTCTCTGCTACCACTTTAATCTGTCACGCCCCGACCCGGATCCCGGGACTTCGAGCACGTCAACAGACCGGCCGTACTCAAGTAGAGATAAACTCGACTCAAATACGAGGCCTAAATGTGATAAGCAGATAACATTCCATAATATAAATTAAACTCAAGTTCAAAGGAACATAGAGTCATCAGGGTCCATGGCCCTATACATAGTCTGGTCCCTATACGGGTCCTACACAAGTGAAGCTCACAAAAAAAAAAATAAAGGAGACTCAGTGACCTCGGATCTCCTCATGACCTCTCCTCAAGCTCCACCCCTTAAACTTCGGTATCTGAAAAAGAGAAAGAGCAAAACAAATGAGCTTTCGAATGGAAAGCCCAGTAAGTACCCATGCGGGGATACAAAGACATAAGTAGACAATATGTCAATCAATGAGGTCACAATACCAAGAAACACAATCCTAGGGGTCTACCAGAAACAATCCAAAGATACGACCCCTGATACAGAAGCCCTCGGGCTCTGTAGAGAGTTTCAAAGAAAACTCAAGGATCACTCCAGGCCAGTATGTCCAGCTACTTGCTGTAATCACGACCATCTGGTCGTTCGACCCTCCGGTCGTAAGTCGGTAGAACTACCTCTAATACGTGTTAACACGGTCAGTGTACCATGCCCACTAACAGGTAAGACCACCAGAGAATTTCCTCTCTGGCAGGGCAATCAGAAATGCCATGGGGTCCTGTCCCTGAACATTCCCCTTTCGGAGCCCCATGCTCCACTGAGTTAGGGAAGTAGATCATAACAAACAGGGATACCAACATCTCGCTAACAAATCATACATGCTCAATGGGAATCTAGAAATAGACAAGGATGCATATATGTCACTATTGAAGTAAGAGTAATGTCAAATCCAAATAAAGCCTGTAACCGGGTGGGAACAAGGCAAGTGTACTTACCTCTTGTTAGAACTAGAAGCCCTTCTAGCCTCCTCTTGAATGCCTTTCAACTCCCCGAGAGTATCTGGCATACAAAGTTTCTTTAGAGTCATGTCTCTAATAAATCCCTATTTCTCTAGTTGCACATGCATGTTTGTTGTTGTTGTTGGGCCTGGGCCCACTAACAAGTCCTAAAGACCTTCTCTCGGGTTTCTAGTCCTTTTCCCTGTTTCCTTGTCCTAAAGTTGACTAAAATTCTATCTTGGTCAAACCTAGTCAACTCTACGTTCACTTGTCGAGTCTGAAACCTATTTGATCATCTCTAGTCATTTTAGTTTAAATGGGCCCACCTTTAAGCCCATTGATCATTATAGCTTACTAGTGCCCTTTTTCTCTATCGAAATAATTAATTAAACCCTTTTAATTAATTACTATAACCGATTTTCATTTTATCTCCGATTAAATTCATTAACCGGACTTAATCATCCTAAGTTAATGAGAAAATCGGTTAATCCACTTATAATTTAAATATCTTGGTATGAAATGTTGATTTTTCCCTTAAATCGATTTAAAAATTTTTTTTTACCATTAACTGGTTATAACTACAACCTTTATAGAGCATAAATAATTAATCCCAAATATTAGTTAGTTAATTATCCAATTAACTATTAACTATGATTAAATAATTATCTCACTATAGTTTGACATCTAAATAAGTGTCACACTATTTATTTAATCCAACCCCAACATAGGGATTAATATCTATCACTCTAGAAAATTTTTTTTCAAGTTAGGCATTATCTGTACTAATACCTTGATATACAACATTAATCAATTTGTTTGATTAATTAATTAAATTTTTTTTTTTCTAATCTATCAAGGTATTATCTGTCACACTTAATAATTATTCTAACTATTCATTCAACAGCGAATTTTTATTATTTATATTTTTTTTATTCTTCTCTTCTCCAACCCATCTCTTCTCTCTCTCTCGTCTTCTTCTTCTATTCTCACGGCCGAGCTATCCGAGAGCCTCAACAGTGAGCACGCCGCCGGCCGGGGACCTACCAACACTAGGTCTGGTCTGGTGACGCAAACCCGTGCCTGCCAAGGGCCTGGCAGGTTGGCGACCGACACTCAGCCTTCTCTGGACTCCTCCGCCTCGGCGAGCTCGCACAAACGGTAACAGCACACGTCACTACTTCTAGAAGTTACAGTAGGGAGAAGAGAGACTTACCAGTGGCTTGCGATGCTCCGCCCTCCTCCAGAGGGTTCTCCGGCGATTAGCTCGGTGCACCGTCGGATGAACTGCAGCTCAGTTCCTTCCCTCGTCGTCCTTTGCCGTCAAGAGCGGTAGTGACTATCCGAAGCTCGAGTAACGCCCACAGCCAAGGTTCCACTCCCCTTTAGCTCGCCGGCGTCGGAGGTTCCCCTCACTCACTTGCTCTCTTCTTCCCGTCCGTATCCGAGAGCGGAGCTATCCTTTTATAGGTCAAGGTAGGCCATTCGTTAGTAACGTTCGCGGCCAGCTCCTCCGGTAACGGCCGTCCGTTGCGTGCTCAACGGTCGGAGGATACGGCTCGTCGCGCGGAGGCGTTCACAGCCGGCGGGGGAGAGAAAAAGATGCCTCGTGATGAGGATTCGGTGTTGATCTTTGGCTGAGATTTACTGGTTTAGATCAACGGTGGATATCCCATCGTTAATCCCTCGAATCAATCACTTTCAAAATCGACGGCCAAGATTTCTTGTAGGTTTTAACGGTCGGATTTTAATCCATCGCCTCGAATTTAAACTGATCCGTAGATGAGGGGTCTAGATTGAGCAGCACCGTGAGGTCACCCCTTTTCGATTTTCCTCCAATGCCTTGGATCCAACACTCTCTCAGATGGATTTGTTCTAGGCTCGACACGTGGCACTATGAGAGTCGTTATAACGCTACGCAATATGCACCCATCTGTGATGTTTTAATCTTGACGGTTAAACCATGTATATTAAATGTTTGATCTAGAATATTTTCCAGATATCCCTAGAACTTTTTAGGTCACCATTTAGTCCATGCCTGTGAGAGAGTACTATTCTCCTTTAGTCCTCGGTAATGTCCAAAATTACCAAAAGGTCCTCCGGGCCCTCCCATAACCCTAGTTAGGGTTTCCGTTCTTAAATTTTTATTTCCTCCCATTATTTAATCCCTTAGGAAAATTTTCTCTAATATTCCCATTTAAAAGGAATTTAAAACATTTTTTTATTTCCATAAAATCCCTGGATTTTACAGGAAAAGACCTCAATTCTGGATTTGTAGATCTCCAAAAAGATGCGATGTTACAATTGGAACAATTAAGCTTACATGATTGGAATTACATTAAAGAATTTGTACAAGACTATTTTTATTATTGTTTCATCTCTGGAAATGCTTTCAACCATGAGTTAGGTTTAAAATTATTAAGAAAATTACTTGGAACATTAGGAAAAGAGATCACTGAAAAATGGAATCTACACCCAGTTACTCCATTTACTTCAATAGGCCATTACATTTCTTTTATTTTAGATATACTAAAAGAAAAATGTACCAACATGCAAATTCAACAACAACTAAAGAAAGGTGAATATAGTTTTTGTAGCAAGATTTATACAAGTCAAGCTTATGGATTAGAAAAGCAAAAACCTTATAAAAAGTATAAAAACAAAAACAATAGACATTTTAAGAAAAAGACATATTACATAAGAAAATCAGATAGTAAAAAACCTTATTTAAATCCAAATAAACATGTTAGAAAATACAAACCAACAAGAACATATCGAAATAAACTTAAGTGCTTTACTTGCGGAGCTCAAGATTACCTTAGTAATAGTTGTCCAAGACGAATAAATATGAATAATATGAGATCTACGCTTATTGAGAATATACATGAAGATCTGATAGAAGTAGATGAACTAGTATCTGATACAGAATCTATCTACAGTATAGTATCAGCAACATTTGAACAAACTAATATTGATAGTGATAGCGGTAGTGATAACGAGAGTGAGGATGGCATTGTAAATCAGATATGTAACTTAAAACCAGAAGATCTAAATTTGCAACCAATTTGGCAACCAAAGGAATTAGATTTAAATTATATGAATCAAGAACTTGATATAACAAATTTATTTACTTCCCTTAATATAGAAAGTTTACAAAAAGAATGTCTACAGCTTTTACAACTGTCACGCCCCGACGCGGATCCCGGGACCTCGAGCGCGTCAACAGACCGGCCGTATTCAAGCAAAGACAAACTCAACTCAAATACAAGGCCTAAAAAAGGTGATAAGCAGATAACAATCCATAATATAAAATAAACTCGAGTTCAAAAGAACATAGAGTCAACAGGGTCCACAGGCCCTATAATAGTCTGGTCCCTATACGGGTCCTACACATAGTGAAGCTCACAAAATAAAGGAAAAAGGAGACTCCCAGACCTCGGATCTCCTATCGACCTCTCCCCAGCTCCTCCCTCTAAACCTCGGAATCTGTAGAATAGAGAAAGAGCTAAATGCGTGAGCTTTCGAATGGAAAGCCCAGTAAGAACCCCTGCGGGTCACAAAGACATAAATAGGCAATATGTTAAACAATGAGGTCACAATATCAATAAACACAGTCCTAGGAGTCCACCAGAAATAATCCAAAGGTATGACCCCTGATACAGAAGCCCTCGGGCTCTGTGATGAGTTTCAAAGAGAACTCAAGGATCACTCCCGGCCAGTATGACCAGCTATTTGCTGTATGCACGACCTATTGGTCGTTCGACCCTCTGGTCGCAAGTCGGTAGAACTACCTCTCATACGTTTTAACACGGTCAGTGTACCATGCCCACTGACAGGTAAGACTACCAGAGAATTGCCTCTCTAGCAAGGCAGACAGAAAAGCCAGGGGGTCCTGTCCCTGAACATTCCCCTATAGGAGCCTCCGCGCTCCACTGAGTCCGGGCAGTAAACCATAGCAAACAGGGATACCAATATCCCATAAAATAACCATACATGCTCAACAAGATTCCAAAATAAATAATGACGCATGTATGTTATCAATAAAGCATAAGAAATCAAGGCATAAGCAAGTCCAAGAAAAAACCCGAAACCGGGTAGGAACGAGGCAAGTGTACTTACCTCCTGGTGAATCTAGAAGTCTTCCTAGAATCTCCCGGAATGCCTTACGTCTCCCCGAGAATATCTGGCATACATAGGCTCTATTAGAGTCAAGATTTCAACGAGTCTCTAGTTACACATGAACGTCTATCGTCTCTGTTGGTCTAGGCCCACTAATGGGTCCTAAAGACCATCTCTCGGGTTACTGGCCCTTATCCCCTGTTTCCATGTCTTTTAGTTGACCCTAGACCCAACTTGGTCAAGTTTAGTTAACTCTTCTTTTATTGGTCCAATCTAAACCCTATTCAGTTACCTCTAATTATTTTTGCCCTTATTGGGCCTATTGCTAAGCCCGTTATTCATTCCTGCTTGACCTTAGCCCTTTTCCAACTAAGGAAGGGCATTTTAGTCATTTGGGTAACATGGACCCTTAGAGCATAAGGTTCTACCCTGTTTAGGGTATAGTTTCTGCTCAGTACCCTTAATTCTTATTATAATTAAATTCTGACTTTAAGGGTTATTTGATCCCAGCCCATTGGGCCTCAAAACCATTGGACCCAATTCCTTAATTATTGGTTCTTAAAACAAATCTCATTAAAATATTTAGTAACCTTACTAAATAATTTTAATCATGCTAAACAATTAACTACTATAATTGTCACACTACTAATGTTATATAAAAAAAAATCATACAAAACTATACCAACAACTAATCAAAATAATTGTCACAAACCATAGTTCTTAATAATCATTTTAACCAATTAAATTACTTCTGATTTAATTGATTAAAATAATTATTTTTACTGTTTTTTTTTATTTAAACTACTCTTCTTCTTCGTCTCGACCCGTGCCTCACCGGAGCCTGGGGACGTCGCCGGCGAGCTGTCCGTGCACCGGAACAGGCCTGTATCGGAACCCGAACTATGCCGGACATCCGCCATGCTCCGGCCGAGCATCGTTCTCCTCCAGCTTCTTCATTGAAGCTTTAAAGTTCCGGCCGATCGTAACCCCGCTCCGGCGAGCATCTAAACGATGCTATATACTCTTGCATCCTACTCTAAGGGAAAATCGAGGTAAGAAGAAGACTCACACGAAGTTCGGGGTCGGAAAGAAGCTTCTCCGGAGAACTCCTGGCGTTGGGAACACCTCCTGTCTTTTCCGGCGAACTCGAGCAGCAACCCACAACTCGTCTCGGCCTCCTTCAACACCAGAAGCTGGTCGCGACAGCTTCGAGCTCGGCAAAGAGTGCGAACCCGGCAGCGGTCGTCTCGTCCTTCTCCGTCTGTCACCTCGCCGGAGAGAAAATCTCGATTGATGGGGTGCTGAAACAGAGAGTTCGTGGTCCCCTTTTATAGCCTTAGGAAGCCAGACGAACCGTCAGCTCTCAGGAAAACGCCACGCCGGCGATGGCCGGGTTTCTCGCGCGAAACGGCCGGGACAGCCGGCGGGCCTCGCGCGAGGACGTTGCAGGCGGCTGAGGGGTGGTGGAGGTGCCTCGGGATACGTTCTCGCGGATGTGTGGTGAAGATCTTTTGATCCATTTCAGCGGCTAGGATTAAATTCCAAAGCCTCGGATGAACACTCCAGCCAGATCAATGGCTGAGATCTGTTTTCGCTCAAAGGTTGGATTCTCAGCTTATGCCTCGAGATCCCAACTCATCCTAAGATGAGTGGTTCTTATGAGCCAGCACCGTGGGGCCAATCCCACTGAACCATTTCACCTTGCCTTGTATCTGATATACGATCAGATGGATTCAATCTGAACTTGCCACGTGGCTCCATGTGAGCCTTTATAACGCTTCGAGATCAACCACGGTCTGAGATGATTTAATCTCAACCGTTGGTTTACTTGTGTAGAGATTTTTCAAAGGAAAATTTTCCAGAAGTCCTTCTCCCCTTTTGTGTTGCAATTTAGTCCAAGACTGTGAGAGAGGACAATTCTCTTCTAGTCCTCCAGACTTTCCAATTTACGCTTTAGTCCCTATGTTCTCCCATAAACCCTAGTTAGGGTTTTAAATCCCTTTTAACTTAATTTTCCCCTCCATTAGATCCTCATTTAAATCTCTAAGGAAGAATTATTTAATTAACAAATAATTTGTTGGAAAATTTCAACACATTTATTCCCTAAAATTACTTGGATTTTACAACAACAAACATCAACGATAACGAAAATTCAAACAAATTACTCTCGCTTGGTCTATGTCTATAAGCAGTATCTTAAAAATATACTCATCCAAATATCAAATGTTCCTACAATCCTTTTAAAACATCTTAATGAAATTACGGTTATTACAAAAGATGAACTCTGTTATATTTTTACACAAAACAGACTAACTATAAATCCAGAACAATATCAAATGGATTTATTAGCATATAATACATATAGACAGAAAGCTTGGATTAGCCCTCAAATTCCTTTTCCCTTAGCCCTTAAGCTAATACCATCTAACTATAAACCTTCTCGTTATAATTCTACGACGGCTTATTGGACAGATTGTCATACATCTTTTATCCCACCAAGTAATTTAGGGATTGAATTAATGAATATTGACCCTCCTAATCCTCAGCAAATTTCTTTAAACTTATTTAGTACTTTGAATATAGAACACTTACAAGAAGAATGTTTAACACAATTATGGAGCATTACAGATTTATGGTCTATTTCTCAAGACTATAAGTATCTTGAATATATTTTCAAACAATACATACTTAACATCTTAATTCAGATCCCAAATGTACCCTCTATTTTATTAAAACATATTCATCAACTTAATATAGCATCTACATCGGAGTATTATTACTTTATTAAAAACAAGACTATGATCATCACCTCACCGCAATATTCTCGAGATATTTCTTACTATCAAACTTGGTTAAACTATATATTTGGTGAAGAAGGTTATTATCACTGGACTAACAAAAGAGATCTTAAATATTTATTTGAAGACTATGAATATCATGGTTGGATAGATGCTCGATCACACCTCGAACTTATGAATTTTGAAGAAATATCTAAAACTGATTGTCTTCGTACATGGCAAGTTAAAACTGGTCTAGATAATATTCCTTGTTTTATTTGTCATTTTTATCCTAGCAAAGATAAACGCGCAAAATGTCTATTATGTTATCTTGAAGGGTGTATAAATTGTATTCAACAACAATTTGATATATCTCTTGCTTCGCAAATTCGAGAAAGTAATATAGATAAACTTCAACTTCATCTGTTAGAAAAACGAATGGATGTTCTCGAAAATGAAATAAAACTATTAAAATTACGATTGCCAGTTCGAGAACCTAGACCATCAGACCCATCTTCTTCCAATACCACCTATATACAAGACGATCTAATCTGTAATGTAAATGAAATCTCTCGTCTAACAATACCAGTCAAGCTATTTCTTCATAATGAGTATGAGATTCATTTAGTTGCTTTATTAGACACGGGTAGTACCAAATGCATACTCAATCGTGATATTATTCCTGAAAAATATATACAACAAACACACAAAGTAACATACGGTCAAAAAATGGATGGAACTTTTAATAGATATTCGGAATATATTGACCAAACATTAATTAGTTTATTTACAACTTGCAATACGTTCTCCGCATATATGCCTTTACCCCAAACATGGGTTCGAAGCTTAAATTTACAAGTTCATTTTATTCTAGGTTTAGAATTTATTTTTGCACTTAATGGACAATTAACTCTTACTAAAGGTTTTATTCAGTTTAGTCCCACTACTGTTTCTTGTTCGATTCTTTCTACTTCATCAAAGTTCGCGCAGAAGCCTGGTGGAACCTTTAAAACCAAACACAAAATAAACGATAACAAATAAGAAAAAGACAATCTAGATAACTGTAAATGCCTAATAAAAGGACAGTATCAGACCTTAGAAAACATTAATAATGAGTGTAAAACTTTAGAACATGTTAATAATGAAAATATAGATAATTTAGAAACAAAAGATGACGATTATTTAGACAATGAATCTATAGATTTTGAAATATCGTTTGTAAATATTCATAAATTTTATACCGAATTAATAACATTAAAAAAATAGACAAGATATCGACAATTTAATTAGTAAATTAGATCAATTAGAAATAATTGGAGAAAAACCACTAAAGTATTGGGAAAATAATAAAATTTATTGTAAGCTAGATATACTAAATCCAGAATATATCATTAAAACAGCTAAAATCGAATATTCAAACGCGGATAGAGAAGACTTCAAAATACATATAGACGACTTATTAAAACTACAATTAATAAGAAAATCCGTATCCCCACATAGATCAACTGCTTTTATTGTTCAAAATCATGCTGAAATTGTTAGAGGAAAATCCAGAATGGTAATAATTATAAGAGATTAAACGATAATACTAAAGAAGATAGTTACGATATTCCAGATAAAGGACAATTAATTAATAGTATTCAGAATAAAAAGATTTTTAGTAAATTTGATTGTAAATCTGGATTCTAGCAAGTTAAAATGCATCCAAAAAACATAGAATGGACAGCATTCACATGTCCTGAAGGACATTTTGAATGGTTAGTAATACCTTTTGGTTTAAAAAATGCCCCAGCAGTATTTCAAAGAAAAATTGATGAAATTTTTAAGAAATGTGATACATTTGTATTAATTTATATAGATGATATTTTAGTATTTAGTAAATCAATAAAAGAACATATTGGACATCTACAATTAGTATTTACAGATTTTATGAAACATGGATTAATAATCAGTAAAAAGAAAATGGAACTTTTTAAGACCCATATAAAATTTTTGGGCCTAGAAATTGGAAATGGCACCATCAAATTACAAGAACATATAACTACAAAAATTTTAGACATGCCAATAGATGATTTGCAAGAAACTAAAAAATTACAATCTTTTCTAGGATTATTAAATTATGCATGAGGATTTATTAAAAACTTAGGAAGAATAGCTGGACCTTTATATGCGAAAACTTCTCAAAAAGGACAAAAAACATTTAATATCGAAGACAGAAAATTGGTAGAAAAAATAAAAGCATTAGTCAAAAACCTACCTCCCTTAAATTTACCCTTAGATACAGATTATATTATAATACAATCCGATGGTTCAAATATCGGATGAGGAGCAGTTCTTATAGCAAAAGCAGATAAATATAAAAATAAAATAGATGAAAAAAATATGTGGATATGCTAGTGGAAAATATAAAGAAAAAGGGAATATCAGTAGCATAGATGCTAAATTATTTGTTATTAATTATGCTTTAGATGCTTTCAGAATTCATATTTTATCTAAAAAAGAATTTACAATCAGAACCGATTGTGAGGCAATTGTAAGATTTTATAATAAAATGAATGATAAACGGAGTAGTAAACAAAGATGGCTAAATTTTGGCAATGGTTATAACATACATTTTGAGCATATAAAAGGAGTAGATAATAGTTTAGCATATTTACTTAGTCGAGCATTGATTGACTCTACAATGAAATCTTTTGACAGATGTAACCAATCAAACCAAATAACGCAGCATCATCTTCTAGACCTCAGCTCAGAAGATTGCCCGCTTCTCTCTTGCAAGAACAATTAAGTTTTGGCAATACTAGACTAATAGTATATCAAAAGAGAGAGTAATATATCTTTTAAACCATTATCTCATATAGAAGTATTAAAAGAACAACAATGCTTATTAGATAACTTGTGGATTTCACGAAATACCATTTCTACAGATCCAAAGTATTTTCTAGCCTGTTTAAATGTTTTATCAGAAATATTTTCACGGCATACGAAATAATTTTAAGTTTTATACTGTAGTACAAAAAAGAATTCGCGGTGCTTTCGGAGATTGGAATGAAGTTTTAGAAAGTATTACAAACTATGATTGCCCGCTTTTTAAAGGTTTCAATTATATTTCAGAAGCATTTGATTTTGCACAAAAACATATCGGGCCGACTTATTACATTTCTACTTCTCTTAAAACCCTTCCAAATCAAGTTTCGGTACCAAAAACATCTGTTATCATGCAAGATCCGTCCGATAAGATTTTGTTTTGCTCAAATTGTGATAATTTTCAAGTACTGATAAAAAGAATGCACGACCATTATAGCTACTCTTGAGAGAAAAACAAGTATTATTGCACAAAAATGTTCTTACGTACCAATTTGACTTGAGACGAACAGTCAAGTAATGAGACCCAATTAACTTCATTACCTAGCCCGACTCAAACGGCAGTCGGTAAAGGCAAATCAAGTCCATTTATGGCTGAGTATTTGCCAAAAATATAACCGAAGGTTACCAATGAAACCATAACATCATTGGCTAGTCCAGCTCAACAGGTAGCTGGTAAAGACTCCTCAAATCCTGTGACGGGTGTGGCTTTCCCAAAAAACCAAAAGGATGATTAGGGTAAAGAAAAGATAGGAGACAATAAAAATTTAAAACAGATGTTACAACAAAATATAAATACTACTTTGCAAAAAGAAAAAGAAAAGGTAGCAGAATTTAGCTCAATTCCAGAGTCTCTAGAACCCTATTATCCAGAATTTGATGACTTCAACCAACCATTAGATGAAATGGATTGGGAAGACACCCAAAAATTACTTAAACAGCTAGAAGCTGATAATGAAAAAGAAAAAGATAAGCCTCGTAATAGTTTGATTGAAGAGCTTAATTAAAAAAGAAGCTATAGATTCCAATAATTACCTAGCTAGTCTCTATATAAAATATTTTATATCTCAATTATTAACCTTTCTAGGTAGCTACTCCCTAAAAATGATAGTTTATACATCAATTATATGCACTCTATATAGCTTCTAATACCTAAAAGACATATGGTTTAATTTACAACCAAGCACTTCTTTCAAGAAAATTAGACTTTAATTTTCAGCCAAGTATTACTTTCAAGACGAGCTTGTTTTTCTTTGTATAAATTAACAAGTTTTCTGCAGCTCTCCTTGCATCTTCACCTCTACAATCTTCTCTTAACACTCTACTAAACAAATGGCCTCTTCAAACCAAACTCCTCCATCTCCCATCGAAGCCACTCCTACCGATTACACTTAACTCCCAAACCTTACTTGCCCACAAAAATTAATCATGTCCTACCTCTTCCATGTTTCCTCTCCAATTAAAGACATGTTAGTAAAAGAATTCATTGAACTAAACGATGAGAACAAAACCCTCACCAGTGTCTTACATGGGCAACACAAACTCATCAGTTCTCTTATCCACAACTCTCGCACTTTTGCCCACCATGAAGTTCTTCGCCTTTGCGGCCAACTCCAACAGTTACAGACAGAAAAGGTTGAACTTCTTGTTGAACTAACCACTTACAAACAAGGCAAGCCGAAGTCCTATTCTCCGGCATATTTCTTGATCGACTCCGCTTCATCTACCAGGATCCCACGAGACACTATCATTTCAACTGCCCCGCCAATGGCCACTACTCCTGCCAACTTGTTCTCACAGATGCCTCCATAGATGCCTCCATCGACAAGATGTATTACTACACGAATCCATCTGACACGTATCTCATGGACTATCTTCGCCAAGTCAACTACACTGGTTCTGAAGATCATGACGACTCCACTTCCTGCCCTTGTGGATGTGTTCCTACTTCACCAAAGATTGACTAGCCTACTGACCTGGACTCTCTTCTGCGTGTGTTTACCGTTTTCTTATGTTTATGGTTTTCCTACAGTGGCTGACAACACCTATGTACTAAATAAGCCACTTGTTGTCCTCCGAGTGTACGCTTGTGAAGTGTGGTGGACTCTCGGATACTCACTATGCAAGATAAGGATGCTTACTTAGCTTCATAGCTAAGGATTCCTTCGTATCTTCTTATCTTTCTTATGTCCAATAGAAAGGAGCCACCTAGCTTTTGTACTAGTATGAGAAGATGCTTTCTCTTGTATATAAGAGAGCCCTTAAGGCTTCTCAAAGGCATCCCTCATCCACCTCTCAATCCCTCATCAAGTTACGAGTGTTCGAAGAATGTTTCCTTGTAAGATGTTTTCATGTGAATAAAGAGTGGACTCCGGTTTGGTTTGAATTGCAAGTCTCCTTCCGAGTTCCTCCATTCCCTTTTTCCCCCCTCTAACGGGAAAGCTTTTCTTGCGAAGGTATGGCCACAAAAAGATAGTGTTTTCTTGATTTGTATAGTCCTTGTTTCTTCCCAAACGTAATCTTAAAGACAAAGTACAACAGACTTAAAATCACTCCATCTTATCTTGTACAATCGGTAGTAAAGAGGAAGGCGATCCTTTAAGATTTTGTAAACAAAGAGATAGGCGGGAATCGAGGCCGAGATGCAAATTCCCAGTCTATACCCGTTATGCCGTTTGCAGGCGCTTAGGGTTCATGGGTGTTCTTGGATATGATTTCGCTCTTGTTTACCCCTTCTTCTTGAATGAACTGGTTCCTTGATACCCTGGTTGGTTGTGAGCGTGTTTTACTCTCTCTGAAAAATCATGGTACATATTTTGCCATAGCAAAAAAACTTTCTCCAACTGTAGCAAAATCACTGTAGCAGTTACTGTAGCAGCCGAGACAGCGTTGGTTACTGTAGCAGCTGAGAAAACAATATATATATATATATATATATATTATAATTATTATATAGATATATGTATATATATATCTATATACATATATATTAGGATATATATGAGTGATACAATCAGGCGACCGCACTTGCGGCCGGCCTGATTGTATCACTCCTATATATATATATATATCATGGAAAAAATCTGTTCATTAGGAAAAGTTGTTGGGAAAGACCCTAATAGTGGTTTTGATTAATTATGCAGGACTTTTCCATTCTAATAAATCACCCATATGCAAAATTGATTACTGACTGCAAACTTGTTCCTCGGTGTTTTCTGACACTTTTTACTTGTTTTGCTGTTTTCAGTTATACTCACAGTTAGGTTACATAATAGAAGGAATTGATTGAATATATATATATATATATATATATATATATATATATATATATATATATATTACAGGAATATGCCAATTTGTGTGATTATTTTAAGAAGAGCCAAGTGATAATAAGATGCATGTTAACTTCTGATAGGCACTTACAAAGAAACACATCAGAATCTACTTCCAAGGATCAAACTTGCAGGGCCCAGAAGGCAAATGTAACAATTAATGCATACTTTGACCTGTTCCTATTAGATTATCAGTTTATGCTGGTTCTTAAGATGGATTCATAAGAGGACTTTGTCTCAAAGAAGTGTACTTCATTGGAACTCCATCAATATAATCCAGAAAAATTGGCTACCTACAATCCCCTTTCTTTGAGGCTGCTCTGGTGTTAGAACCAAAGACTAGAAGAAAACATGCAAGAAACAAATTAGACTTGGTTATATTCCGAAATCTTTTTATGGTTTACTTGTTCCTTGCATTTGGAAAACAAAAATGAATGTCCTTTGGAACTTGGAAGCTTCTTCAATGTAAATTAATATATATATATGTCACACATGCACTTCCCCTTAATTCATGATTCACATAGTTCCATTTTGGAAGGAAATGGTGATTCCTGAGTTTCTCTTGGTGGCACTTCTGCCATTGTTTACTCCTGTAAGTGGGGTCTCAAGTAAATGGCTCAATGCCCATGCCACCTTCTACGGAGAGGCTGATGCTTCAGGGACCATGGGTATGTATGCATGGACATGTAGGATAAACATGGATCTCATGCAATATTTGAGTTTTCATATTAAAAGTTAAAGCTATGTTTCCATGGCTTTGTTTGCAGGTGGTGCTTGTGGGTATGGAAATTTGTACAGCCAGGGATATGGGACTAGCACTGCAGCACTGAGCACAGCCCTGTTCAACAATGGACACACCTGTGGAGCTTGCTTTGAGATCATGTGTGTGGATGCCCCCAAGTGGTGTTTGCCAGGTTCCATTGTGATCACAGCCACCAACTTTTGCCCTCCAAACTATGCCCTTCCAAATGATAATGGTGGCTGGTGCAATCCTCCCCTTCAGCATTTCGATCTCTCCGAGCCCGCCTTCCTTAAGATTGCTCCATACAAAGCAGGGATTGTCCCCGTCTCTTATAGAAGGTGAGTTCACTTGCTTTGTTCTTGTTTATGTTAGATGCAAACCAAACACATGTCAAATGAACCCAATCAAGATCTACTGAAAAATTGATTTGTGGAAATTAGAATTATCATCTGTCTTCTCTTATCTCTTATGGTTTGCAGAGTTCCATGCAGAAAGCAAGGGGGAATAAGGTTCACAATAAATGGAAACTCCTATTTCATCCTGGTTCTAATCACCAATGTTGCAGGAGCTGGAGATGTGCAGGCAGTGTCCATCAAGGGTGCTAAAACTGACTGGAAATCAATGTCCAGGAACTGGGGCCAAAACTGGCAAATTAGTGATTTGCTTGATGGCCAGTCACTCTCCTTCAAGGTCACTACTTCTGATGGCCGCTCTGTAGTCTCTTCTGATGTGGCTCCTTCTGGCTGGTCCTTCGGCCAAACCTTCACTGGTTCCCAGTTTACTTAGCTGCATTCAATCATTGTTTTCATTATTTGGGATGGGAATGAAAACTAATTACTTGATTTCTGTGTCCTTAACTTGATGGTTGTTGTTATGACCAAATCTGCAATATGGACAACTCATCAGAGAAGGTGCTGAATTTTGTCCTTCCTGCATGCAAGACCATTGGCTAGGGATGGCGGAAAGAAAGTGAAAGGTTTGACTCCTTCCCTGTAATCGAAGGGTCCTGATTAAATTGGCAACTAGAGCCTAGAAAGGTGCAATAAGACTATTAGCAAAACAACATTGGAGCAAAAGTTATTTAATCCTCTGTAACGCAGAAATACTTAATTCCATGAAGTCAATGTTGAGCAAACATCATATTGAGTTGAGATGATTGAATATCTTACAATTATTTCATTACTAGACTGATTCATTCTGTTCATCTAAGCTATTGTGAATGTTTAAGCAAATAATGCTTGTTTGTTGGATGATTCATAATATATATATATATATATATATAACATGGTATTAATATTATTATTACTTGACACTCATTCATAATTAATTTTTGTAACTATTTAACATAATGAAACTTTTTTGTTTGGCTGCAAATAAATTGCAGTCCTTGAAGCAATCTCCTTTGGATTAATGACACTGATCATGGAGTTATGACATTCTTGAGCTTTGGAAGGACTTCATTTTCATTAGCGCACAGCTAAAACCACAAGGCCATACTTCTCATTAAAAATACTCCCCCAGTCAAGTGTAATCCATCTCCAAACGTCCATTATGGGCTTCAACAAATCATCTTCGTTCTGATGCAAGACTAGGTCTCTACCTTGTTGGAATTATATTTTATACAACTCAAAAATCTTATTTTTATTAACTTATTTATTCGTATAGCTAATTGTGGTTTCATATGTAGGTAGTTAATGATGGGCTTATAGGTTCACTAATTTATTTAGGCAAAAATATATTTTTGGTATCTGAATTATAATATATTGTTCATTTTGGTTCTTATATTAGAATCTGTTTCAAATTTTAGAAACAAATATTGAGTCCGTTTCTTAATTAGAAATGGAATTTAAATATGTTCATAATTTTTATATATTTGAACAAATATATCAAAATTTAAAACAACTTAGAAGATTTATAGATAATTTAAATCTATACATATTTATAATAATTTTTTAAAAATATATCACATATTATATGGGATTAAGATTTTATAAATATTGGATAAATATTTATAAAATTTTGAGGATATTTTTGTGAAAGAAATTATAACTTAAAATAAAACTAAGTATATACAATTTTTTCAAATTATATTTTTCATGAATTACTATTTTAAATATGTATATATGTAAATTATACAAATTTGTTTTGAACTATGATTAATTTTTAAAAATACTATCTTTTCACAAATTTTTAAAAGTATTCAAATATATATTCTTCGTATAAATAAAATTATGAATATTAGAAACGAATTTTTAAATAAGTTTCTAATTTTCATATATTTTCAAAAAACATATAAAAATTTAAAACAATTTAGAAAAATTATAGACAATTAAAAGCTATACATATTTACAATTTAGAAATTATAGCTTCAAATAAAACAAAGTATTTATAATTTCTTTCTAATTGTATGCTTAATGAAATACTATTTTAAATATGTATATATGTAAATTAGACAAATATACAATTTTTTTTTGAGCTATGATTATTTTTTTAATAATATTCAAATATATATATTATTGGTTTAAATAAATAAATAAAACTTAGAAACCGATTTTATAGTCTGTTTCTAATTTAGAAACGGATTTTAGAATCCGTTTCTAAATTTTGAGACAGATTCTGATATCCGTTTCTAATTTTCATAAAAAAAAACATATCAAAATTTAAAACAATTTAGAAAAGCTATAGATAATCTACATCTATATATATATAATACTAATACTAAATGAAAAGGAGTCTAATTTTAATTTTAAAAAAAATCTAAAAAAACCAGAAAATTAGAATTGGGTTTCGGAATTTTCTCAGAATTTTAGAATTTTTAATTATAAAAAATCTATCTATCTATATTTTCTAAGTACAAATATATTTAATTTTAAAAGAGATCTATCTCTTTATGAAGTCTATCACATAATTGTAATTTTGAAAAAAAATTCAAAAACTACCTAATTTAATTGAGATTATGAAATTTTATAATAGTTTTGAATTTAAAATAATATAAATATATCAAAATTTTAAATTTTTTTAAAATTTTCAAAATTATCAATAATAATTAAATTGAGATATTAAAATTTTCTCATAATTTTGAATTTAAAATAATACAAATATCTCAAAATTTCTGGTTTTTTTTAATTTTAAATATTATCAGGAAAATTAGGTTGGAGTTTTGGAATTTAATATATTCTCTCTCTCTCTCTCTCTCTCTCTATATATATATATATATATATAGGGGATATTAATACTTTTAAATATTGAGGTAATATTTATTTGTGAAAATTACTAATATTGAGGTAATATTTTCTATTTTCTATTATTTTAATGTCATTTAAATATTAGTGATATTGATATAATATATTCTATTTTTTTTATATTAGTGTTATCCCATTACCATGATTTCTTTCATTTATTCTTTATTATACTTCAAATTGGTTTCAATTTACATGATATTAGGGTGATTTTTACATGATTTTCTAAAAGATAGTGTTTGTTTTATATGCAGGGTTCATTCATTTGAAACCGTTTGAGAGGAAGAAAATACACATACTTTCTAAATTTTTCCTTTACTATATATTTGTTTTTTAAATTTCAACGTTTAAATATTTTCTAACATATATTAATGTCGTTTAAATGTTAGTGTTATCCAATTTGCATGAATTTTTTCTATAATCTATTTTTTACTTATTAAAATTTAAATAGTGGTTTTTAAGCAATATAGATAGAGATGATGTCAAAAAAAAAATAATAGTGCTTAAATGTTATTTCAAATCAATTTGGTTTCCCATTCCATGATTTCAATTGGGGCATTTGAAATTTATCAGAATTTTGGATTTTAAAATTTTACAATTTTAATTACGTTTTTCCTCTATTTCTGGGTGGTTTCCTGTATCACTTTTTATCATGATCATATCTTTAGATAACAGTTTTCAAAATGTTTTGAAGAAAGGGTAGAGGATTATTTAGGAAGACCTCATACTTTTATTCCGGGACATATACAATGGGCAAGCACAACTGGAAAGACTGAACTGGGCGCACATAATACTCATACTAAAGGAGGCTCCGACCAAAACAATTTCTTGATAAAGATTATAACCAAGGTGCTTGTCAACCGGCTTCAAGCGGTCATAGCAGGCGTGGTAGATGACTCCCAAACCGTCTTTATCAAGGGAAGTTCCATTCAAGACAATATCATTGCGGCCGAGGAAATTATGCACATGATGAGGACCAGGAATGAAGAAGGGGTGATGCTCAAGATTGGCTTCGAGAAGACGTTCGATATGGTGGATTGAGATTCCCTATTGGATATACTACAAACTAGAGGTTTCAAAGACAAATGGATAGCATGGATTCGTGATATCCTGGTATCCTCAAAGTCCTACATCTTAATTAATGGACGGGTAGGAGGATATATTTAGGCATAAGAGAGGGCTTAGAAAGGGAAATCCCCTCTCTCCTCTCCTCTTTGTTATTGCTACGGATACCCTTACCACTATGATTGCAAGAGCATCTAAGGGGAATCTTTACAAGGGAATCAGGTATGGGGTGCAAGACGAAGATGAGATTACCACTCTGCATTATGCGGATGATCTTTTGGTCTTCGGTTCTAGAGACATTGATTACATGAGAATCCTGAAACTTATATTTTATCTATTTGAGGGGTTATCTGGTCTCTCAATCAACTATTCAAAGAGTCATCTCACCCCCTTCAGAATGGAGGATGCAAGAGCTGAGGCGCTGGCGAATACCATCAACTACCCTAGGAAGGAGTTACCATAAACTATCTGGGCATCCTAATCTCAAGCCGAAAACCCCAACGACCAGAATGGGAACAACTTATTGATAATATTTGCAACAGAATTGGAACATGGAAGGGTCGGCTACTTTCCATGACAGACAAGATCACACTCATCAACTCAGTTATCTCTGATATCTCAAATTACTAGCTTGCTATATAAAAGCTGCAGTTGGATCGGGTTATCGCCTTGGATTGACAAACTTTTAGAAGAGACTTCCTATGGCATGGTCCTAAGATGAAGGGAAGGCTTATAGACTGAAATCAAAATCAAATGGCAACGATTATGTAAACCCTAAAGGAATTTGGGGTTGGGAAGCAAATGCACCTCCACTACTTCAAATGTGAGTTATTACGATAGGTAAATGGTAGTGGAAAATATTCAATGGGTAGGTGCGCATTTGCAAAAGCATCATACAGAACAAATACTTTCAGAGTTCTAACATTAATGCACATAAGAATGCTCCTACTAGGGCATCTCACTTCTGGAAGGGGATGACGGAGCAATGGAGCTTGATACAAATGGGGATAACAACTACAGCTGCGAAAGGGGATACGATGAATATGTGGCATGGCAGGTGGATCTAGGGACAGGCGCCAAGTATACTATTCCCCTCGATCATGGGCTCAACAAGGGATCATCAACTAACCCTAAAGAAGGCAAGGGATAGCTTAACCCAGGGTCTCCTTATCCTCAATCAGGGCTCGCTTACCAGGGAGCTAGGGACATCGTGAATTGAGAGAACTACTGGAGGCACCCACTAAGACCGATGAGGGAAGAAAGGATTCAATAGTTGTACAGTACTCTTGATGAACATATTAAGAATAATATGCAGGTTGAGCTTATCTTAGTTGTTGAGAAGTTGCAAGAGTTTCGCTCCATCAGAATTCAAAAATTAAAGAAACAAGGCAAGTTTCTTAGATCTTAAAATTCGGTGACAACAAAAACATGATATTAGATAAATGTTTTTGCTTTTCTTTTAGTCAAAATTACAAGAATATGGTAGAATCATTGATTATACAATTGTGAGTTTGGAGTTTAGCTTTATAGTAGATTTGATTTTCGAAAGTGGTATAAAGTATGAGTGCATCCATGACGCATGTATGTGGGTATTATTTGTATCACTTTAAAATAAACTCAATAAATAGCTTTACTTTGGGATTTAGAATAGATAGATAGTAGATACTATCTATTCAATCTGCTTTATGATTTAACTATTGTCTTAAATATTTCAGATAAGATTACTACACATTCTTATTAGAAATAATCAATTCAACCCTATTCCAAAATTACTTTCAATTGCTTCTTTCTGCAACTTTGTCTCTTAGCTACCTCAACACCCTTTATTTGAATTTATAATTTGAATTCATGACTTACTGGATTTATCATTTAAGACACAAGTAAATGGTATGAATATTTAAATTCTTGATTTGTCTGCAACTAATATCAATAAAGCATTTTCTCTAAATAGAAAATAACTAGCCTATTACATGTATCTCTTGAAATGTGTAAATTTTTATGCTTCTAACCATGGAAGAACTTTTGGCTATGGAAAAAATGAATATTTGAAATATTTATTTTTTAAGTCTAAAACTACTACTTAAAATCAAGACTCTTCAGAAAATCTATTCAAAGGTGCAAATAAGAAAAATTTAAATTTCACATCAAACAATATATAAATTTCTATTATTTTAACCCCTCAAACGATATTAATATCCTTTTAAAAAAAGCAAAGATTATTTAATTAATATATTTCATAACTTTAAAAAATTATTATCCGAATAATCGAACACTTCATTCTAAATTATTTGTTTGAAAATTTATCTTTTTTTTAATACTTCAATTAAATGATGAAGATAAGTATAGTTATTTGAAAACAACCTAACAGATTGAAATCAAACAAAGAAAGGTAGAACATCTATATCTTTTATATTTCATATTACACCTAATTTGTTTTCAAGTGTATTGTGGTTGTGAATTTTGTTTATCTAATTTACAGCTTCTTTGAGTAAATTTTTTTCAAAAATACAATTCTTCGGTTTTATATATTTAAAAACTATATTTTTAAAGTTGTATCGCTTAATGTAATTTAGAAGTTCTACACATATACATATAAAAAATTACAACCCTTATATATCAATATCAGAAAATCAATACCATACTTTAAAAAAATTAATATTATTTAAAAATTTCTGAGCATGGGCCATTTGCTAGTTAAAATCTATACATATTTATAATAATTTTTTAAAATTATATTGTAGATTCTATGGGATTAAGATTTTATAAATATTGGATAAATATTGATAAAATTTTGAATATATTTTTTGAAAGAAATAATAACATAAAATAAAAAAATATTTATAATTTATTTCTAATTGTATTCTTAATGAAATATTATTTTAAATATATATATATATGTAAATTATACAAATATACAAATTTGTTTTGAGCTATGATTATTTTTTAAAAGTATTCAAATATATATTATTGATATAAATAAATAAATGAAAATTAGAAACGGATTTTAGAATCCGTTTCTAAATTTAGAAATGGATTATGATATCCTTTATAATTTTCATAAATTTCAAAAAACATATCAAAATTTAAAACAAAAAGTTATAGATAATTAAAATCTATACATTTGAAGGTAGTGTTGGGAAAAGAAATAATTAATATAGTGAGTGTGTATGCCGCTCAAGTAGGCTTAGGAGAAGAAGATAAGGTCAAGTTTTGGGAAGATTTGGATATGGTAGTTCTAGGGATTCCAAGTGAACAAGAGCTTTTTATTGGGGGTGATCTTAATAGACATGTAGGTAGATTTAGTGATGGCTAGGAGCAAGTGCATGGAGGTTATGGATATGGCAATAGGAATGATGAAGGAAAATCTATATTAGATTTTGCTTTAGCTCATGATTTGGTGTTGACCAATACTTGCTTTAAGAAAAGGGAATCACACTTGATTACCTTTAAGAATGGGGGTAATTGTAGCCAAATTGACTTTCTTGTTACAAGAAGAAGGGATAAATCTATTTGTAAAGATTGTAAGGTTATACTTGGGAAGCATTAACCACACAACAGGTTGGCAGCACTACGCTAAGAAAGAAGGCATAGTAAAAATGTACGAAAGAGGGTTACAGCAAAGATTAGGATTAGATGGTGGTAAAAGAACCAACCAATTAGCATTTAAGGATAAAATATGGGAAGAAAGAGGCGAAATGTGAAAGCATTTATGCAAACACCTTATGGAAGCTGAGATGCCAAACCGTGAGAAAATAGGCGAAAGAGCCCCTAGGGGTCTCTAAGGGACTCGGACCCTGGCCGTTGAATCACGAAAGTGGTGGAAACGAAGATACTAAAAAGGCTATTAAAGAGAAAGATATTGGTATAAGAAATTACCTACCAGAGGCATGGAGAAGTCTTTTGAAAAGTATAAAAAGGCAAAAAAGGAGGCCAAGAAAGCTAAGCAATGAGGCCCAAGGTAAATCCCCTAGTCCGGATTTATATACCAAAAAGTTAGGAACACGAGAAGGGGAAAAGGAAGTATACAAGATTGCAAGGCTAAGAGATAAAAAGGAAAAGACTTGAACCAAATCAAGTGTGTATTAAGGATGAAGTCTCAGCCCAGGTCTTGTGACAAGGAGATAAGGAAATCAAGGAGAGATGGAGAAACTACTTTGATCACTTGTTCAATGCAAGTCACATGTGAGGATAACTTTTGGCGGATTTTTTTACGCATCAACGATAGAAATGAACTTTAGCTATACACGCCGACGTCGAGGGCCTAGCCAAGTCAAGGCGAGGCACTGGAAAAATGAAGGTCGAAAAGCTTGTGGCCCTAAACTGGTATCCCGGAATCAAGCTCTTGAAGTATTGGGAAGTGCCTTGGTAAGTAAGGGTAGAGTGGTTAACCAAACTCTTCAACTTTATCCTAAAAAGGAGGAAAATGCCAAATGACCGAGAAAGAGTATTTTGGTTCCTATTTATAAGAATAAGGGAGATATTCAAAATTGCATCAACTCATCGTGGTATTAAGTTAATGAGTCATAATATGAAACTCACTGGGAGCTGCGTAATAGAGCATCGACTCGTGGTATATCAATGGCGCTGTCAGGAAGAACCAATTTGGTTTTATGCCGTGTAGATCCACAAATGTAGCTATTTTCCTATTAAGAAACTTGATGGAGACCTACAGAGAAAAAAGAAGGATCTCCTATACGGTTTTTATCGACCCTGGAGAAAGTGAGATGACAGTAGTGCACCAAGACAAGTCCTTGAGTCAAGATTGAGAGGAAAAACATTCACGTAAAATATATAAATATTATTAAGGCTATGTATGAGGCTGAGCCAAGTGCTAAGTACAAAGAGGGAGGCTTACATACATGCAGAGGAGTTTCCTATAACAAAGGGTCTGCATCGTGATCTAGCCTTAAGCCCATACTTGCTTTACCCTAGTAATGGATGATTTAACCAACTAGTTGTAATTCCAGCATTTACATCCCACAGCGATGTTGTTTTAGCAGATGATGTTGTCCTAGCGTGGATTTGTGACTAGGAGACGGAGTAAATCAAAAGCTAGAATTATGGAGAAACACTTTAGAAAGTAAAGGCTTTTAGGTTAAGTAGAAGTAAAACGAGGGTAATATATCTTGGCTGTAATTTTAGTCTAAGTAGTAGGAGAAATGAAGGAGAAGTTAAACTAGGGGGTGGTAGTGCCAAAGGTTAACCATTTTAGGTATTTAGGTTCCATTTTCCATGATGATGGATGATAGATGAAGATGTGAACCCATAGAATCGAAATGGACGGTTGAAATGGAGCGCCACTGCAACTGTTATGTGATAAAAAGACGTTTAACAAAATAAAGTGGAAAATTTTATAGACTGCCAGCTGTAATTAGACCTACCATGATACCTAGAGCGAAGTGTCAAGTAACTAAAGTTCAACATATACGATAAGATGAATGTAAATTTAGAAATGAGGACAAGTAAGAATGGATGAGCCGTCATACAAGATTGGACAAGATTAGAAATGAACACATCCGGATGTAAGCGCGACAAGCAGCACCAATTGAAGATAAAATACAAGAAGGGCGCTTTAAGATGGTTTTGGACATGCACGTGGGATGTGAGACCCCCAGCGCCCGGTCTTGAAAATGTGATAGTTTAGTTGTGTATTGGCTGTAGTTAAGAGGGGTGTAGAGGTAAAGGCCTGTGGATTACGGAGAGAGTGCCAAATGTCTAAGGACCTGCACGATGTTGGGGATATCGAGCCTAGGATCTTGCTTTTGGCTGACAGTGGTACGGAGACAAAATTCATATATCTAATCTCCACCTAGGCCCATGCAAAGAGTAGGGATTACCTATAAGCCCTAAAAAGGGTTTTCCTTCATTAGCTTAGTTTTATTTATAGGGATATTGTTCTGCTTCTAACATCCTAATCTCTCATAAAATTATTTGTTGTTATTATTATTTATTTATGTATTTTTATTTTTAATTTTATTTCATTTTATTTCAGTTTATTTCATTTCATTTCATTTTATTTTTATTTCATATTTGAGTAGGCTGACACGTATTATTGCAGAGAATCCATATAAGCCAATTCTAATCTCATCTAAGTATTTTTAATAAGGCTTAGTTGTTATTGTTGTTGTTGATATTTTTCATACTATTTTAAATATGTATATATGTAAATTATACAAATTTGTTTTGAGCTATGATTAATTTTTAAAAATATTCAAATATATATTCTTGATATATGGTCTTTAACAAATCATCTTCGTTCTGATGCATGACTAGGTCTCTACCTTGTTGGAATTATATTTTATAAAACTCAAAAATCTTATTTCTATTAACCTATTTATTCGTATAGCTAATTGTGGTTTCATATGTAGGTTGTTAACGATGGGCTTATAGGTTTCACTATTTTTTTTATTATAATTGTTTGTAATAAAATTTGTCTACCTTGTTGGATGACATGGGTTTGGTTGCGCAAAGCATGGTGGGATTGGTCGGCAGGGATAAACAAGGCTCCCCGTTGAGCCGAGATTGTGAACAACACGACACTAGTGCTTAGAAATATCGATATGCATGAAGGATTGACTATGTCGACACAGTCTTAGTCTAGGAACAAGGACAACAAAAATTTCTCAACGTTGCATTGACCATAGCCTCTATTTGATCACCAATTGTGTTTGATAGGGGAATATCCCATTTGGGATTAGGAATAATTTTTGAAAAATTTTGAATTTTTTGGAGAGAAATTTTAAAATAAAGCTATTAATGATAAGATAGCTATGTGACTTCCATGTATTGATGGGTGGATTATTATTATATTCTTAAACTTAATTTAAAGGTTTTGGCGGGAAAATTTTTTATTGGGGAATGTGTTGGGGATATCTCACTTGGGAATGTGACTTTCATTTCAAGTGTAGGCAATGCTCACCAGTCACCCTATAGATAGAAGGAGAAGATAACGGCCTCACTGAAGCCCTAGCAATCCCACTAATAAATATTTAATTGATCATAATTTTATAACACATTCACATATTTGATGAAATATAGCTTATTGGTGCTTAATTGGTGATATTTTTATTAAACAAGGGATAATGGAGATATCTCGGGAGAGAAAAGACTTTCGAAGACTTTTCAAGGGCAAAAACATCAAAATTAGGGGTTACAAAGAACCTACAAATGCTCCCATACATTACGGACAAGTTTCCCGAAAATTTGGAGTCAAAACGAGGATTTTTTGACCCTCCAGAGAAGCAAACGAGCAAGGCAGTACTCTGCAAGCGCTATGCAAGATTTTCAAATTTGCACTTTAGCTACGTAAGAAATCGCTTTTTTAGAGAGTGACGTGCATCGCATCCAACCACCCTATAAGTCGCTCTTATGCCCGCAAGAATGTAGCTGGCGATTTTCAGCCCTTTGCGCACCATACTTTAATAGCCTCTGTCCGCTCCGTCTGCTCGGCAGCCGAATGTGGACTCGATTTTCAACTGATTTTCAAACAAGTTGGTCCCACACTGACCCAAGATGCGTGAGATATTTTTTAGAGGCTTTAAACCCTATAAATACCGATGTTTAGTGTTAGGAAAAGGCGACTTGGATGTTATTGAAAATCTTTTGAAGACCTTGACGACTAGAGTTTGAAGGTAGTCATCTCATATCATATTGGGGAGATCTTGGCATCGTTTAACGGTAGAGGGCATCGAGCATCATCATCAAGCTCTCTTTAGGGAGATTCGTCAACTGTCCTTTCACCATCCTAACAGTGGAGGAAATATCGTATTTCTTTATGTTGATTTCCTTCATCTTTTATATTGTATTGGATTTGTGTTCCCCTTTAATGGAGAACTAACTTTCTAAGTATTTGGGTATGATAAACCATCGGTTTAATGTTGATTCTTGACATTGGTGTTAATGGTTAATTAGTTGTTTTTAATTTGAGATTTATTGAGAGTTGTTCAATGAATTGGAAGTTCATTCCTAAGGTTACTCGGATAGGTTTCCAATCCGACGACCTGGGGAAGAAGTTTGACGCCTCCCCAGATGCGGAGCATACCTTAATAGAGAGGATTATGAGTACACTGAGATCCGGTACTAAGAAGAGCGAGTCTTTAATATGTTTTATTCCCATAATCCTTCCAAGAATTAGATTCCCTAGACGCTAACACAGTGAGGATACTAGATTAATAATCACCTCGAGAGAGGGATGAAATGCACTATATTAATCCTTGGTCCAAATTAATTACTACATCCCTTAACCTTAAAATCCTTTGTCTATCTTTATGAAAGCCCGACGGGATTCATTACTTGAATTCCCCCTCTCTATGATTGATTGCCCCCTACTACTTCATCGTGTCATTAGTGAGATCTGATTTTCTTTCTTGCTAGTTTTAGAGATTAGATTAGTTTAGACATCACCAAATTCTAATTATACTAGAAAATAGATAGATTGTTAGTACTAATATTACTAGGTTCCTTTGGGGTTCGAGATCCATTTCTTCACAAAATTCCATTTTACTACTTGCTTCTCAATCTCGCATACACTAAGTGAGTCCAAGATCAATCAAGTTTTTGGCACCAAGTATCTTGGGAACCTAGACTATTAGGAACACTAGAAGTCTATTAATTAGTCATTTTATTCATGTCACACCACCACATGGATTCCGTGCCTCAAGCACATGTAGCAATGCACGCGGTTGGCTATCACCCAGAGTAGAGGCGCACCCCACTCGGATACAAGCCTAAGTAAATCAAGAACACACAACATATATGCAACATAAAATCCAAATAACATAAATAAACAATCCAGAGTCTAAAGCAAAAATAAAATAAGGGTACATACACCCTACATAACTCAAGGCTCTACATGGGTCCTACAAATGAAATCTCGCTCTCAAAACAAATCATGAGGTTCTCTAACCTTTGCAACAATATCCCAATCCCTCGCACCACAGCTAAATCCGAGTCACCTACTCCTCAGGATCTATAAAAGAAGAGGGAAAACAAATAGATGAGCTTTCGAAGGGAAAGCTCAGTAAGAACCCAGCAGGGATCACAATGAAGTCATGTCTAAGATAATAACAAGATAAGTCAAGAAATAAGTATATCAGATCAAACAATATGACAAGCCAATCAAGTGGGGACCACATCCCACACTATCCAACATCTAGGAGTCTCAAACCTACTACAAAAACTATGAATGGTAGGGACTCCTAATACATCTACAGTCCAAGAAAGACTCATCAACTATCCCCCTACCATCATCACCTTTAGTTGAAAAGACTTCTACCGTAAGTCAGAGTAAGCCACCTCTCAAGACGTGTCGACATGGTCAATGTAATCACCCCATTGGAAGCGGTCGGACAACCAGAGTATTACGACCACTCTAGTATGGAATGCCACAACGCCAGGGTATCCTTGGCCCTGAACTTCCTACAAAAGCCACGCTCCACTACACCTAGCGGAAGAACAAAGCTCAATTAACGCACACCTACCCGCCCAGCGCACAAGCACAACATACTTTCATTGTCAAGTGTATGTCAACAGGTGGGCATGCCCAGCGAGCATGAACATTCAACAACAGATAATGAAACTAACACACACCCATCCGGACGGAGTACAGGCTCACGTGTTCCCACGGCCATGTATCGATCAACGAATAGGCATGTTCAGTGAACACTATCTCACATATATCAACCATACATATATAAACATGGAAGCTGTCCAATAAGTCAAAATATCAACTATGCGTATATAGTCAACAAGGAAATGATCGAAATCATCAAGAAGGCATGCTAGAACATAGCAAATAACAAATCCAATAAATACTTACAACTAAGTAGGAACTAGGCAAGAGTAACTTACCTCTCTCAGAGATCCACTTGTTAGATCCGAGTCCCTCCTGAGGTGGCTCAACGCCCTACGTCAATATATGGTGATAACAACCATGTTACTACTTGATCAACCCCGTATACTTGCGGGAGAGTGAAAATATTTGTGCGTGCATCAAGTTTTTGGTGTCATTGTCGAGGACTGGTAGTTCTAAGAATATTAGAATTTGCTATCCTTGCTATTTTGTTTTATGTTACGCAAAAATCCAGAAAAAAAAACAAAGAAAAACAAAACCACAAAAAAACTTTTATTTTCATTTTTGATCCGATTTCTTTCCTCTTTCAAGGTACTAGTGCATGATCCAAAACAGAGTCCCATACCCAGCAGAAATACCTAACTCAGATTTTGAACTTCACCTTCGTCATCAAATAAGAGAAGCCCTTCTCCAAAAGACGACAATAACAAAATCTAGTTCAAAAGTCAATCAACCAGAACCAATGGCGGCACTGGCTCGATCCATATTTGATTATACAAAGCCAAACCTAGACAACATCGGCTCAAGTATCATTCCACCACTAGTCACAGGTCACACCTTTGAACTAAAGCCTCATGTCATCTAGATGGTCAAGCAATCATGGCAGTTCGATGGATTCCATGATGAGGACCTATGTGCACACTTGCATTGTTTCTTAGGAATCAGCGACACAATTTCAGTGAATGGGTACCAATATACACCATCCGTCTCAAATTGTTCCCCTTTTCAGTCAAAGGACGGGCAAAACAATGGTTAAATTCCTTGCCTCATTTGTCAATCACAACACGGGCCCAGTTGATCGAGAAGTTCTTGATGAGGTATTTTCAACCGGCCAAGATAACGAAGCTGCGGAGTGACATCTCTTCCTTAAGACAGATGGAGACAGAAACATTGTATGACACATGGGAGAGATATAAGGAGATGCTCAGAAAATACCCTCAGCATGGTATAGAAGACTGGATGAAGGTTTAGACTCTCTACAATGGACTGAACATATCCACCAAGCAGATGCTAGATGCAAAGAACAAATCCTAAGTTCACTTTGCAACAAGGATCCCGTCATGTACCAAATGCTTAATCGATGAGATGCCCACCAATGGATACCAATGGAGTTATGAGAGAACCAAACAGAGCAAGGTGGCTGGGATACATCAGTTGGATGTGTTGTACGACTTGGCAGCCAAAGTGGAAGCAATAAGCCACTAATTGGAGACCTTAGTTATCAGTAACCCACAACAGTGATGATGTGTAATTCATGTGGGAACAAGCCAGAAGAAGGAAGCCCTGAGCAAGTGGAGGAAGTTGACTACGTAGGAAGGCCCCAAGGTAACTCATACGTACCCATATATGACCACGGATTTGGGAGGAACTACCTCAACTTCTCTTTACAAGATACCAGACAAAGATCCGGGTAACCAACAACACTTCAAGGAAACCCAATGTTAGGTGGTCAGCCACCAACAAGAGAAGAAAACTCCAAGCTTGGACAACTAGTTCACACAATACTTTCAAGCAAATGAGACTCGACTTACCAAACATGAAGAGATGATGAAAAATCAGCAAGCATCACTCCAAAACCTTGAGCACCAAGTAGCCCAAATAATGAAGCCACTAGCAGAACAACCGACAAGCACCCCTCTGAGTAACACAGAAGTCAACCAAAGGGAGTCTGTCACGGCCATCACACTCCGAAGTGGAAGGAAAGTGACCCCATCACAAGAAAAAGGGTATAAGAGAGCGCTCCCCCTGGCCAACTAACCCAAGAGAGAACAAGTCCTAAGATAGAGAGGAGAAGACAAGATGGGGACGTATAAGAACAAGGTACCGTATCACAAGCCTAAAGTCAGCCTCTACCCAAACAAGTGTCAAGAAGGTCCAACAGGACGAGCAGTTCAAGAAATTCCTGGACATGTTCAAGACATTACATATCAACGTCCTATTTGTGGAAGAACTTGCTCAAAAGCCACGATACGCCAAGTTTTTAAAAGAACTGTTCACCAATAAGAGGAAGTTAGAGGAGGTTTCCACAGCAACACTGGACGAACAATGCTCGACAGTCCTCACCAAGAGTCTTTCGAAAAAGGAAAAGCATCCGTGGAGTTACATAATTTCCTGCACCATTGGAGGATTAGTAGATGAGAAGGGGCAGACATTAGAGCAAGTATCGACCTGATGCCTTACAAGATACTCCAAAAGCTAGGGGGATAGGAGTCGGGGTTAACAACAAATGACACTTTTTAGGCGGCAAGAGACATAGATCTATCCCAAGACCCTTCGAGGATCAAGTTGAAGACGTATTAATAAAAATTGATAAGTTCATATTCCCAATAGACTTCTATATTCTGGATCTTGATGATCAAGTAGAGATGCCTCTCATCCTCGGAAGACCGTTTCTAAAGACTGCACAAGCACTATTCAATATCAAGGACAGTCGAATGACACTGAGAGTTGGAGAAGAAGCAGTAGTTTTCAAGATCAAGGACGCGATGCAACACCCCATGGAACTTGATGATTGATGTTACTTTATCGATGTTGTTGATGACTGTATTTCTGACCATGTGCAGGAGGAACTATTGAAGAATGAGCTAGAAGACCTGCTGGAGAACACTCCACCCAGGAAGAACCGAATGAGGCTAGAAAGGAGCGGAAGAAAAAACCACCAATGCCAAGGAGACAAAGAAGGAGAGCCTGGCTAAAAGAATTGACAATTAAAAGAAAGAACCAATCACCTACAACCACAACAACAAATTCAACACCACTGAGTAATAATTTTCATGAGTATGAATTTATCTCTTTTCTGAGTAAACAGTTTGCAAGACATAGCCTACATGGCAATGACGAAGGGGAGACCCAACTCTTCGAACCCTCTTTAGCTTCAAGGTATGTCAAGCTAATGACGTTAAACAAGCGCTTCTTGGGTGGCAACCTAAGCTCGGTTAGTTTTTTTAAGTTTAATTAGGTTAGCTTAGGATTCTAGTTAGGAATACATTAGTGGTGAAATTCAACTACTTGACAATGCTCGGTCCAAAAGGTTTAATGACTAATCTTTCATGTTTGGAGCCACTAACACACAGGATGAAGGATGACAGCGAAGTATGGAGGAAAGAAAGAAGCAACAGAGAGTTGCACGGCCAGGAGCACGACAGTGCTCTAGGCCATGCATCTCTCAGGATATGAAAAAGGCAATGAGTGATCACCTAAACACGACCGTGCTTCTAAATAGCAAGGACGTGTTCTACTTCGGAATTAAGCACAGGTATGAGCAAGCCCATACTCCAACCCATGCACTTCTCGGGAGAATCAAGGTTACAAAGAGCATGCCTGTAACAGACGCAATTTGTTATGATTTTCCTTAACTATGTTTTAGTTAATCATGTGAATTAAAGATATAAAGAAAGAAAAAGAATTGGATATTCTGGGACTTGCATGTAGTGGTTTTGAGGGGATAAGGACTTAAAGTTAATTTGCCTATATTACATGGTCTACTACTAAGCTTAAGTCCATGTTTTTACTCTTGGTGTAGTAATGGCCATTTCCATTCAATTTCTTAAGGTTTAATTTAATGTTTGGACCTAGTGGGGGGAATTGGAAAAATAAATAAATAAATAAATAAATAAATAAAATAATAATAATAATGTGAGCTATCAAATCGAATGGCCACATCAAGGCCCCATGATCAAAATCATAATGCTAGTGGTTTAATGAAGCTTGAGGTGTTTAATCAGTAAAATAAATAGTTCATGGAGTTTAGCTTCATTATCTAATGGTGAGAGATGACATCATCATCCACTCACTCATTAGTTTACTAGTGAATGATGAGCTCTTGCTGTGCATGTGAAGATTAAGTGGGCTTTAAAAAGGTGGTCTTATTATTCATAGGATAAACAAGCATGAAGTTGGCTACTTGTGAGGTCAAAGGAGAAGCCTGAGAAATAAAAAGACACCTCAACGTTGTATATATATTAGGATAAGGAATAGGTTAAGAAGGATGTGGCTTCACCAGAGATAGGTTATTGATACGTGGCAGTTAGAGAAAAGGAAGGGAGTTAGGTGGCTGCGGAAGGGTAAAAGAGACTAACACCTCATGCTCCCATTCTTCACCTCAATCTTCAGTTATATACCTCCATTTCAAACCTAGGGACTGGGGGTTTGAACAAACTAACGACGAACTTTGGAACTTGAAGAAGGAGATCGTATCTACCCATCAACCAAAAGGATGACGGGTCTCAAGAGCGTCCCAAATGAGTGCATCTTCTTGGGAACACTGAGAACCCATGGTAAGCTCTGTGAAACCCTCTGCCTTCCATTAATTAAGTATGAGGGATCAGCGGGTATATTATGAGAAGAGCATATTGGAACAATAAAGTATAAACAAGTGATAAACTCAAAAGCAAGAGTAAACCGTGGGATGGTGTGAGGGAATTAATGGTTGATAACAAGTCGAAGATAAACCTCATACTTTAAAAATAGACCTGTTCCTGAGTTTTGTGTTAGCAAGTTTAGAGATTTAACACCAGGATGAGTTATATATATCATAGGTGATGGGTCTGTTAAGAGGCCATGATAAGGCTTAAGTATATTGTAGACCTTGTGTAATATTAACACAAGAGGTGGTTGACTAAAATAGTGGGCATAGTTGACTAAAATGCTTGGTGTGATGAAGTGGGTCATGGCCCATTACATGGGTCAACTTAACTATTGATTTATGATATGGGTATATTTAGACCTTAATGCTAGGAATAATATTAATTGTGGACTCTGCTTATCAGATTTTGGGATAGAGCAGAGAGCCGCGTCAAGGGAGAGCACGGATTGATTCTAGATATCTCTGAGAATCAGGTAAGTATACTTGCCTAGCTCCCACCCAGTGATGGGTTTTCGTGACTTGTTGTTGCCATGTTTTTGTAAGTGCCTTAGCCTAATTTTCACGATCATTGGGTAATTTTCTTCACCATTGATATTTGTTCCTTGCGCACACATACATTGTTGAGTTATTGGGTGACATTTATTCCATGATTGTTGATTCCATAACTTGTGTGCGGGTTCTTGCTTGATCGAGTGGTTGTTTCCGGCGCCGGCATGCGTTATTCTTCGGAATCTTCCGCTTAGCCATAAAGCGGGAGCGTGTGGCTCCCCGCTTGGCCGAATAGGGCCGCTGGACACCCCTGCTCGCGTTTTCCTCGTCGTGGGGACGTACTGCCGCCTCCTGTAGGCCCGCCGCTGGGATGATAATACGTATGGACCGTGTAATGACAGTTATGTACGCCCGAAGTTGTAGCGCCTATCGGACTCTTGGGTTCGGGTGGAGAACCCTGAAAGTTATCCATTTACCACTCGGAGCCGGCTGACCGCCTCGGGATGGCTCATGCGAGCCATGCGGAGTTGCTTACCGCTCTTGGGACGGCACTTATGGCGCCATGGTCATGGATTAGGGAGTCCCCACCATTGATTGTTTTCTTCTGCGGGTACCCCTAACGGACTGGGACCGCCAGTGTGGTTTGGTATGGATTGTAGTACCTGTATTGTTTGACATGGTCATGTTTGTATTTCGATTTGCTTTTCTTTAGCTTATCTTATGATATCTGTGACATGACCTCGCTTTACTCCCTCATAGTAATCTTACCGAAGCTTCGTTTCTCAAAGCTCATCCACTTGTTGATTTCCTTCTTCAGATCCCGAGAGTGCAGGGAAACACGAGCCATAGGAGTGCCACAGCGTGAGACCCAAGGGGATTTATGTGGGATTACCGCAGGTTGGCTACTCTTTGTTTTTTATCATGTGTGAGGGCATGCTATAGGTTCTTTTGTAGGAAACCTGATATTGAGACTTAGGTCTCTGTATACCCTTAGATTTTAATTCGCAAGTAAGGTAGACATATTTTTATCATGTCCTTCGGGATTTGATATACTCCGTCATGTCGCATGTTTTATGTGATTGATGATCATCGAGGCTTCGGTGATCCGGGCTGGAGCTCGTCCCCTCGCCGGGTGTGGCGTGCACCGTGCCATCGCGGCTCAGGCCCGACTCTGGTCGGCGGATAAATGCCCGTAAGCCTAATGAGCACTGCGTGCCGCGTTCTTAAGCACGGGCGTGTTTAAAAAGCGTGTTCGAGTATGACTTCTCCAACCCTAAAACCAGAAACCGAAGAGTTGCGCGTCGTACCTCTTCAGCAACCCTGAGCCTATTTTTCTCTACCAGAGACTTGCAATTCCACCATTGGCGTCTACCCCGACACCAAGGTACGAGCATAGCCGTGCTCCTCTTTAACACGATCGTGCATTCTTTCTCTCCGACGAGCCAATACCACCATCCCGCCAAAGAAAAGGACCACATCAGGGCCCAAGCCCCCAGCGAAGAGGAAGAACGAAGAGGGGAGCTCTCAAGAGCCGGTAAAGCACACATTCACCGTGCCTATGAACGCCGGGTAACACTACCGACTCTACCGGCTCGATTTCGGTGAGGCCCGGCACATAAACTGGGATACCCTTCGAGAGGTGGGCCTCGCCAGAGACGTACAGAGGCACCTGGAGGTGGAAGCCCGGGGTCGTCTCCTAGCCATTAGAGAGAGGACGTACAAAGAGCTGACCTTGGAGGTATTGGCCACCTTCACCCTCGCCAGGACTTCGTCTCATGGGACCGACCTGGTCAGATTAAGTTCCAATTGGGCGGCACTATGTTACAGATGAGCTACATAGATTTCGCTATTCGATTGGGACTCTATGATGTCAAGTTCACCACCACACCAGCTTACCGAGAGCTCCTGATTGACAGACCAACAGAGGAGACTCCGAAGTCCGCTTGGAGGAGACTTCGCATAGACTCATATTATGACCCTTGGTGGTCAAAGGCCTCTACTCTCCATTCCGTAGCCATCCGATACATCCATATGGTCCTCAACCATTCGATTACAGGATGAGGACCGAGCACAGGAGTTGTCAACACACGGGACTTTTTGTATTTACAAAGCATGATGGATGGATTCCCTCTCCACCTGGGTTGGGTTGTGGTAGAGCTTCTGATACATTAGGTATCCGACCCCACGATCAGAGTGTTGTTCGCAAGTCTTTACATTACCCGATTAGCACGAGGGATAGATATCCTCTCCGACGAGATTACTGGACGAATGCAGATAGTCGAGAGATCCATCCCTATCACCATCGAGGCCATGCGCACGATGGGGATGCTACAGCCTAAGCAGACTGCACAGGGGATTAGATGCACGACTGTAGGCCCCACAGAGATACAAGACTTGGGAGCCACTGCGGGACCCAGTACAACACCTCCACCTTATCCATCACGGACAACACCTCTGACATCAGTCACCACATTCACCGAGACTGGTCGCGCCTTGCTTCATTGGCTGATGGGAGGAGTCAACTACCTCCTCCAACAGCAGGGAGCTGATTATCCATTTCCACCATGGCCTCCTGCCCCACCCACGATACAGACGGGAGCGGATCCCTAGGATGCGGCTGCAGCTGATGACGAGGATGCCACCGATGGCGGCAATCGGGATGATTTCTTCAGCACATGAGCATATTTATTTTATTTTCCCCACTTTTGTACTTTTTACTTTTGTTGAGTCAGTCTGTTAATAATGGTTTAGTCTTGTTTATGCTATGGGCTTCACCTTTTCTTTGCCTTCGATATTCTTCAGGATATAATTAGATTCATACTTTGCAGGAACATAATGAAAGGACTAGACAACTCGTGACCCACAATGAGCTAAGTCAACTTTTTCTCTCCCCCATCTTGCTCTCACATGTCATATTTATTTTAGTGCATATATTGTGTGCACTGAGGACAATGCACAATTTAGCTGTAGGGAGGGTGGGATTATCATTGAGCGATTATATTGTGTATGATGGGTGCTGATTTAGGATGATCTAAGAGCAAATTGATGAGAGTCCCGTTTGATTCAAGGTTGATATTAGCGTTTGGTACCAAATTTTTCAAAAATATACATATTTAGTCCTGCATTTACTTGATACCTTCAGATTTTGAGCATAGACCCTGACTTTGTTGTCACTTGCCTGCTTAAGTTTGAACTCAGTTAGTTTAACCATTAAGAAGTGTTGATATTTGCTGATTATTTTGGGGGGAATAATAGAGAAAGGAAAGAAAAAGAAAAGATGCTAGAGAGGCTGGCATAACTGGAAAGTCGGATCCGTCAAGGATGCCCGACCGGCTGGCAAGTTGGATCCATTAGGGATGCCCTACCGGTATAGAAAAGATGGTAGAAGAGTTATCACCTTTGAAGCATGTAAGCCTCTCTTTGATTAGTCGGACCTTGGGCATCACAAATGTTCACTTGATGACCTACCAAGAGAAAAGGCTACCTCATTGGATGTATACAACTACTACCCCTAGCTAAGAGAGTAGTAGTTCAATGAATAAGATTCATATGAGCTAGGCTGGACTTGACTTAGTAACTGGCACCATAGGAAGGGTTACACACACGCGTGGGGAGTTTCGGTACATGGTAAGACCTATCTTTAATAAAAACTTGCAGGCACCTGGCAATGTGTTTTTCCGGGCACCAGAGGGACTCTCAACTATTTTGAGATCGGAGATCATACACTCATCATCTTTTCTGGGATTTCATATATTTCTTTTCTTGAGGACAAGCAAACATTCAAGTGTGGGGTATTTAATAAGTGCATACATATTCTCCTTATAATATTTATATCCACTTATCCCATTTCTAGCCATCAATTCTCTATTTTTGTACTTCTACAGGTATTCCTTTGTGATTGAACAGTTAAACAGGCAACCAAGGCAAAAGGAACAAGAAACAGGACATACTAAAGCAAAAAAGATAAAGACTACACTTGCAGATAAGTGGACGTTCGTGCTCTCACTTAACACGGTCGTGTTTATCAAGCACAAACTTGTCGAAGACCGTGCAACTCTCTAATTGAAAACGCATTAGTTACGACGTGATTATGAAGAATACAGGCGTGTTCCAAATTAACACGGTCGTGCTCAAGCCAACATAGGCGTGTTTCATATTAACAAGACCGTGCTTCACAGATTGAAAATCTATAAATAGCCGTCGCGTACCTCTAACAAATTAACTTTTGGCGGAGCAGTCTCAGGTGATTCTCATTGCAGCGACTAGGGTTCCAGAGAGGAATTGAAGGTAGAGGGGACAATCCAGGGACGATTTCTATGCCTACCTTTTATAGTCTCCTCTTGTATCGTAGTTATGATAGTCCATAGCATGAGAGGCTAAACCTTCTGTGGTACCTCAGACACATAAACCTTAGGATGAACTTGTTATTGATTTCCTAATATATTCAGATTTTACTTTATTAATAATTCTTGTTAGCATCTTGATTGTTGGTGCTTGCAACTCTGTGCGATTTCTCTTGCATAAGCCCGATCATCTATCTCCTCACGGGATAGCATTAGCATGTTAGTGTTTATATTAGATGGTCGTGTGGTTATCATTGCATTTGCTCACAATTGATACCTTTCCAAATATCCTTATGTGGTTTTTTTTGTGCATAGGCTCTGAGTCATCTACCCTAGTGGGTTAGAGTATCTAGCACCATCAGTATTTATGCGGTGATTCAAAACGGTTAGAATATCGCATTAGCCCAGGGACTTATCTAGATAGGTACTAGTCAGACATAGGTGTTACGGTGTGCATGAGCTTCATGAGAGATAGGGTGCTGCACTGAGAAGTGCAATTGTTACATCATCCAGGAGTTGTTAGTAATTAGCCAGTAATAGGAAATCAATCATTAGCAAGTGAATCCAAGGATTGTGATCTAAGGTGCCATATCTTATCTCTAATTAACCCCAATCCTCCAACTGTTCACATTAGTCTTTTAATTAAGATATCCAATCACACCAATCATCACACATAGTTTAGTTTAGGCTAGGTATTAGTACCAGTATCCAGTTCCTGTGGATTCGGCTACCCTACCTTTGGGTGCTTTACTACTTGATCGACCCCATATACTTACCGGAGAATGTTGCACATATTTTTGCGTGCATCAACAAGGTTAAGTCGGCGTTGATGTTCGATGGTGGGTTTGCATCCATCATTTAACAATATCTTGTGCATGCACAACGAGGGAGTAATACCTTTTATATAACCGATCGATTGACAATTCCAAAGCACTCTTGTACCTTTTAGGACTTCAATGAGTATGGCTTTATCGCTAGCTAGTAATACGTTGGAGATAATTACCGGCAATGTTAAGAACACATATTTCAAATGCTCCGAAAGGGGATTCAGCTCTACCTTCGGTGGTACCTCCCAAGATGATTTAATTCCTTGAGAAGTGTGAGCCTCCCATCCCAAAGTTTCAAACTTTCTGAAATATTCTTATAAGTACATGATCATACATAAATTTTTCTAATATATATTCACATGCACTTACACCATTTTCGGGCATCAATTATCTATTTTTGTGCTACTTTGGGTATTTCTATGTGATTGGACAGGTAAACAGGTATCCGGGAGCAAAAGGAACAGGAATCAGACATTTCGAAGCAAAAAGGGAAAAATAGAGCACATGCAAAGAATAGCACGGTTGTGCTCTCACTTAACACATGCGTGCTGGTGAAGCACGGGTGTGTTCAACCCTGTGTAACTCTCTGTTTAATGAAAAACGCATTTATTGCGTCACCAGACCAAGAGCACGGGCGTGTCAAGATCAACACGGGCGTGCTTAAGCTAACATGGTCATGCTTCAGATCAACACGACCGTGTTTCACCAAATTGAAAATCTATAAAAGGCCTTCCACATAACTCTAATAATCAACTTTTAGTGGAGTAGTCTCGGGGTGATTTCCGCAGCGACGGCTAGGGTTTGACGAGAAGAATTGAAGACAGAGGAGGCATTATCCAAGTAATATTTTTGTGGCTGATTGTATATCCTTCTCTTGTATCTTAGTTATGATTAGGTCATAGAATGAGAGACTAAACCTTTTATGGGGCCTTGGACACCTAACCCTAGGATGAACTTGTTACTTATTTTTTATATTTATTCAGTTTTTTTCTTATTAAATAATCCTTGTGTCGCATCATAATTGTTTGTGCTTGCAATTCTCTTTATTGGTTATCTTGTGTATAAGCTCAATCGTCCGATAGCAATTGCATAGTAATGTTCCCGCTGGACAGTTGTGGAGTTCGTATTACATTAGCCTAGAATTATTATCTGCGCGGGCCTCGAGTCATCACCTCATTAGGTTGGATGCACCCAGCACCACGAGTGTTTGTGCAGTGACTTGGAACGGTTAGAGTATCGTATTGGTCTTGGGATTCATCTAGATAGGTTTTTAGTCAAACAAGGATGCTAGGATGGGCATGAGCATCACGAGAGACCGGGTGCTTTGCTGAGAAGCGTATTATTACATCCTCCAGGAATTATTAGGAATTAGCCGGTAATAAAAAAATTGATCATTAGCAACAGAATCCTAGGGGATTGTGATCCGAGGTGCCATCTTTTTATCTCTGATTATCCCAATCTACCAATTATTCACATTAGTTTTTAATTAGGATATTCAATTAGCTTGATTACATAAACTCTACTTTTAGTTAAGCTAGGTCATAAAGAACCACTAGTACTAGTGGTCAGTCCCTGTGGATTTGACTACCCTACTATTGGGTACTTTACTACTTAATCGACCCTGTATACTTGCGAGAAGTGTCGCGTATAATTTTGCTTGCATCAAGTTTTTGGCAACATTGTCAGGGATTGGCAACGCTAGGAACATTAGAATCTGTTATTCTAGTTATCCTATCTTATCTTATCTTTTATCTTAAAAAAAAAAAATCCTACTTTAACCTGATTTTGTTCTTCCTTCTTTTCAGGTGCTAGTGCATGACCAGAAGCAAAGTTCCATATCCAGAGGAAGTACCTAATCCAGACTTCAAGCGTCACCTTGGCCGTCAAATAAGAGATTCTCTTCTGACAAAGACGATAACAACAGAATCTAGCTCGGAGTTTAACCGACCAAGACTAATGGCGGCACCAGCTTGATCTATATCGGATTATGCAAGACCAAACCTGGATAGCATTTGTTCAAGTAATATCCTAACACTAGTCACAGGCCATATTTTGAACTCAAGCCTCATGTCATCCAGATGGTCAAGCAATCGTGCCAGTTCGATGGTTTTTAAGATGAAGATCCATATGTATACCTACAAAGCTTCTTGGAGATCAGAGACACGATTTCAATGAAAGGGGTACCAACAGACACCATCTGTTTCAAGTTGTTCCTCTTCTCAGTCAAAGGACGGGCAAAGCAGTGGCTGAACTCATTGCCTCACGGATCAATCACATCATGGGCTCAGTTGACTAAAATATTCCTGATGAGATATTTTTCACCAGCTAAGATAACAAAGTTGCGGAGCAATATCTCTTCTTTTAGATAGATGGAGACAGAAACTTTGTATGATACATGGGAGAGGTACAAGGATTTGTTCAGAAAGTGCCTTCAATATAGTATAGAGGACTGGATGCAAGTTCAGACATTCTACAATGGACTAAACGTAGCCATCTAGAAGATGTTGGATACAGCAGCAAATGGCTCACTTTGCAGCAAAGATCCTGATACAACCTGAAAACTAATTGATGAATGGCCACCAATAGATATCAGTGGAGCTCTGAGAGAACCAAACAGAACAAGGTGGCCGAGATACATAAGTTGGATGTGTTGACTAAATTGGTAGCCAAGGTAGAAGAAATAAGGTACAAACTGGAGAATATTGGCCATCAGCAATCGGCACCAGTAATGTTGTGCAATTCATGTGGGAATAAGACAGAAGAGGGGTACCCCATACAAGTGGAAGAGGTTGATTACATTAGAAGATCTCAAAACAACCCATATAGCGCTACATATAACCCCAGATGGAGAAACCACCCCAACTTCTTCTACAGCATATCGGTACAGCATCCAGGGCAACCGAGAGCAACCTCAAGGGAACCAACTATCACAACCAAGTAACCATGCAAGTCAGCAAGAGAAGAAATTCCCAATCTTAGAAAACTGGCTTGCGCAATACTGCCAATCAAACGAGACGCAGCTTGCAAAGCATGAAGAGATGATGAAGAATTAGCAAGCCTCGCTTCAAACCCTCGAAAACCAAGTGACACAGAATCACTGGCAGAAAGACCAATAGGCACTATACCAAGCAACACAGAAGTCAACCCAAGGGAGTCCGTCAAAGCTATCATCCTCAGAAGTGGAATGGAGGTGACCCCATCACAAAACAAGGCAACAAAGGGTTCACCTATCACACAGCCTGAGGAGCGCAAGCCTGAAGATGAAGAAGAGAGCGGATGGATAAGCACAAGGAAGGACCTATGGTGCCAGAATACAAGCCGAAGTTTCCCTACCCAACCAAGCTGAAAAATAACCAATAAGATAAGCAATTCAAGAAATTTCTTGAGATGTTTAAGACACTGCACATCAATGTTCCATTTGTGGAAGCACTTGCTCAAATGCCGCGATATGCCAAGTTCTTGAAAGAATTGCTCACCAACAAAAGGAAGCTGAAGGATGTGTCCACTGTAACACTGAACGAACATTGCTCGGTAATCCTCACCAATAGCCTCCCTAAAAAGGAAAAGGGCCACGAGAGTTACATAATTCCCTGCACCATCGGAGGACTGGTGGATAAAAAGGCCTTGGCAGACATTGGAGCAAGTATCAACCTCATGCCCTATAAGATACTCCAAAAGCTGGGGATAAGAGAGTCGAAACCCACAACAGTGGTACTTCAAATGGTAGATAGATCCATTTGGCATCCCCGAGGGATTGTTGAAGAAGTATTAGTGAAAATTGACAAGTTCATATTCCCAATGGATTTCTACATTCTGGACCTAGATGATCAAGCTAGTAAAGGTGTCGCTTATCCTTGAAACGTCATTCCTGAAGATTGTACAGGCTCTATTTGATATCAAGGACGGTCGGATTTGGAGAAGAAGTAGTGGCTTTTAAACTCAAAGACGCAATGTGACATCCCATGAAGCTTGACGACTGTTGCTACTCTATAGATCTTATTGATGACTGTGTTTCTAACCATGTGTAGGATGAGTTATTGAAGGATCAGTTAGAGGACCTACTGGAGGATGACCAACCCCAGGAAGAACCGATCGAGGGAGCAAAGGATCATAAGCAAACTCTACCAATGACACGCAAATAGAGAAGGAGACTGTGGCGGAGAAATTTGATGAATAAAAGGAGGAGTTGATTCCCCTCACCTGCATTAACCAATTCAACATCACTCAGCAACAACTTCTGTGAGTATGAATTCAAATTTTTTCTAAGTGAACAAATCATAGGACACAGCACGAAAAGTGAGGAAGTCAGGGAGACCCGATTCTACGAACCTTCTTGAGCTTCAAGGTACCGGAAGCTAGTAGCCAGTATCAGAAAACAAGTGCTTCGATGGTTATACGAGTGTAGCAGTCACCATTATTGACGTAAACCAAGCACTTCTTGGGAGGCAACCCAAGCTTGGTTAGTTAGCTTTTAGCCTTTCCATGTTATTTTAGGATTTTAGTTAAGTATTTATTAGTGGTGAATTTCATGATGTTCTTCGATTATGTGAGTTCCAAAGAGTTTTAGCTACTAATTCTTATACTTGGAGCCACCAACATGCAGGACAAAGGAGGACAGAAAAGATCAAATCAAAGAAAGGAGCAACAGAGAGTTGGACGGCCCTAAGCACAGTCGTGCTCAAGGTCGTGCATCTCTCGGGAGACTGATAGGCAAACTTAGAACAAAAGAACACGGTCATGCTTCCAAGAAGCACGGGCGTGCTCTTAAACATGGGCACAAGCACGGTCGTACTCAAGGCCATACACTCCTTGAGAAGCCGAAACCAAAAAGAACACGACCGTACTTATCAGCTTAACGTGTTTAAGGGGCGGGTGCAAGCAAAGACAAACTGGCAAAACAATTAGGTCGAACCCCACGACGCCACAGCACCATCCCCTCCACTCCAGGTCCTCGCCAGCAGACCTCCCCCAACACCGAAGACCTTACCGGCCACCAGACCCGTCGGTGATCCCCTCTCACCGCCTGATCAAGCTGGCACGTCCGTTGCCGACCCTTCTCCTCTGAAGCACGGTGGAGCTTCCTCGCAACACGCGCATGTACCTACATCTCCGGCGAGCTTCCACCGACATCCACCATGCCTCCCCGAAAGATCATCACCCAAGAGCCCAATGCGAAGAAGAAGAGAGAAGAATCGAGCTCTCAACCATAATTGCAGCCCGCATTTATCGTACCTATACACGCGGGGAGACACTTTAGACTCTGACAACTCTAGTTCGGTGGTTGAAGGTATCTACCATCAGGTCCCCGGCCCTCAGGTACATACATATGGTTCAGAGTCATTCGATAATAGGGTGAGGATTGAGCACATGCGTCATGAGCTCTAGGGACTTCTTATACCTACAAAACATGGTCGACAGATTCCCCATCCACCTGGGATGGGTTGTCACAAAGCTCCTTCGGTACCAGGCCACGGACACCAGGATCAGGGTACTATTTACAGGCCCATACATCACACGCCTGGCACGAGGACTAGGTACTTTCCTCGGAATATTAGCTGAGCGATGATGATAGTCAGGGGGTCCATGCCGATTACAGTGGAGACCATGCGGTCGCTGGGGATGTTGCAGCCCAGGCAGACCACACAGTGCATCAGATACACAATTGTAGCTCCCTTAGAGACCGCGGGACCCAGCAAAGCATCCCCACCATCGACCGCAACACCTCCTCCACCACCAACCACCATATTCATATAGGGCGACCAAGCCCTACTCCATTGGCTAGTGGGTGGAGTAGATTACCTCTTTCGTAGTAGGGAGCTGCTTATCCTCGACCACCATTGCCCCCAGCTCCAACCACAACAGAGGCAGGGGCAGATCCTCAAGATATGGTCACTGCTGCAGATGCCGAGGACTCTACTGACAGGGATGACGAGGAGGACTATCTTATTTGAGCATCACTATCTTTTATTTTTTTTGCCACTTTTGTACATTTTTATTTTAGTTGACTCACTTTGTTCATAAAGGTTTAGTCTTTCGATATGCTATGGAGCTTCACCTTTTTCTTTGACTTCTATGATTTCAGGATACACTACAACTCACACTTGGCAGGAAACACAAATGAATCGAAGAAACACATCACAGCACATAACAAGCTAAGTCCACTTCCCCAATCTTGCTATCACGTGTCATTTTCTTTTTTTTTATTGCATATATCACATGCATTGGGGACAATGCACAATTTAAGTGTGGGGGAGGGATTATCATTGAGTGATTATATCACTTATGATGGGTGCTAATTTAGGATGATCTATGAATAAATTGATAGGAGTCCTCCTTGATTGTCTAGGTTGACATTATCGTTAGGTGCCAAATTTTTCAAAAAAAAATCATATATACATATAGTCTTGCCTTTACTAGACACCTCACATAACTTTGAGCACAAGCTTAGACTTTACTGTCACTTGACCAATTAGGTTTGGGTTCCAGTTAGTTTAACCATAAGAGAGGATTTTTCTTATTAAAAGAGAGAGAGAGAGAGAGAGAGAGAGAGATTTGAGAGCGGCTGGTACAACCAAGTAATCAGATCCATTAGAGATGCCCTACCGGCCGGAAAGTCCGATCGATTAGGGATGCCTTACCTGTATAGAAAAGATGTTAGAAAGAGCTATCACCTTTGAAGCATGAAAGCCGCCCTTGAGTAGTCGGATCTTGGGCATCATAAATGTTCACTTGATGACCTACCAAGGGAAAAGGCTACCTCATTGGATGTATGAAGCTACTACCCCCAGGCAAGAGAGTTAAGGAAAGTAGTTAGTAAATAAATGTTAGACTAGCCGGGCTGGGCCTGAGTTAGTATACGGCACTATAGGAAGGGCTACTTACACACGTGGGGAATCGAAGTATAAGGTAAGACCTTTTTTTCCATAAAAACCTTCTGGCACTTAACGTTGTGTTTTCTCGGGCACCAGAGGGAATCCCAACTATTTTGAGGTTGAAGATCATGCACTCATCATTTCTCTTGGTTAGTGTTTTCCTTTGCTCGAGGACAAGAAGAAGCTCAAGTATGGGGGTATATGATAAGTGCATGATTATACATAAATTTCCCTTATATTCACATGTACTTGCACCATTTCCAAGCATCAATTATCTATTTTTGAGCTACTTTGGGTATTTCTATGTGATTGTACAGGTAAACAAGTCAAAAGGAACAGGAATCGGACATTTCGATGTAAAAAAGGCAAAATAGAGCACATGTAGAGAAGAGCACGGCCGTGTTCTCACTTAACACAGGTGTGCTGATGAAGCACGGGTGTGTTCAACCCCGTGGAACTCTTTGTTTATTGAAAAATGCGTTTACCGCGTCACTAGACCAAGAGCACGGGGGTGTCAAGATCAACACAGACGTGCTTAAGCCAACACGGTCGTGCTTCAGATCAACACGACCGTGTTTCGTTATATTGAAAATCTATAAAAGGCCATCCACATAACCGTAATAATCAACTTTTGGCGGAGTAGTCTCGGGGCGATTTCTGCAGTGACGGCTGGAGTTTGACAAGAATAATTGAAGGTAGAGAAGGTGTTATCCAGGTAAAATTTCTATAGTTGATTGTATATCCTCCTCTTGTATCTTAGTTATGATAGGTCATAGCATGAGAGGCTAAACCTTTTATAGTACCTTAGACACCTGAACCCTAGGATGAACTTGTTATTAATTTCTTATATTTATTCAGTTTTTGTTTATTAAATAATCCATGTGTCGCATCTTGATTGTTTGTGCTTGTAATTCTCTTTATTGGTTATCTTGTGCATGAGCTCAATCGTCCGATAGCATTGGCATGGTAAGCTTCATGCTAGACGGTTGTGGAGTTCGTATTACATTAGCCTAGAATTATTATCTGTTTAGATATCTCTATGTAGCCTTCTTTTGCGCGGGCCTCGAGTCATCACCTCAGTAGGTTGGATGCACTCAGCACCACGAGTGCTTGTGTGGTGACTCGGAACGGTTAGAGTATCGTATTGGCCATGGGATTCATCTAGATAGGTTTTTAGTCAAACAAGGATGTTAGGGTGTGCATGAGCATCACGAGAGATCGGTTAATTTGCTGAGAAGCGTATTGTTACATCCTCAAGGAATTATTAGCAATTAGCCTGTAATAAGGAATAGATTATTAGCAAGGGAATCCTATGAGATTATGATCCGAGGTGCCATCTTTTTACCTCTGATTACCCCAATCTACCAATTGTTCACATTAGTTTTTAGTTAGGATATTCAATTAGCTTGATTACATAAACTCTACTTTTAGTTAAGCTAGGTAATAGAGGACAACTAGTATCAGTGGCCAGTCCTTATGGATTTGACTGCCCTATCTTTGGGTACTTTGCTACTTGATCGACCCCATATACTTGCGAGAGAAGTGTCGTGTATAATTTTGTGTACATCATATCCTGAACATGAAGAGATCATCACCACTGATTCCTGCTCCTCCTTATTTTGCTATTACAGTTCTCCCAAGCTGTGACCTTCAATTGTTCTGATGGTTCCCTTACACATAACCTTTCCAAGTTGTATTCCCTCTCAACTTCCTACTAGTCCTGAGGTGTCTTTCCAATCTCTGATTCTGTCTCTTCATTCACCCTACTTGTCATTCCTCCTTGATATCCAAAAGAAGGTGCTTCACTTATTGTATCAAATCCTGGCAAGTTGTTGTTTTTCATTATTTGTTCTGTCTATCCTTGCAAGAGGGCGATGAGACTTATCATCTTTCTTTTGATGGCATCTACTATGTAACACCCATTTCGCTAATGAAACAGATGTCACACCAGCTGGGCCGGGAGTGCACCCAGCTCATAAGCTGTGTAATTTAAACCTAAAATCAAGGATCATGTACTCTAAATAATATTCATATGACATAGCATAACCGGTTACACACTGGAAGTCATATTCAAATAAAGTTATAATAGAGTACAACACTCAGAGTCATGGGCAACTACGGCCCCAAATACAGTGGAAGAAAGCATAATTAGAGTCTAATACAACCCAATAACAATAAACATAAGAACAGGTATGCCAAAGCTAGCTAGACCTTGATCCCTGCTCGAGACACGAGCTACTATCCCGATCCAAGTCTAGATCCTGTAGCAGAAAAACAGTATAGGAAGGGGCTGAGCTATACAACCTCAGTGAGTAAGGACTATTCCGCCAGGCATTACACATACCTGTCATCTGTACTAAAATACTGGAACATAACAATACAAGTACAAATCATGAAGATCAGCATAATTATCTTCAATCTTGATAAGAATGCTAACACAATCCGAAATCCGGAGAAAACACACAATCAATCTCATATCATATCAGGTATATAGTAAACATATATATGCGATGGCCTCATATCATATAATCGTGCACCCCTAGCTAAAATGTCTCCGGAAGGACTCCAACTCCCATCAAGAACAACGGTATGCCTCTACATGATCCTGATAACCGGAAACTACATAAGTCTGGTACTTGACGACCAGCGGTATGCCTCTACATGTGTACGTCAAGTATCAATCTCGTATCCGATACGGGCCCTCAAAAGAGACAGGAAGGGGGCTTTTATAAAAAGAACGACTTTCGCAAACATTTTCAGTTTTTAAGAAAAATGATTGAAAACAAAAACCCCTTCCTTAGCCCGGTCTCATCTACTAAAATATTCGGGCTCTATCCCGAGCCCATGCTGGGTCCCCCATACATTAACTAACTAAGGTGCAGCTTATAATACATGCAATAATCTTTAACTACCCCTTAGGGTTTCCTTAATCATATCTCATGCTCTTTAAAGTTAAATCAATTATACAAGCATGAAAACACAATGCAAGTATAGCAATAAATCCTTCGGCATCCACAAACCGAAATAAAACTCATAAGAATGTGATAAAGCCGAAATCTCGATAAATACACAAATTAAATCTAGATCTATAGTGAAGTTCCCTCACCTTAAGTCCTTCGCAAACTCCTAGGATTGGCTCGGTCCTTCGGCGGCTTCTGCTGGACCTTTTCCCTTTCCTAGAGTCAATAATATTACTAAGTAAATACAGAGTTCGTATTCTTGACTCGTAATCTCATCTAAACTAAATAAAATATGGTAAGAATACGAAATTAACTCTTCTTAGTAACTATACTTATTTCTATCATTAACATAATTTGGAAACTTAAGCTTGTCATCAATGAAAACTTAAGGGTCTTTAACATGCTCTTCTTAACAATTAGGGCTTCATAATTAAGAGAATTGAGCATGGAATTTCTAGAAAAATTGGGCAACACCTCCTTTATTTGTAGGGCTCCGAATTAATACAAACATTCATCACACAACAACTAGAATTTAAGAAATCCTCCACATACAATCTATGGCATCCATGACCACTTAATCTATAACCCTAAACCCCAAATTAATCATATCATTAAAGGTTTACTCTTCTAAAATATGGAAGCATGATGATATCTAGGATTTAATTAGGGTATTAACTCCTATAATTTTCCATAACAATTCGGCGGTATCTCCCCTAATTATAGGGCCCCAAAAATTATACAAACATTCTCATTTACAATTTAAATACATGGCAATCCATACAAATCATATAATCACATAGACACTAACCACCTCACAGCCCTAACCCCAACCAAGTCAACTACTTAACACCAAGTCATTCAAGCCTTTGAAACCCTTAATTAGGATAGGGCTTTTACCCATAATTAGGGCTGCAGATCGAGGTACCGAGGAGAAGGACCGTTGCTGCTAAGGAAGGCTCGACGTAGGCCGGGCGGAGGGGGCCGACCCGAGATGGGCGCCAAGTGGCGGTGAGGCGGTGGCCGCATCAAGCTTCACCGTTGGCTTGGCGAGAGGAGGTAGTAGAGGCGTGGGGAAAAGGGAGGATGGCGGCTCGGCCACTGCTGGCGAGGTCGATGGTTGGCGTCAAGTAGAGGCGGCAATAGTTCCGAGCGAGAGAGAGAGAGAGAAGAGAGAAAGAATGGAAAATATGGTCTGGAGAATGAAATCGCAACACAGAGAGAGAGAGAAATGTGTTCTTTTAAATCGTGAGAGAGGGAATCCTTTAACTCGTGAGAAAGAGGGATATGAATTCTTTTACTCTCTCTTTCTCTCTCTCTCTCTCTCTCTTTATACTTATAATAACATTTTAATTAAATTATTATATAATAGGTATTTTAAATTAATGATATTTTATTAAATCCTTATTTTAATAAAATATTATTCTATTCGATTAAATAATAATATCTTTTAAAATATTCCCGACTAAAATAAAATTAGCCTTATTAAATATTATCTTTCCACTATGTCATCACATGGGTAACGAATAAACCACGGGACTTGTCCCCATCCCCGACCCAGATCCGGGAATCCCGGGTCCGATGACCCCAGTGTCACGGGCGCACTTAACATCCTAGGATTCGTTCTCCTACCAAACTAGATCCGATATTGCTGGCTTTTGACCCGATCGGGTTTACTTTACCAGGACTCTAACTCTTGTCTGATATCTCCCACTTAATTAATCTTGATTAATTAACACTTACCAATTAATTAACAGAGGTTATCTCAACCATCCACCTCCAACTATTCCAAGTGTAAGCGGCCTGACCCAATATGGCCTTCCCTAGGCCAATTAGTTGTGAGGCTGGATTTAAATTTATTATTCCTCGATTTTTGTAACACCCTTATCCTTTTCAGGACCCAGATGTCACACCAGCCAGGTCTAGAGAATGAACCCTAGACCTAAGGCTGTAGACTGCTAATTAACTGTGAAATTAATAATATGCGGAAGCTAAATAAGCAAACATATTATAACATAATCCCCATACGCTAGATATTGTTTAATACATCATAAAATAAAATATTGTCTCAAACTTAAAGTCTCACAACACTCATAATCAAGATAACAGGACTTTTAGATACAGGAGTCAGAGCCAGCTACAGAACGTCACCACTAGACTCGCGATCAGACCAACCTCGATACGGTCCTCTATCTATCGCCTGCAATCAAATGTCAAAGAAAATTGGGGCTGAGCTACTGGAGCTCAGTGAGTTGGGAACAGATTTGTCGGGTGTAAACTAATCCCGTATAATAAGTAAAATCAGAATCGGCGATAAAAAACATGAATAGAAAATAACCGAATTTAAATAATCGAATCAATCATCGAAAGCAAGTAAATGCTGATCAATTTATTTTATTTTATATGCATATCTGGTTTTCTGTTTCTCTGTCTTGTGAATTATTTATGAAACCGACATTCCCCCTGGGTAATTTGTACCTGTGCCTTCTCTCTCTCTGAGATGAACTCTATCTCTAAAAGGCGAGAAATGCAGCATCATCTGATAAACACAAGACTAATTCTCTGACTACACATCTACTTCAATAATGTATGGCCAGCGACCAACGAATATATCTGATACTCGAGGTTGACTATATATACATACACTAAGCACCCCAAAAGGATGGAAAGGGGGTTTTGATTTTTCATAAAATGGAAGTATTTTAAAAACAGATAGTTCGGACTTAAAATCAGAATTTAAATCACCCCTCCCCTAACCTAGTGTCGTACTCTTTGGCTCTACACGAGCCACCACTGGCCCATACATGCATATCAATAAAGTGTAATCTAACTGTATCTGTATCTGTTTCTCTTTTCTGTTACTGAATACTAAGCATGAAATGGTTTTATAAAACTCTGAAAATTTTCATAAAAGTCCTAGATCATGCTTTTCAAAACTGAAATCTATACTATATCAAAATACGATAAATCAAACGAAACTGTACAGCTAGTTCCCCTCACCTTAGTCTGGTTCGAGCTTAAAGCTGACTCGGTCCTTCGGCGGTGGACTTGCCCTTGCCCTTACTTGATAGTTGAAATGAGAAATCTATAAATACGGAGTCCGTATTCTTGACTCGTACTCTAATTTAGACTAAATAGAATACGATAAAAAATACGAGATTCCACTATCCTTACTAACTGTGTTTATTTTCATTACTAACATAACACGAAATTTAATCATGACATTATGAAAACTTAAGGGTCTCTAACATGCTTTTCATAACAAATAGAGCTTCATAATTAAAAGGATTAAGCATGTAAAATCGGTGAATTTTCGGTAGCACATCCTCTATTTATCGGGCCCCGAAACTATACAATCATTCACACACATAAACTTAATTAACAATTATCATACTCAGAAGCAACTACAGTCCACAACCCCCATTCATGCATATTCTCTTTCAAGTCCCAAACCCTAAACATGCTTCCATTTAGAGCTTTCCTCAACTTAGATCTTCAATTAGATAATTAAGGTATGATCAATCCCAAATTAGGGCTCACTGTGGGGTGTGAAGGCTTCCTCTCCGGGTCGAGCTAGGGGAGTGGCAAAGGGGCTGAAGTAGCCGCGGCTGGTGGTGGCCGGCAGTTCACGGTGGTGGCGAGCGAAGGTGCTGCTCCCGGCGGCTTAAGGGCGGCGGCGTGGAGGGCTCGCGGTGGAGCCGGCGCGCGAGGGAGCCTGGTGGTGGCGGAGGTCGGCTTTGGGCGCGGTCGTTGAGCTCGGCCGAAGGCAGCCGTGGGTGGGTTCGGCCGAAATCACTCGATGAGCTCACGAGAGAAAAGAGAAGTAGTAACGCCCTTCTCTGAATTGAGAACGAAAGAGGGAAAGAGAGAGAGAGTTGAATTATTTTCTCTCTCTCTTTCTCTCATCTGTGACCTTATAAAGGATAAGATTTTAATTTAATTTATTTTTTTATTAATCAAACCAATATAATAACTTATCTGATATAGAGTATTTCATTTAATTAACTTATCTTCTAAAATATCTTCACTACAAGCCGAACGACTTTTCGTCGATCCTATCTTCTTACTGTGCCGTCACGAGGGCGACCAATGATATTCTCTGGCTTGTCTCTATCTCAGACCAGATCCGGGAATCCCGGGTCAGACGACCCCAGTGACACGAGCTGACTGTAGCATCACGGGTCGTCCCTTCTCCCGACCCAGATCCACGTTTCTCGGCTTTTGACTCGGCTAGATTTACTTTATCGGGACTCTAACTTTTATCCAATATTCTTACTTAATTAATCTGGATTAATTAATATTTAATTAATTTCTGGTTTAATTAATCTAACTCGGCCGACTATCCATCTCCAACTATTCTATGTAACTTTGGCCTGGCCCAATAAGGCCTCTCTCGGCCCTATAGTTGCGAGAATGGATTTCGTCCATTTTATTCTAATTTTCTCTAACTTTGAGGTTAATAATAATTAATCTGATTTAAGTTAATTAACCTCATTTAAAATTTCAAAAATTTACTGAAGAAATTTTGGGATGTTACAATTTTCCTTTAATTGGGATTTAAAATAATTAAATTCATTTTTCGTGCTAATTAATCTCATTAATTGTCGAGAATTTTCTGTTTTGTTCACTTTGAAAATTCAGGGTGTTACATACTACTAATACCACTTGTGACACGAATTTTGTGCTACCTTCAATGCATTTTGTATCGATCTTCATTCATCCACTTTCTTGCAGCCATCCTTGCTCGTTTGATAAACTGTCAAAAAATTTAAATGCGTCTTCCACTGACCTTTCTAGTAGTGCACCCTTGGCGGCCACTTCTATGAAGGTTCAAGCTTCTTCTTGTAGCCCATGATAAAAACTCTGAACTTGAACCCATCTTGCAAAGCATGGCCGGGGCACGACCTCAACATCAACTTGAATCTTTCCCATGCGTCATGAATAGTCTCGGTTGCTAATTGCGTGTTGAAATAATGTCAATCCTCAGCCTAGCATTCTTTGCTAGAGGGAAGTATTATCTGCAGAATTTCTTCTCCAAGAGCTCCCACATAGCCACCACATTTGATGCTAGTGACTAACACCACCTTTTGGCCTCGCCTTTAAGTGAGAATGGAAACAATCTTGCCCTTATTACACTTACAGTCAACCTCCCTTGAGAAACTTCATCACTCAGCTCTATGAATGAACGGACATGCATATACGGATCTTTATTTCGGTTCCCCTCAAACTGCATTGATCTTTAGATGAGATTGATAATCTCGGGTTCTATCTCCCAAGAGTCTGTCTGTTTCTTTGCTAATTGGTCCTCAATATGCACTTCATTCATTGTTGCGATACTTTCATCTACAGGTATCCTCGGGTATAAGGGTCCTTTTCTTCTCTTCCTATTTATGTATGTACCTAAATTAGTCAATAATGAGCTTGAAGTAAGCAGGAGACTCAATCGAATCTAAGCAACAATATAGACAGAAAACCAAATTTGAATGCGTCTAAGTATAAAAACTAAGAGATTAGAGAACTACACAAGGAAAAGTTAATACACAAAAGAAATGTTAGCAAAAGAAAAAGATATAGAAAAAGACTGAGCTAGTCGTGCTCCTATTCCGCTAATGTAAGAGATGGCCTAAACCGCTCCCCAGCAATGGCACCAAAAACTTTGGTTACCAGCTGCTATGAGTGCGAACACTCAAGCCGCCACACGCAAGCGTACTTGGTCGTAGGTAATACAAATTCCTATGAGTACCAGATAGAATCCAAAGGGAACGGTAGAACTAGGCCTAACTGACCGGTAACGTACTAATTCTCTAGAAGAGTCAGACAATACATTTGTTGAGAGATTTCTAAGTCCTAAAAAGAACAAGGGGAATACAAAGGTTGCTAGGGTTTTCCTCTCGATAATAAGCTTCTAGGGTTGTATGGCTCTATTGACTTGTGGAGATATTCTCTTATGTTTTACAATGATATTGTTGATATGGATAAGGGTTAATCGGTGATAGGCATAGGTACTTGTGTGTACTTTGAGTGCAGCCTACAAATTCCCTATATCTAAGGAATACGCTTCAACTTCTCCCCATATATCTATGGTGGCAAGATGAAGTATTATAGGACCTAGACTCTATCACAACCATGGAGGACCACTACATATGTCTATGCTAATGGGGTCTCCGGGCTATCACACCAAACCTTTACCCTACGATAGTAATACGACTCTCGTATACATATGTCTATGCATAGAGAGCCAAGGTTCGCCGTTACCCGTCGTCATACCATTGAAGATAGTATTAGTCATAAGCAAATCCATAATCAACTCAATCAATGCAAAACATAAGATACTTAAGATTTCAAGTCAATAAGTTCATACAACCCTAGAATATATGTTTAAACTACTAATACAAATATAAGATCCGCAATGATGCATTAAACATCCATGTTTGAGTACAAAAGAAGGGTTAAAACATCAAAGAATAATTTATAAAAGTTTCCCCCTCTTGTGTGAAGTCAAACCCAGCCTCAACCGCTATTGAATGCCTTCAGACAGTCACCACTACTCGAAGTAGCTCGTCCAAGCAAAGATCTCAGCCCTAACTCACAGTTTCCCTTTTATATCTCCAGGAAATAACGTTGCGACGCCCATAAGAATGTCGCAGCGTTCGTAAAAGCCCAAGAGTTTTTTGAAAGTCTTCTGATAATTTTTTTCGCGATGCCCTAATGTACATGGCGACGTTCTAGAGAGCCTGAGAAAATCTAAGTTTTTGTCTGATCAATTCCGTCGAACGTCCTATGGAATGCCATGACGTCCCGAAACTCATGAGACTTTGGCCGCTTCTACAAACTTTAATCGAGTGACGTCGTGACATTATCACTTGGCTACTTTTTCAGGTGATTTGCTTCCCTGTTTTGTACTCTACTTTCGCTCCCCCTAAGCTATCACCTGATACATGTAAATTTCACTTGATTCAGCCTCAGTAGACACAAAGCCGATTAAAATTATGGATATACCAAGTTTAGCAACCAAGATGGCCAATTAACTCATTTCAGGACCACATGCATAAAATTCTTACTCTAATCCTCACATTTCTATGCCTAGTAAATTAGCTCTCTTACGAGAGCTAATAAAAAGGGAAGCCTAAGACCAGCCACTATGGCGTCTTGATATATGGCTATCTCCCTTTTCCTAGAGCCCCTGGCTCGCTCAAATGAGGAGGGAACCCTATAAAAGAAAGGAGGGGAGGAGATCTTATAACGGTCAACTATCGCCTGTACCTCCTCACGGGGAAGGATGCTCGGGTGAGCACCCGACCCGGCCTCAATCAATCTACTATTTGGAGGGGTGTTCCTAGGGTCAGGACGAGAAGATGGAGGAGAATGAAGAGTTGAGGAAGGAGCCCTAGAACGAATGGGGAAATTTTCCATTACCTTAGCTGGAAGAGAGCTCGAAAGAAGGAAAGGACGAACGCGGAGCGAGAGTTGTCATGCGTCAACTAACACAGAACTAAGAGAAAGATAAAATTGAGAGCCTTCTTTTCCCTTTTGAATCCCAAGAGGTGATACTCTAAACGGTGATTGATAAAGTTTAGGCAGGGAGAAACACGATATGAAACAAAGGTGCGCCTAGCAATAAATGCAATATGGAGTTAGCAATAGACGCTCACCTAAACCCTCGACCCCGCCTAGATTCTAGACGGTCGGTTACCATCCGAGCCTCCAAAGCAATAATGTAGCTTAAACACTCAACCGCAATCTCCAAGACACGAAATCGACCCGGATTGAGCTCTACTCAGGTTCACCCACTATGACTCAAATCCCGGACGACCAACTTCATCCTCGACTCTCGACATACTGACTTGACTCGGTCCTAATTCCGGTTGGCTATATCTCAAACTATCAGGATGCCATCTCATTTCGGGCCTCCGATGCTCAACCACAGTGTAGGCCCGAGGTTCTCCGTCCCATTTCGAGCCTCCGACTTGTTTATGCCGACCAATGCCTTAGACTTAGACTTTGGATCTACTATCTCCTCTACCCATCCCAAGACCACGGCCGACCAGACCCAATGCTAAGCTTACCGAGCCCTCCTAAGCCTGAGAACAACTCAACCACAGCTCGGCCTCGGATGTGAGCTCACTAGGGGGGGACTAATGATGTGGGTAGATCCGGATAAACTTGTGCCAACGAGCCAACATCTAGAACAAACACGTGGAGACATCCTGATTGCCCATCCGACCGGCACCACTTCCTCTCCCCCACCCCTCCTCTAGACAAAAAGGTGATTGATAAAGTTTAGGCAGGGAGAAAGATGGTAGGGAGAAAAGGTGCAGATGATACATTTTCAAAGAACAAGTACGACCATTAAGGGTTCTGGCATAGACGGGACGGACACCGAACTCGACGGAGGAAGATAAAAAGGGAACGAACAAAGGAGAGAGGTATGCAACTCTGAGAACTCGAACTGATCCCGATCTCCACTCCGAAGTCCTCTAACTGACTTGATTGTCGGAGTTGAACCAGGGCACCAAGCCCGCCCCGACGAGGTCTTTCCTTGTGCAGCTACTCCGACGAGCAAGAAAGATTTGTCTGCTACCTTCTCCGGTGACTGTCGATGTCCTCTACAACAAACAAATCTCAACCGTTGGTCGGGACCAAGTTCAATCCCATGGGAAGACCGGTTTCCACACTAACATATTAATTTGATGTTAAATTTAAAATCTTACAAATTTTGTTTTCTTTTATTTTCTTTTTCAATCTCCTAATCCCACATACCTCAGATGATCGTATTATGCCCACCTCAATAAAGATTAATGTTATTGAATGGAGGAAAGTAATGTTATTTGAATAAAACATCATGTTTAGTAAATTTAAGCTCAGTTGGAAATAGCCCAATTATGTGAATATCATATATTAATTCCAGCTATATATTATTTATATCCTCTTTTTAATAAAATAATATCAACTTGATTCTTGAATGCTTAATGCTTAACTAAGGTTTCTCTTGGGTTTGTTAGCCAATTATGTTCAACTATTTATAAAAGAAAAAAATTTATATTTATGATACCATTGACTAAAATTAAATTATACTTTAAAATTTTACCAAGCTCATACCAAAATTATTCCAACTCCAAATTCTCATGAATTTCAAGTGAATGGCACTTCCCTTATGATTAATTTTGGTATTTCCAACTCCAAACTTTATATATATATATATATATATATATAGAGTAATGATGCCATCCGGCCGGCCGCAACATTGTTCATTTTGTCATACGATTTGGCCCCTCAAGACATGCTTTCGGATTTTTAACCAGTATGGATGGGAAGATCATCGAAAAATAAGTTAGTCACCAATTTTCATACAATTTAGGAACTTGTAGGGTCTTCATCTTAACGGATCAAAATTTACGTGAATCAATCTGCCGAGAATTTCAACCGTTATACCAAACTGCTACAAATCGTATTTAAAATTGCAGTAGTTTTATTTTTAGTAGATCTTCACATCCATACTAAAATTTTTTTTTCAAATATGCTCTAGGGGTGATAACATGCGGGCCTACGGATTTGAATAAAGGATTCTACCAGCAGTTATCATCAAGTTGTATATATATATATATATATATATATATAATTATACCTCAGTTAGTGTCTACCAAGGTAAATGATCTTTTTTAATATTATAAAAAAAACTTAAGATATCGGGAAAAATTGAATATATATATATCAAAATTTCTTTCAAAGGTGGATTTTGAAAATTAAATAAATTCACTTATTTAAATTTATAATAGGCTGTCTTTTTTTTTTTAAGGTATGCATCTCTTTTAAAAAGAAACCATAAAGATTAATTTATTAGTTTTTTGTATAAAATATTTGTAAAATAAACATCTTTGTGAACTCAATGCCTGCCAATTCATTGCGGTCACTCGTTCAATCCTACAATTATCGTAACATTCTCTCCTCTCACATCCATTATCCCACCACACCCAACTGCAAAAGATAAGGATATATAGATGAGCATAGAGATAGAACCCCCGCCCTTAGTTTCTCTTCGGCTCACCAGGCAGTCCCTCAAGAGCTCGTACTCCTTCCTCAATTCCTCTGGCCCCTAAAGGTGCTCTCTTTCTCCCTCCTGGCTTGTTCATTCCATCAAAGTCTTTTCGTTCAAGTGGAATTTTTTTTCTCCTTTTTTTTTGTTGGAAATTGGCGGAGTTTATATCATTTCAGCTTCTATTAAGATACTTGGGTGGGATTAGACTGTGGATAGTGCTAGCCTTAGCCTGGGCTTGTTTATATGCAATATAGTTTGCGCCGAATTGCTAATTGTTTGTGAGAATCGTACAAGTGTTACGGTAGAACTTTATATATTTATTTAGTTATTTATTTATTAAGTAAAGAGTGGTGTCTGGGGGGGGGAGATTTTTTATCCATGATTTTGCTTAATGTTTGCTTGATTCTTTACTTATAGGTGAGAGGATGGGGCTTTTTGATTTTGTGTATTTATTCTTTCATAGTAGAAGCAACTATATATAGGTATGAGCAGGAAGTTTAGGAGATCACTGGAAGTTTAAATTGTCTGTGAGTTTGTGATTTCTCAAGTCGAAGTTTCTTCATTCTTGATCTATATGATACTATGGAAAGATATTCCAAATCTCTTCAATGTATCCAAGGCACAGCTGTGAAATTTGACAAATTTGCAGCTTTCAATGTTTCTCAAGCTATGTTAAAGAATTTGTCATCCTTGAGGTTTCTTTGATAATGATATGTTGTCAAGTAATTGAGTTAAAAGTTTGTCTAAAGTCCTTGCTAGGTACTTTCTAAAGATTTGCCAATATCTATAAACTCTTGTAAATTTCCATAATGATTATTCCTTAATCTAATGGAAGATTCGTTTATTTGTATGACCCAATGAATGCTCTCACATGCTTTACATGGAATGAGTAAGTGTTCTATCTGCTATTGGTTGCAGATTTACATTATCCAAGCCCAGTATTTGTTATTAGTTGGAGATTCACAGGGTTTCTGCGTGGTGTAACCTTTGTCCTTTTTTTATAATGTTATATCTGCTATAGATGCACAGAACACTGGACCTGGCATGTCTTTTTCCCTGAGATTCATTTGAAAAGATAGAATTTTCATGTTGAAACTTTTTGCATATACTACGTACTTAAGGAGATTTTGTTTAGTTACCTCACTTGTTTGTAAGTCTAATCCAGAGGTGATATAGCTCTCCATTTGTTCGTATTGTCTTTGTGATAAATGGCTTCACTATGTTAAACTTTGATGTCTTTGAATTTTACATAAATAAGGGTATAGAGAATTGGAAGTCAATGTGCCATTGTACAGGCTTTAGTGGCGCAAACAAAAGTGAAGTTGATTTCCTTACTCGCCAATACTATATATCACTTTTAGTGTGCTTTTTAAGGTGAAAAGTTTGAAATTTTAAAAGTTTTTGCTATTATTTTAGCTCTAATGCCCCAAACTAATGGTACATGACTTCTACAGTCATGTTTTTATCCTTAATTGAAACCATTTAGATAGATAAGGATATCTAGTAATGACAGATCTTTTGGAATGATAGCATAGAAGTCATTGTGCTCATCATGAAGCATTGAAACTAAATTATTGCGGAATATGTTGGAACTTGTAATTTCCTATCATGGTTAACCTGCATCAATGGCCTCTACTAACCCCTGTTTTGTTCTCATAAAATTTGGTTGGTAATTTATTTTTCAGATAAGCCATTTGCAGTAGTGGTAAAACTGTAGAAGTATGGGATTGTTCATCGATGAGACAATATGAAGAGAATTCTAATTGTCTTACAAGATGAGCATGTGAAATATAAGTCCATAATGAAATCATGAAAATAAGCTCCAAGCAGAAATAACTATTATGAGTTCATGTAAAGTAATCTTTTCTTCACTGAAAAAAGATACCAAAATGAAGATACATCTATGAAGTATAACAAGGCCAATCGCAGCTTTGCACTTTGTGCTGTAATTCCTTTTCTAAAAATACTTACACTGAACTGTATACATTAATCTGCATCTTTTAACTTTGTTGATGCATTTTGTGATCAGTGATCAGATTTCAGCTATATTTTGGGTAATAATATCTGTTGATTTGTGGTGTGAAATCTGATTGAATGATCATGTAGATATTTCTACTAATCCATATGTTTTCATGGCCAAATAGTGAATCCTTCTGTTATAACTGGTCAAAAGTTTCTCTCCTGGACAGATAAGAAAGGAGAATGTGGAGCTACTGATTGCAGACATACTTATCGCTACAACAGGTTACATCCATCATGATCCCTATAATACATTGTTCTGTGGGCAACGTCACAGTGCTTCCTAGGACCACAATTGTCCCCGGGAAAGAGATTCAGCTATCAAGATGTCATCTTGCTGGAAAACGCATAAGAGTAGCATCACCTTCTCGAAGGTTTCTTCTGCCCCAATCATCTTTACAGCTATTTCAGATTTATGGAAGAAGCTATCGTTTGAAGCATGGGTCAAGAAACCAAATTTTAGCGGCTGTTGGGGCTGATGTAACCATTGAGGATCCAAATTCTGCTGCATCAGAAGAGGCTGAAATTACAGAACCTCCCCCAGTTCCTATTGGAACTAATGATCCTGCTCAAGGAAGTGCTGTTGCTACCTCCAAGGCCAAAGACAAGAGGCCAAGACCAGCAAGAAAGAGTGAAATGCCACCTGTTAAGAATGAAGAGCTAGTTCCAGGTGCTTCCTTCGTTGGAAAAGTGAGATCGGTTCAGCCATTTGGTGCTTTTGTTGACTTTGGAGCCTTTACAGATGGCCTTGTGCATGTTTCTCAGATGAGTGAAGGATATGTGAAGGATGTTGGGGCCCTTGTTTCTGTTGGCCAAGAGGTAAAAGTGAGGATAGTGGAAGTAAATATGGAAAGTGGACGAATATCTCTTACCATGCGGGATGGCAATGATGCCAATAAGTCTCAGCAGAGAAAAGATGCCTCTACTATTGGAAGTAGTGATAAGCCAAAACCAAACCGGAGAAATGCTTCAAGGTCTAATCAGCAGAGGGATGATGTACAGAAGACCTCCAAGTTTGTCAAGGGACAGGTTCTTGATGGGACTGTGAAAAATCAAACAAGATCTGGAGCATTTATAACACTCCCGGAGGGTGAGGAAGGTTTTCTTCCTATCTCTGAGGAATCTGAAGGATTTGACAGCATTTTAGGGAACACCTCTCTGCAGATTGGTCAAGAAGTTAATGTAAAGGTCTTGCGCATTTCAAGAGGAAAGATAACTTTGACAATGAAGAAAGAACAAGATGTTGAATTGTTGAATATGCAACTTAATCAGGGAGTGGATGATGTAGCAACCAATCCTTTTCAGCTGGCTTTCCGTAAGAACAAGGAAATCGCAGCATTTTTGGATGAGCGGGAGAAAGCTCAAAAAGCTTCAGAAACGTCAAAACCGATTGGAGGATCAGTAGATGAAGTCATTACGAAACCTGACAATCTTGAACTTGTTGACTCTGTGAAGAAGAGTGATAGTGATGAGGCCAATATTCCCTCCGAATCAGATAATGGACTCAAGTCTGAGGAAACTATTTCCAAAGAGTTGCCTGAGGAAGCTTCTGTGGTGGATTCTGTTCCCACTGATCTGGATGAGGAACCTGCAAGCATGCCACCTGAGAGCGCTACTGCAGTCCTTGAAGATTTGTTGGAAAAGGAAAGCTCGGGAAACTTGATAGAATCCTCCACAACTTCACCTTTAAATGAGATTTCTATACCAGAAAATGAAGTCAAAATTGATCTGGAGCCTGCAATTACTTCAGATCAGAATCCTTCCTCTGTTCTTGAGACTTTGCCGGTAGGCAATGGGAATTCCACAAACTTGGCTGAGGTTCCTTCAGATACTGTTTTTGATACAACCTCTGTACCAGACACAATTTCAAAGGAAGGTGAGTTTTCTGCAAATTTAAATCAAGATGATAAAGTTCCAAAGGGAGCTGAGGAAATTTTGATGTCAGAAAGTTCAGGTGTAGCTGATGTTCTGAAAGCTGATGGAGCTACAGAAACTGACATTTCAGCAGTTACTGCTTTTGAGGATGAGATTGTTTCTGAGAATTTGCCAGAAAGCAAAAATGGGTCCTCCACAGATACAATAACAAATGAGGTTCCTCTTACAGAGGAGGTCATTCTCGAGGAAGTAAATTTTAGTACAGTAAATGGGGAAGTGGAGACTGAAGCATCAGTACTGCTTGAGGATGAAATTAATTCTTCTAATTCAATAGGTGACAAGGTAGATTCTTCTGAAGCATCAAATGAGAAAAGTGGTATTTCTGATCAAGGAAGCACAAGCAAAGGTTCGTAATAATATTCAACTGCTTTTTTTAAGCTAGAAACCTTTCCTTATGGAGCAGTTTTGAGGATAACTTATGTCTTTGAAGAAGTATTCTGAAGAAAAGACTTGGTATTCTAAATAGAAAGACAATCTTGCTAATGCAACAAAAACCACACAAGGATTTCCAATGCAAAAAAGGTTAATCGTACATTCCTTCAACACTAAAAGCAATACAGTATCCAGTTTACAGTGGAAATAGTATTTTTCAATTAGTTTTGCAGAGTCACTCTTCAGGAGCAAACTATGATAAGTTTGAGAATTATAATAAGATGTATGACTTTTTACTCAATCACTTAGTTAACTTATGCAAACAGTTTAGAAGAAGCATGATAATGATGACAGGCAAGAAATTCTTGATCTTGTGAATATCAACCATACCTGAAGAGATCTTTGAACTTTTTTATTGTATTTTTGTGAATATTGCCTCCTACTCCATTATATTTAGGATACTCATTTTGTAGCATTAAATTATTCTACACTACAGAATGCAAAATCTAGTTTATGTCCTGATCAGAACCCTTTACAAGAGATGAAATCCTTTTTTATTTTGTTTTCTATGTGTGTCTATCTCATTAGTTATTGGCATTCTAGTATTCAGTTCTCTCTTTGTGTAGCTTGTTACTGATTTTCCTGCATTTGATATTCACTCTATCAGAATTTAGTAACCATATTTTATCCCATATTCCAACTTTCAGATGTTGTAGATCAGATCAGACTCTGCAATCTATTCTTGTAATTTGATTTTTATTTTTTAATAAGTTGAAATACTTGCTAATCTAAAAATATGTGGTATGAATATTCTCCATTCTAATGAACATTTTTTTGTTTTTGATTTAAAAAATATAGGGACCATATCCCCTGCTCTTGTCAAGCAATTACGTGAAGAAACAGGAGCTGGTATGATGGACTGCAAGAAGGCTCTTGCAGAAACTGGTGGGGACATCATTAAAGCACAGGAGTTCCTTCAGAAAAAAGGGTTGGCAAGTGCAGATAAAAAAGCTAGTAGAGCAACTGCAGAAGGAAGGATTGGATCCTATATCCACGACAACAGGATCGGAGTCCTAATTGAAGTCAATTGTGAAACTGACTTCGTCTCTCGTGGTGAAATTTTTAAGCAGTTAGTTGATGACCTCGCCATGCAAGTGGCTGCTTGTCCTCAAGTAAAATACTTGGTCACTGAAGATGTCCCGGAGGAGATTGTGAATAAGGAAAGAGAAATAGAAATGCAAAAAGAAGATCTTTTGGCAAAACCGGAACAGATCAGGTCGAAAATTGTTGATGGTCGGATTAGAAAAAGGCTTGAAGAACTAGCACTGCTTGATCAACCATACATTAAGGATGATAAGGTGGTGGTTAAAGATTTTGTGAAGCAGACAATTGCAACTATCGGAGAAAATATAAAAGTAAGGAGGTTTGTCCGCTTCAACCTTGGAGAAGGCTTGGAAAGGAAAAGCCAAGACTTTGCTGCTGAGGTGGCTGCTCAAACTGCTGCAAGATCTACTTCAACTGCAGTGCCAAAAGATCAACCAGTTGAAAGCCAAGAAACTGCTGTGAAGTATGTTACTTTTTCTCCTTCATTAAGCTCATTTCCTGTTCAGTTATAGCAATTCACTTCCTTTTATCTATTAGGATCATAGTTTTGAACCACCAAGTCTTGCCTACTTGTTAGATCCATGAATAATGTTTTATTGCAGCAGAATTTCTTCATGCTAGTAACCTTCAACCTAACTCATTCTTATCTTCCTTTGTATGCTCCCTTATCACCACACTAGAGCCTAATTGAAAGTGGGGATCCAGAAAGGATATTCTATCAATTCATTCTGACTTTTAGGATAGTAAACTCAAGTGCTTTGTCTTCAACATTGAAAAACATGGGGTAAGTGATAAGAATTACCCAAAACATGGAAACTTTCCAAAAAGAAGATTTGTTTAATTTAGAGAGATAAGGACAGGCTTTTACCTTTCTCAAAAATGAGTAATTGCAGTATTAGTAATCGGGTTTATTTATTTATTTTCAAGTGTTCTACTAGTGAGAACTTAACCCTGATGGTAATAATTTCATGTGATTTAATGAGCAGAAGTTTTCACCAACTTAAATAAGATTAAAGCACAACCTGAAGACACTTTTTAACAAATATTGTTTACTAAAACTTGTGTTTGCACCATGCAGACCACCAACAATCGCAGTGTCAGCTGCCCTGGTCAAGCAACTTAGAGAGGAAACAGGTGCTGGCATGATGGACTGCAAGAAAGCTCTCACAGAAACTGGTGGAGACCTTGAGAAGGCCCAAGAGTACCTCCGGAAGAAAGGCCTATCTTCTGCTGACAAAAAGTCATCCCGTTTGGCTGCAGAGGGCCGCATTGCTTCCTACATCCATGACTCCCGCATTGGTGCTCTTATTGAGGTTAATTGTGAAACCGACTTTGTGGCCCGCAATGAGAAGTTCAAAGAGTTGGTTGAGGACCTTGCCATGCAGGTTGTGGCATGTCCACAAGTGAATTTTGTTTCACTGGAGGAGATCCCTGAGAATGTTGTGAACAAGGAAAAAGAAATAGAGATGCAAAGAGAGGACCTTCAGTCAAAGCCTGAGAACATAAGGGAGAAGATAGTGGAAGGGAGGATCTCAAAGAGGCTAGGAGAGCTCACACTCCTAGAGCAGCCCTTCATCAAAGATGACAGCATCTTGGTGAAGGATTTGGTGAAGCAGACTGTTGCTGCACTTGGAGAGAATGTCAAAGTTCGGAGATTTGTTAGGTTCACTCTGGGGGAGAACAATGATTGAAAATTTTGAGAAAGATACAATCTGACATTTTTTGAAGAGTCACCTGGGAGAGATCAGTGTTTGAAATTTTTTTTTAATTTTTTTTTTTTCTTTCTTTCCTGCAGTTCATCAGGAGGTCATGTTTTAAACTCAGCTGTTGTATCAAGTCTTGGTTTATCCCTTGCCATTTGGATCAAATGGGAAAAAAAAAGGGTTAAAAAACTTCACTGAAATCACAACATTGATGTGGTGGGATGAGAAGCATCATGTTTTCTGTACTGTACTTTCCAATGTTATGGATATGATTCTACGAGAGAAACCTGGCTACCCGGGTTTTTCTTCTTTATTTATCCGTCCATTGCTGGGAAATCACTATTTGGACGATCTGATGTTTAGCTGCGTTTGGATTTCAGAAAAAAAAAAAAATTAAAAAACCAAAAACAAACAAAAAGAAAAGAGTAAAATAATTCAAATTAAAAATTATCAACAATGACCACATTATTTGGGGGTGTGGCATGAAGTGTTTGAATTAGGTCTTTGTTTAAAAGACCAAGCTTCCACTGTTCACCCAGGTGTGTTTAGACAAGGGGAATGAAAATGGAAGAAATGGATATGAGAATGAAAATAATAAGAGAATGAAAAAGAAAAGAATAAGAATGAGAATGATTACCTTGTTTAGATAGGAGGTACTAGGAAGGTAATTTATTGGGAATGAGAAAAATAAAGAAAAAGATTGTAATACAATTATTTTTAGGGAAAATTACTGTAGAGTCCCTGACTGTTCACTTTCTGACTTTTCAGTCCCTCTGACCAAAAACTATACTATTCAGTCCCTCTTTTCTAAACTTCTGACTTTTTAGTCCCTGCCGTGAGACAACCCCGTTACTTTAAGGAAAAAACCCGAAAATACCCCTCCCATTTCCCCCCAAAAACTACCTTTTGGCTGACATGACAGGGAGCAGGCAGCAGGCTTTTTGGTTTTCAGACCATGCTGTGTACTTTCATTCTTGCTGCAGAAGCAAGTCAGTCCTCTTCTTCTCCTTCTCTTCGTCTCCTTTCTCTTGTTCTTTTGCAGAGAGCTTGTATTTGGGTTTTAGTCTTGTAGAGAAGCTACGACGTAGTGAGTCTGCGCTGACAGCGAGACTCTTTCAACGGTAAAACCGCAAAGGTAATAGATTTCCCAGGGCGTGGTTTCATAGCGTATGTAGTATAATTCTTTTGTTTTGCAACGCGTTCTTGTTGCGGGATTTTGATGGAAACCATTTTCGCCGCTGCTAATATGGGGGAGAAGGTCTAGCCTTGGAGCTCACAGTGCTCACTTGTTGGGAGTCAGTAATAGGTGATATATGTGAACGGTGGGACCTTGACCCCTCTGGCGTGAGAGTGTGTTATATAGCACCAGACGATCGTCAAACAACTTGTCCAATTGACAATTCTCCGGACTTTGTGCGTATGTGCAACATTTTTCACTCGTTCAACAAAAATATGGTCGACCTTATTGTGGACACAAAGCGAAGTGATCAGTATCCGACGCATCAAGGGTCTTCGTTTCTAACGTAAGTTACTTTCTTTGTTAGTATGTGTTTATTATTTTCCCGTAACCGTGTAATACAAACACGTAGGACTTTACGAATTTCTTAAAGTCTTTAGAATTGATCTTATCTCTTTAGTATAGACTCAAACGCTTTAGTATTATGGTTATCCCTTTAGTATCCTCTGTAAGTGTTTAAAATCCGACTTAACTGTTTAGTATTTTGTTCTTCTGTTTAGTACCATCTCACTTAGAGTCTCTTATCAATCAACAGGGATCCTCTGGCGAGAGCATGTCCTTAAACATTGAGGGTTCTTCTCAAACTCACGAGATTGCGATTACTTTCGATGTCGGCAATGATTTCGTAATGTGGAACACTTCGTGAATGCGCCGCGTGACCTTGCTATCAAAAGGAAGTTTGATTTCACCTTCATAAAAATGACAGAGAAAGGTGGCGATGTACCATGTGCGTGCCAAGGCATCGCAATTGGAGGGGTTCATGCTTCTCGAGAGGGAAATATGCATACCTTTAGAATAAAGATATCGCACCCACACATGTGTGTGGTGGCGGTATCGGGACGAGTTCCCACCCGAAAGCATCCAAAAAATGGGTTTGCAATCGTGTGATCCAAAAGCTCAAGGATCGTCCCTTGTATCTGGCTGTGGACATTCAACGGGATATTCTGCGAGAGCACGGCGTTGGTCTTCCGTACAAGCAAGCATGGATGGGAAAAAAGGTTGCCCGAAGCGTTCTACACGGGAGTGAGGTACAAAGCTACGATTTGCTGTTATGGTACGTTGAAAAGGTGATGGAGACAAATCCCGGCAGCGTTGCCACAATTGAAAGTGATGGCGGGCGATTCAAACGTGGTTATTTTTGTTTCCGTGCTTGTGTCGTTGGCTTCAAGTTGGGTTGCAGACCGCTGTTGTTCGTTGATGGAACACATTTGCTTGGGAAATACGGTGGCATCTTGTTAGGAGCGACGGGCAAAGACGGCAATGATGGATTCTTCCACGTCGCGTTCGCCATAGTGGACAATGAAACCGACGATAATTGGACCTGGTTCCTCACCGCTCTCAGGGATACAATATATGGCGATGAGGATTACGACAAGTGCATTACATTCATATCCGATAGATCAAAAGGTCTAGTTAATGCCATCGCAAGGGTGTTCCCTTCATCGTCTCACGCCTATTGTTTGCGACACCTAGAGGCGAACTTCATGAAGGGAAATACAAGTCTTGGGAAAGCATTGAAGGAGGAGTGTTGGGCCCTCTTTACCCGCATCGCATACAAATGTACTTCTAAAGAATTCGATGACGCGGTGAAGGATCTCCTGGCCGCATCGGAACAAGCGCACCGTTGGCTAATCCAAAAGTCTGATGTTGCCCATTGGTCGAATTATTTGTTTAAGGGGCAAAGGTGGTGCGAGATGTACTCTAACGTCGTAGAGTAGTTCAATGCGTGGATCAAGGAAGTGCGCCACCTCCCGGTCACGGAAATGGTCGACTCAATCAGGTAATATTGACCCGCGACTAGATAGCTTTACTATTTTTGGGATACTCTTTAGTATCGTAGATAACTCTTTACTATCGGGCTTAACGCTTACTATCAGAAGGAACACTTTAGTATCCTGTATAACACTTTAGTATCGTAGCTAACGCTTTAGTATCCGAATAAAGTCTTTAATATTCTGCATAACTCTTTAGTATCCTGCTTAACGCTTTAGTATCCTGCATAACTCTTCTCCACAAGCTTGATTATCTTTTACAATCGTTTACTGTTCGCAGGTATAAACTCATGAATATGATGTATGCCAGGCGCGAGCATGTCGTACTGGGAACACATCTTTGCCCATCTATACATCGGAAGCTCATAGACAGAATCGAGTCAAGTCGCTTGCTCCTCGTTGGCGGTTCGGATGGCGAACATTTTGAAGTTATTGACCCGGTCACGACTGCGGTCAATTTGCGGATACGGATATGCTCTTGCAGGCGTTGGCAAGTCCATGGAATACCTTGCACGCATGCTTGCGCGGCAATCGTGATTTCAGAGGCAAGTGTACATCAATTCGTGGATGACTACTTCATCATGCGGATGTACGCCAATGCGTATCTGGAGACTATATTTCTCCGATCCCGGCCACGATAAGCCAGCGGATGCATCCGCGTCCTCCGGCTAAGGCCACCTATTACGAAGAGACGGCCTCAGCGGCCGGCGGACAAGAATTGAGTCCCGTGCCTTAGGCGTGAGAGTTAGCGGTCGCGGCCTGCTACCAACCGGAGGACTTGCAACGCGATAATAGGTGATTAATGAATGGTTGGAGTCTTTGAATGTAAATATCTGTGATTGATGAATAGTTGGGCGTTGAATGTAAATATCTGTGATTCTAACCATTTTTTAAAGTAGAAAGTGTCACATATACATTTATAAAATGTTCACATGATTGATAATAAACACCTGATCAAAATGCTAAAGCACTCAAAATCCTAAAGACTTAGTCCAGATAATAAACACTTATAACATGATATTAAAGTCTTACGCCAGTTAGTGAACAGTTAATCATGATAGTAAACACTTGGCCTATGATTGTAAAGACCTAGATATTCTTCGATGATGCTTCCTCAGTTTGTGGTCTCTCCCGTTTCCCCGGTGGAGTTGTTCGACTGAATCCGTCAGCAATTATGCGTCTGGCATACTCCGACCTTAGGCGTGCAACCTCGAGGCGATTCGGTAAGATTTTCATCATTCAGTATTTGCTCCATGAACCGCATGACGTAAACCGGGCAGTCTACACTGTCCTCTCTCTGTTGAGGGCAGTCCCGGTCATGAGAGAGTTCCAACTTGTCTATTCCGAAGCACTCCCCATACTCGATATTAATTCCACATTCAAAAAGTGCCCTCTGCGTTTTAAAAAATTATAGTTAGATGCGAAGGGGAGAATACGAAACATGAAAGTGAGTCACTTACCATTTCCACAACAGCCCTGTCATATGTCCGGCTGTTGAGAGATGAGTAGTGAATATACTGTCGCTTTTCTTTATCTAAGACAAGGAGATGGAAATGCTTGTCCCGAATGATAGGCATAAGAACAACTTCCAATGAGTGAAAAGATTTGACAACATCGGCCATTAGTGCAAGGGACTCATTTGAGGTGTGGTCTTTGTTTTGCAGTATCAACGCCAAAAGGCCTCGTGATGGATCCACACCTCTTGAATGGGGAAGGCGTCTTCTTGATTCTTCCAAAGAACATGCATCGAAGACGTCCATGACATCATCGGAGACAAGATTTCTACCCTCGACCCGATTGGGTACAAGTGGTAGCAGTAGTAAAAGCCCATTCATTCTTCCAAATAATTGTGCTACAAGAGAAATCGTAAGACACATTAAATAAGCAGTTGGGTCAAATACTAAACACTTATGTTAAATACTAAAGCCTTTCCGCTAATACTAATGTCTTTAGTGTAATACTAAAGACTTACGTCTAATACTAATGTCTTTAGTGTAATACTAAAGACTTCCATCTAATACTAATGTTTTTAGGGTAATGCTAAAGCCTTTGTGTTAAATAATAAACAGATCAACAAGTATGAACATTGTTCTCACCTGTCCATCAAGCAGTTAAGATAGAAACTGATGACTGCTTGCTTCGCTTGCCGAAATGCTTGAACCTCGCTATCGCTTGTTTTAGGAATAAAATTTGTCCGACCTCGGCTTACATTTTCTCTAGCGTAGACGGCCGCCTCTCTTCATCAACCACATTTTCATCGCATGTGGGTCTCCCCGTGACTGACTCGGACGGCGGTATGATGGGTTCCAGGATGGCGGTTGTCTTTTCATCGACAGGGATACTGTCGGCTTCAACAGTAACGGGAGAGGGGTCTGCCTCCTCTTCTTTGGTAACCACCACACACTCGACCGCGGCGGGATGTGGGTCGCCAATGAGTGAATCTCTAATGGTCGGGTGCGCTCGGCGTAGAGATTGTCGGCTTCCATAGTGACTGGTTTGGGGCCCGCTTCGGCTTCAATTATGGCGGGAACCATACCCACAATAACGTAGGGGCCTTCTATGGGAGCTTCATCGCCAATGGGGATCAACGTCGTTGCATGAGTTGCTGACGCGGTCTTCAATAGCGAAAAAGATTCGATTATTTCATCGACACTTTTAGTTGGTTCCTCGCCTTCAGTTCTTCTTTCTGTAGCCGGCGGGCTTCCCTCTTGCGGAGCTGGTTCCGGAGATTTCCTCTTCTTTCTCGACCGCAGTTTGCGGGCAACTGTTTCATCGACGATATCCGCCAATGCATCCGGGGATCGTGGGGGAGCTTGCAGGCACCTTGAAACAGTTGCCTTTCTTCGTTTGGTCGGTGGGGCCTGCTGTGGAGATTTTGTCGCTCCTTGCTCCGGAGCCGACTGTTGCTCCCTGGCAAGCAACATATCTACTTGCCCGCGCATTGTAGAGACCTCGCTCAGCAGAGTATCGTACGCGGTCTGCAAGCGCAGCATTACATCGTCGTTGCGTGGGGAAGGGCTCCTCCGACTGGAGCGAGATGGACGAACGGTCGGCGGCTCCACGGCCCTCCGGTGCCGGGATTTTTTCTCATTTCTCTGCTGGCTGCGCGTCTGATCATCTGCGACGCGTGGACCAGCAGCCGTACTAGTTTTCTCTTCCATGGCCGTGCAATGGAGTAGCTGAATGTTGGTGAGGGATGCCTCTTCTGCGTTCTCTGGGACGAGGTCCTGAAACTGTGAGACAATATTACAAAAACATTAGTAACACTAAAGCCTTTGTAAGAATACTGAACAATATTACAAAAGTAAAGTAAAATACTAAAGGGTGTAGCCTTATACTAAAGACGTTAACGTAATACTAAAGCCTTTGTAGTAATACTGAAGACTTTAACATCATACTAAAGCGTTTGTACCAATACTAAATACTTACCATAATACTAAACATTTAGTACGAATACTAAATACTTTAACGTAATACTAAAGACTTTGAAAAAAACTGAAGATTTTCTCATGCAACTAAAAACTTAAGAGTTGAAACGATGAAGTAAGCTTACCTCTTTCCCCTCGAATGATGCGATCAGTGTCTTTACAGTGGTGGTCTTCTTGCAGCTGGTTTCTCCGTAACATAGAATTCTTGGAGTCCGCCAGAACTCCAGCTTCTTTCCAAAGACCTTTGGTTACTTCATAGAACCAGTTATGAGGACGATCGAAAGCGACCTCGAGGTAGCCCGTGTTCTTGGGCTTCTTCCTGCAACACCTTTCTACTACTCGAAAGCGGATATCAGTTGGACGCCGTCCCATGAGAAATTTATGCACGGCTTGTGCCCATGCATATGTACCCAAATACCAAGGTTGTCAGCATAATGTGCACTCCAACTTGGGGCCGTGCAGTTTGTGGTTGGAAAGAGGAAGACACCCATCAAATACACTACTAGCAATTTCACAAAATTTTCCTCCTCCCCTCTCCTATGAACAAGATCCGGCAGAGTGTTCTTCATGCAGTCCCGATTCCTAGAGTAGGCTTTGTCAAGGTATTCTGCCTCGAATGCGGATCGGGCTTTGGGCCATTTGAAATCCACGGTTGTTCCATTGCAGCGCAATCCAAGTATTATGGCGACGTCCTCTGGACGGAAAGTCACCAAGCTTTGCCCGATTTTAAATTTTTGAAGGCGAATGTCATAGGCCTTCATGAGTGCGTCCAGAAAGACCCTTTCCTGTACTACCCGCTTCATACCAAGCAGGGGCGCAAATGGAGTAGTGTTAATGAGTTGCCTGTGTTTTCGATTCATAAGTCTGTTCAATTCAGTGAGGCAATCAACCATTGGACCCGTGTAACATCGTCCATTAACCAGATTCTCGGACTTGGTGTGGTTATCTACAACGAAAACGCCAAAATACATACAAACAATTCAGTTATGTGTATTGTTCTAAACAGAAATATAAGATTTTAAACACATAAGGCAAATACTAAACACATAAGGCAAATACTAAACAGAATAGTGTGATTTTAAACAATTTGTTACTGATTTCTAAAACAACAACCCACAATGGAACAAATTCAGTAAGGAACATGAGAAAGGATCAAGCCCCAAAACCCTAACCCGTAAATCTCCACAATTTGATTACAATACGCATGCACAAATTGTATTCTTCTACAGATGATAAGAAAAAGGAAAGAATAAACTCAAAAAAAAAGAAGCAAACATTAGAATCGAACACCGGCGGCGAATCCCTAATCTCCTCGTAGAAGAAGGTTTAGGGTTACATACAAACAATTCAGTTATGTGTATTGTTCTAAACAGAAACATAAGATTTTAAACACATAAGGAAAATACTAAACACATAAGGAAAATACTAAACAAAATAGTGTGATTTTAAACACTTTGTTACTGATTTCTAAAACAACAACCCACAATGGAACACATTCAGTAAGGAACATGAGAAAGGATCAAACCCCAAAACCCTCACCCGTAAATCTCCACAATTTGATTACAATACACATGCACAAATTGTATTCTGCTACAGATGATAAGAAAAAGGAAAGAATAAACTCAAAAAAAGAAGAAGCAAACAATAGAATCGAACACCGGCGGCGAATCCCTAATCTCCTCGTAGAAGAAGGTTTAGGGTTGCGTTGCGGTTGATACCTTCTTCGCTAACTCCCGCAGAACTCATCGTATCGTTGCTGGAAGAGAATATGAAGGAAATTCCGGCAGGGTTGACGGTGCGGTCTCAGTGTCTTCGCGTACTTCGTTTCCGTTTTAGGGCTTTTTTCTGAAAGATGGGGATACGAAGAAGAGAATAGGAGAAATCGTTCAGGGGGGCAGACGCGTCATTTCACGCCCGGACGCCCAGCGACTCTGCAGGCATATGAGGCGAGCGGCCATTAACTCCTGTGGGCGCGTCTTTTCACAGGGTTTTTAACACCGTTTGATACTGTTTGGACTAGAAAATAAATCCCTGTATAAAGGAGGGACTAAAGAGGAATAAGCAAATTTACAGGGATTTTTTAGGAATTTCTCAAATTTGGGGGGACCTTTCATTACTTCCCCGTTATTTTTATACTCTTGATAAAAAAAAATGAATTTATTTATTTATAAAATACTTTGATACCATAGTTCAATTATTATGATTAATTTTTTAATTAAATAAATCATTATAATTAAATATAAATGTCTCAATTTAACCATTTTTATTTAATTATTATAATTAATTATTTAAATCAAATATCTCATATAAATTACTTTGTTATAAAAATCAATGATAATTCACTTAATTATTTAATTAAGAACATAATTTAATTATTATAACTAACAATTAATTATTATAATTAAATTATTAATTATAATAATTAATTGGAGGGTAAAAGAGTCATTTGACTATTACCTCCAATATTATGGGTAATGTCATTCTCTTACATGGGTATCCATCATGGGGGAATGAATCCCTATATAAGAGAATGATTCCCTCCCTCCAAAGTTTCAAAAAGGGTAGGCCTAAAGATCTAACTTGCAAAATGGAACCATTGATGAATTGATCAATGGCTACAAATGAGTCAATGATCGGTTGGAGGTTTGTTAACTGCTAGCAAATAATCCTAAGTAAATGAAAGAGGAGAAAGAAGAGAAAAAAAAATAGGCTCATTGGAGAAAGGAAGAAAGAAGAAGAATAAAGTACAATCAGAGGAGGGCACAAGCGTATGTGTTATATGGTCCAACCCCCACAGCTACAAGTCCAAGTGGGTGTGGTTGTGGGGTTATAAAATTTGTGCAACCATTCATTCATTTGCACGTATTGGGACTAAATGTGCAAGCATATGAGTCATGGGTTTGTGTTTGGATGAGAGGAATGAAAAAGAAAGGAATGAACATGGGAATGAAAAGGATACGGAATGAAAGAGCAAGAAATGAGAATGAGCTTAGTTACCTTGTTTGGATAGGAGGTAATAAATAAGAAGGTATGTGTTGAGAATGGGAAAAGTAAAGAAAAGGGTTTTGATATGATAACTTTTATAGCCTTGATATAAAAAATGAATTTATTTGTTTATAAAATACTTTGAATATCATACACCGATTTAATTATTATAATTAATTTTTTAATTAAATAAATCATTATAATTAAATATAAATTATATAATTTAACTGTTTTCAAATTTAGTTATTATAATTAATTATGCAACAATTATGAATTAGAAAATCATAATTACTTTGATTTATTTTTAAATGCCCTTGATATAAAAACTGAATTTATTTATTTATAAAATACTTTGAATACCATACTCCAATTTAATTATTATTATTAAATTTTTTATTTAAATAAATTATTATAATGAAATATAAATTACATAATTTAATCATTTTCAAATTTAATTAGGATTAAAACCATTTTTGGTTCCTGTATTTTGACCCAATGTTTATTTTCATCCTTGTACTTCAAAAAATCTTTCATATGATCACTATACTTTGGGGTTTTTGTTCAAATATATCCATGGTGCTGACATGGCAGCATAGATGGCATACGAACTGAATACGGTTAATTTTTTATTCGATGTGGCATGTCACATCAACATGGAACATCATAATTTAAAAAAATATATATTTATTTGAAATCCATTTTGTCGTGCCATATCAACATGCCATATCATCCTAACTTTGCCACGTAAGCCGCCACATCAGAAATACTAGCCACATGTGCTGCCATGTCAGTACTAGGGACGTATTCAAACAAAACCCCAAAGTATAGAGACAGTATCGAAGATTTTTAAAGTATAAGGACGGAAATTAACATTGACTCATGTGCTTGCCTTTTTAGTCCCACGCAGGGAAATGATTGAATGTTTGCACAATAACCCCACAGCCGCACCCACTTGGACTTGTGGCTTAAGGGTTGGACCATATAACACACGCTTGTGCCCTCCTTCTCCGGGTTGTGCTTTATTTGGTGAATTCTAGGATACCGTGGGCACTGCTCCTACGGTTTTTGCTATAGTGTGATACCACGTGGTAGGTCCCCGGGTGTTACTTTGTGGGTTCTAATGTTTGGTTTTGGATTTGGATTGGGTTTGAAGCTACAAGAATAATTCACCATTTTGTGAAGTAATAATAAACAAGAACTTTGGACTCAATAAATAAAACTTGGAACCCAATTATAATGGATTGGAACCCAGTGGTATGAGATCAGGTATCAACCCACTGCAGATCAGAGAACGACCGCTTTATTCTTATTTAAGTTGGTTAAAACTTCTTTTTCTTCTTTCTCAAATGAGCCTATTTTTCCTCTTATTTCTCTTCTTTCTTTTACTTAGGATTATTTTCTAGTAGTTAATAAACCTCCAACTGATTACTGACTCATTTGTAGCTATTGATCAATTTATCAATGGTTCCATTTTTGCCAGTTGGATCTTTAGGCCTATAAATATCAGACTCCTCTAAACACTAACACAGAGTATTGATTAAGTGATACCTGGCCGATCTCTCTTTTTCATCATCTTGCTCATCTCTATACCTGGTTCTTGGGTAATATTTGAGCCTTTTTTTCTTCAAGATGTGCTAGGAAAGAAATTCTTGATCCTTGTGTCTCGTTGACTAAAGTGTTGCCTCCAACCTTGACAAGAGGAGCAAAATCGGTCTTAGGGCAGTGCTTGTAAATGCCCCTATTAAAGTGGAAGCTAAAATTGAATGAAATTGCCTCGACTTTATTGATCGAAGTGTGTTATATACAAGTCATAGAATAACAAATTGATTACAAAATAAAGCCATGTGATATGTATTGTCACACCATCGGAAATAGCTAACAACTCATCTTGAGTTCAAGAAGTTGTTAGTAGTAACTATAACAGATTTAGTCCCACGTCGATTATTGGTGGAGTAGTGGTGTGCATATAAATGTTGGCCAACCCTTCCCTAGTAAATCGGTTTTCTAGGGAAGTTAGGACCGGCACTTGTGTGAGGATTGGGTCTGGTGGCCTGTTCCGTCACATTGGTGCTTTCATTGAGATGGCGGTATGAGGACTCTCTTGCCTGGTGTTGGTGTCTTTAAGTTGTCAGCCGAGCTGGTTCGGGCATGAGCTGGCCGGCCGGGACAAATACAGGGCCAGTCCGGTTCCCAGAGTGTCGGACCCAAACTTCCCTAGAAATACCAATGTGATGGACTGGGCCACCGGGCCCAACCCTCACACAAGTGCCGGCCCTAACTTCCTCAGAAAATCAGCTTACTAGGGAAAAGTTGGCCAACACTTATATGTATACCACTATTCCACCAATAGTTGATGTGGGACTAAATCTGTTACAATACCCCCCTCATCGAGTGCTGACGCCCTCGTCAGCCCGGACTCTTGGCCCTAACGCATCCAGCTAGCCCGCTCCGTGAATCCATTCCGGCGCCTGACGGCTTAAAGACGCCAACACCGACCCCCCCCCCAGAGTCCCCACACTGACCTCTCAAAGAAAGCACCAATGTGACGGACCAGGCCATCGGGCCCAACCCTCACACAAGTGTCAGCCCTAACTTCCCTAGAAAACCAGCTTACTAAGGAAGGGTTGGCCAACACTTATATGCACACCACTACTCCACCAATAGTCGATATGGGACTAAATCTGTTACAGTAAAACTCCCCCTCAAGATTTGTCAAAAATATCAACATGACCCATATTGAATATGAGAACATTGAATTGGAGCAGTTTTATCAAGCTAGAAGATACCTTTTCATGAACACAGTGACAATCAATTTTGATATGCTTTGTTCTTTCATGAAAATATGATTATTAGCGATGTAAATGTTTGCTTAGTTGTCGGAAAATAAAAGAGTAGGTAAAGAAGATATATAGTTAAAGTCCTTAAGCAAAGAAACCAACCAAACAAGTTCACATGTGGCTATTGCAAGTGAATGATACTTTGCCTCTACGGTAGATTTAGAAACAGTGGTTTGTTTCTTAGACTTCCTTGAGTTAAGAGAGTCTCTGAAATAAACACAATAGCCCCGAGATAGAATGTCCGGTATCACTAAGCATGATCCTTAATCAAAGATCAAGAAATGCCCCTATATTCAAAGAAGAAATTGCTAGGAAGAAAACACCTTGTCGAGATAGAACGTGATGGGACCACCGGAGCCGGGCTGCAGTATTAATTAATCGGATTCGGAGAAATGGAGAAAACCTCCAAAGTGATGCGAGTTCGATTCTCGACATAGTATGGAGTCGCCACGCTCATGCTTCGTGATGATAGCCGAACTGGCCGCATCGGGAGATCCGCACCAAAGGCGGCGTAGACCTTTGAGACACAGGAACAGCTTTAAATTGGCGTTTCTATACCAATTACTTCCAAGAGCAGATTGGCCCGTATGGAGAAATACCGCCTAGTCAAGCAGTGGCATGAATGTTGAGGAGTATTGGGCTGAGTTCGACCAATTGGCCTGATATGCTCCATCCTTGGTAACTGATGATGAGAGTCGAGCTCGCAAGTTCGAGGGCGGCCTGTGATCATATATATTACGGGCACTAGCGTCGTTTCTGATGTCGAGCTACCCAGAGATTGTAGCCAGAGCCAAGTGCATAGACATTGTCTAACAGGAGATGCAAGACTAGAGGGGAAGGGAGCAGCGGCGAGCCAGGGGTCAGAAGTCGCGAGGAAGTCAGTTGTCTGGGAGCAGCTCCGGACTTTCAAGGGTTGAGTGTAGGGTGTGGACGTATGGCAGACTTCCTCACCGACCGAATTTTTAGGACAGGGATCGACATTCAGTGTCTCCTCGCCAATCCGATGTCCTAGATATGGAGGACCACACACCCAACAAGAGTGTAGGCATGTATATGGTGGATGCTACCGGTATAGCAGTCTGGAGCATTAGGTGACGGAGTACTCACAGAGTCCGCCAAGGCCAGCAGGAGGTCGCAGGGAACATGGAGTACCATCCAGACTACCGAGATCTTCTAGAGGGTTACATTACTTAGGTTCCCCAGGCTAGAGGTAGCATAGAGCTCTAAGAGACAGGAAAGGGAAGACCGTTATGGGAGACCAGTTATTTTCCTTTAGCCGGCCAGGAGCTCAGGAGTGACCAACGGCCCAAGGACGAGTATTCGCGTTAACACATGAGCACGCCCAAACATCACATGTAGTAGTCGTAGGTACCTTATTTGTAAATTTTGTTTACACCTGCACATTATTTGATCCTAGGGCAACCCATTCTTTTGTGTCTGCATCATTTGCACGAAAGAGTTCTTTTTTTGTGATTAAATTACCCTATGATTTGTACGTCGACACCCCGGTGGGAGCTGCAAGGATTGTGAGCAAATTAGCAATCGCTATGCTCCTGCGTGGCCATTAAGAGGTACAAGCTAACCGCTGATCTACACGTCATGGAGGTGAAAGACTATGATGTCATTCTGGGAATGGACTGGCTCTCTTTAGCATATACGGTATTGGATTGCTGCAGGAAGAGAGTACACTTCTCGGGTTTCCTGCATTACGGAGGAGTTCACACTCCGCTTAGTAAGGACTATGAGTCGATCAAGGAGATTTGTGCTATGCAGGCCCAAAAGTCGATCGGACCGGATGTGTTGGATTTTTGGCTTTCGCCATGGAGGCTTGGCGGATGTTGGTTACACGGTGGAAGATGTCCCGATAGTGGATGAGTTTCCTATTGAATTCCCAGAGGACTTACTGTGGTTACCCCTGCAGAAGGGGTTGGAGTTCACCATTTACCTGGCTTCAGGTACGACTCCTATATCCAAGGCATCATACAAGATGGCGTCTGCAGAATTAAAGGAGCGAAAGAAGCAGCTGGAGGAATTACTGGAGAAAGGATTCGTCCGGCCGACCATGCCACCTTGGGAAGCCCCAGTCCTATTTATCTAGAAGAAAGATGGTACACTGAGACTGTGTATCAATTACAAGGAGCTGAACAAAGTGAAAATCAAGGACAACTACCCACTATCGAGGATAGACTATCTATTGGACCAGTTGTAGGGAGCGTAGGTATTCTTGAAGATAGATATGAGATCTGGGTACCATCAGGTACAGATCAGGGGCGAGGACATCCCGAGGAGTGCCTTCTATACGCGGTATAGGCACTATGAGTTTTTGGTGATGCCAATTGGGCTAACTAATTTCCCAATAATATTTATGGATTTGATGAACTAGGTGTTCTGACCCTAACTAGACCGCTTTGTGGTCGTCTTCATCAATGATAATCTGATATACTCACACAGTCGTAAAGCACACATGAAGGACTTGAGGAGAGTGCTGGACACTTTGAGGCAAAACCAGCTGTACGCCAAGTTCTCCAAGTGTGATTTCCTGCATGATAGTATAACTTTCTTGGGGCATGTCATTAGCAAAGACAAAGTTTCTGTGAACCCCAAGAAAGTAGAAGTGGTAAGTGCATTAGAAGAGACCGGGAATCATCAAAAAGATCCGAAGTTTTCTAAGACAGTCGGGATATTACCAGTGGTTTGTTGAGGGATTTTCCTGTCTGGTGACACCACTGAAGAGGCTGAATAGAAAAGGAACCCCATTCTTCTTGACTGATGCATATGAGAGGAGCTTCCTGGAGCTAACGCACCTACTAGTGCCTACAACCGCTCTAGCCCTACCAGAGGATGCAGGTATGGATACATCATTTATAATGATGCCTGTCAGACAGGCTTCAGGTGTATTCTGATATAGAATGGGCGAGTTATCGCTTAAGCTTCACGGCAGTTAAAGCTGCATGAGGAGAACTACCCCATGCATGATCTGGAGCTGGTAGCAATCGTCTTTGCGTTGAAGATCCAAAGGCATTTCCTAAATAGAGATCTGTGTGAGATATACACGTATCACAATACCAAATTCATCTTCACACGTAAGGAAATGAATATGAGGCGTAGACGCATTGTTGAACCGACATTAAGGACTTCGACCTCGGATCCATTACCAACCTGGCAAGGCTAACGTGGTGGTTGATGCAAGAAGTACAACTATGGAGTTACCGCAAAACTAACTGACCAGAGACCTCTTCCGGAAGAGATGTAGAGACAGGAGAGCTTGAGGTGGTTGAGCCAAACATGGAGGTGAATTTGGCGAATTTGTGCATACATCCCTTCCCTACTAGAAAGGATCAGAGCAACTCAGATGCAGGATACATCTCTACAGAAGATCAGGAGCAATATTAAACAGGGGGTGCTATTTCACTTCCAAGTACATGAGGATAGCACACTAAGGCACGATTATTGGGTCTGTGTACCTAATGACCTTGACCTGAAGAGACACATTGTGGAGGAAGCTCATTATTCGAGCTATATATATGATCCACCTAGGAGGCACTAAGATGTACAGAGGACTAAAGGGCCACTTCTGGTGGAACAATATGAAGCGGGAGATAGCCACATTCATGGCTCAGCGCCTCACCTGTCAACAGGTGAAGACGAACCACAAGAGGCCAACAAGACGTCTGCAATCCCTAAAGATACCTAAGTCGAAATGGAAACACATCATGATGTACTTCGTGAGTGGCCCTACCTTCTGACTAGGGGTGTATTCGAGCCGAGCCGAGCCGAGCTTTCGTGTGTTCAGGCTCGGCTCGTGACTAAAACGAAGAGCTCAAGCTCGGCTAGTGGCTTGAATCGAGCCCAAACCTTCCGTTCGAGCTCAACTCGTTTGAAGAATTACAGTTCGCAAGCTTGTTCGCGAGCTTGTTTATCAATACTAATCTTTACATCCACCCAAATATTTTTAGTACATATATATATACATATATATATATATATAAATGAGCTCATAAACGAGTTGACAAACAAGCCTATAAACGAGTTTGTTCATGAGCTTGTTCGCGAGTAGTCTAAATGAGTCGAGCTTTGTTCTGCTCAAGTTTGGCTCGTTTATTAATCGAGCATGAAATTGAAGCTCAAGCTTGACTCGTTTTCAATACGAGTTGAACACGAACGAGCTCTTATCGAAGTTTTAACACCGAGCCGCTCATGAACGGCTTGGCTCAAATACACCCCTACTTCTGACTTGGCTCAGGTCAATAATATTTTCCATGCTTCCATTAGAGTAGCGCAGCGGATGCATCATGGGTCCATATAGTATACTGAGGATGTACGAAAAAGACAAATGATTTAGTAATACCCTCCATCTATTTGAGATGACAAAAATGCAAATTTTGAGGACAAAATTTTTATAAGAGGGAGGATTGTAAAGACCACCCCCGTTAAATTATTTGATTATTAAAAATTTTAAATGTTGTCATTTTCTCTCACATCCGTCTCTGCCTAGTTGGCAAGAATTAAAAGCTTTTAAAATTGAGGGGCTTAAGTGCAAAATGGGATTACTAAAACCAAGGACTTCTATATTGACTCAGTTTAGAAGAAGGGGTTAATTGCAAATGGAGATTTTAATTTAGTTTAGGGGCCTTCATGTAAAAGTGGACACTAGGATCACATGAAATACCAATGATCTCAAGGGATGAATTGCAAAGTCAAGTAAATACCCATTCCTTTGTAAGAGGATCATCGCTTGACCACTTGTGAATTTTCATATATTTAAAACATTAAACATAGACCGAGAGGGAAAAAGGGAAGGTTTGCAAATATCTTAAATCACTCCATTAAGTTCTTTTCTAAGGATTTAGACTTCTTCTAGAAGCCTTCAATATAACTTCTTCCCTTTTGTTCAACTCCATGGAAACCTTGAGTTTCTCCTCTCAAGTAATGAGGACCTCACCCTAGATCCGAGCTCCTCTCCGCTGGTCCTTGATGGCGCAGGCTTCTCCACCGTGTCCATAGCGAATTCTTAGTGAGCTCTTGGTGAGATCGGGTGATAGGAGGCGCACCTTCACGCCGTAAGGCGGGGAGCATTTTGGTGCAAGAATGGCCATGAATGGAGAGCAAGAGGAGAGGAGGAGATGCGGCTTGTAGAGTCAGGCCCCGCATGGAGGACCATCTCTCCATGGGGATACTCGAGGATCAGCCTCCCTTAGTGCCTCGCATCCCTCCCACCATCACCCACATTGCTCTACGTTTCCACGACCTAATGCTGCTGTTGCCTTGATTGGTTATAGCAAGGTGCTTACATGGAGGAGAGGCACAAGAGGCCAACTTAGCCATGAGGAGGTGAGCAACTGCTTGAAACCGAGGATTATCAAGTTCTTAGAGAGCTTTTGTGTTTCTGATATTGTTGGGTGGAATCACTCTGGATTTTTTATAGACAATGGGCGCTTCTTCATGTGTGTTAATGGCTCAATTGGGCAGCTTAAAGATGGAAAACATTGAAATCTTTATTGGAAATTCATCACCTTGTATATAAGTCTGAAATTGCATATTGATGTGTTCGTATCTACGGCTTTGGTTGATATGTATGTGAAGTGCGCCCATTTGAAGAATGTATGTAAGGTGTTTGATATAATGCGCAAGAAGGAGTTGGTTCAATAGACTCTGATGAGCTTTGGGCATGCTAAGTATGGGAGTGTGGTTGCCGCTTCTCATGCTATGAATTCTGTTATAAAGGTGTGATCTTTTTTATCATGTTCAATGTCTTGGTTGTTGTTTAGGTTTGTTTTTAGGGTTAAAGCCATTTTTGGTCCCTGAAAACGGGACCAATGTTCATTTTCATCCCAAAATTCAAAATTTGTTCAATATAGTCCCTATGTATTGCATATTTTGACATTTTGGGTCCCTATATATTCCTTATTTTGGCATTTTTGGTCCCTATTGCTGATGTGGCAATCATGTGGAATACCAATGAAATGCATATAATCTTTTTATTATTATGTTTAGGTCATTATTTTGTTGATGTGGAGTCATAAGTGTCAGTATATGCTGATGTAGACCATATAGAACAAATTTTAAATTTTTGGGATAGAAATGAACATTGGCCCTTTTTTCAGGGACCAAAAATGGCTTTAACCCTTGTTTTTATGGATTGATCTAGTCCTACTACAATTTTGGAAAGATTACAATTTGGTAGTCCTTGTGAGGTATGGTTTGCCTTATTTTCCATAGCCTCATGTTCCTGATCTGATGATTGTGCTAACTTTTCAGCGCTAGCAACAAACTCTATGTGTAATGTTGTATTAATTTCTTTTGAATTGGGCATTAAAGTAATCGCGTGGCGTACTTTTGTATAAAAGTCTGCCAACTCAGAAACAAAACCATGATAAGGAGAAGATGCCTGCATTGTAGTATCTTGTCCATGAAATGGTTTTCACTCTAATATTTTGATTTTACCTTTTTAAGTTTGATATCAACTAGCCTTCTATCTCCTAATGTATAATCAAGAAGATCAAAGCATACACATTACAATAGCTAGTGTGTTTGTTTATTCATCAAGTTATATGACCAATTGTTGATGAACTTAGGCCTGTCAAAATTAAATATACTGGCAAATTGCTTTGAACTTTAATACAGTATCTATCTTGATCCTTAATCCTTAAATGAATATGAGTTGTATTTCTATTGCAAATCTCATATATAGTTGTAAGATGTGAAGCTCTATTATTAATGGATGACCAAAGGTTCTGTTGGATTCTTTATCTCCTATCTTGGTTTTCATATTCTGTTCCCTTCCATGTGCATTGCCCCCATTTATCCATCTCCAGTTGGTTTATTTATTTGGATCATTGTGGAGTTGGCTTTATTGCTCTTCGGGTGAAATTGTGTAAAGAAGCAGTAATCATGCATTTGGAGATTCTTTTCAATTTCCCCCTTGAATTACTAGTTTTGTTTCGATGATGTGATTCAAGTAATCTATTCCCAATATGACCCTTTGGTTGTGTTGTTGATGGATATCGTGAAATGGTAGTATGTAAGAGATATTTAAGCATCCAGATCCACTGGAAGCTAATTATAGCTTCAAGTTACTTGTTAAGTAATTAAGGGGGATTAAATTGTTTTACTTACCCAAACCCGGACTCATATTAGGACGCATGTTTTGACCCTCTCGATAAAATGTTAAGTCCTTATAGTTGGGTTAACAAGTGATTTAATCCAACATGTATGAGTTTGTACTTTAATTAACAGCCAGTTGAAATGAATAAGTGGAAGATATCTAAGTTATACTCTTCTGTATAGATCTTGCATAGATCCTGTATAGAGCATTGAGTCACGACGGGGGGATCTGGAACCTGTATTAGTTTTGTACTGCAAAATGGATAAGTATCCCGCTCTATAAACCACTATGAGTATTTTTACAACAAAATACCTAATTTTAAAAACTTATATTTGATTTATGAAATTATTTTAATCTGGTCTATTTTTATTAAAAGCCTCTATTCAAGCGTACTTGGCTATTCATTTTGCATGTTTTCTATCCGGATGAATTATGAGATTTATCATTTTTACATGATTTGTTTTAAATATTCATGAGAAACTCCTGTGTTTCTGTTTTACATTATTTGAGAATGGTTTATTTCTCTCGGATATTTTTATCTTATCTGTATTCCGTGTCTTATACATCATCCATCATGGCATATATAACTCTTTTTGGACCTAGCCATGCGGGATAAACCTAGAACTATTTCTGAACCCTGCTAGTGGGGAATAAACACTAGTCGTCGACACGTTTTCTGTAGTAGCGCTACCAGACATGAGTGTCCATTCCAACCGCAATGATGATGCCACTCACAAGTAGCTTGATATTTTATTATGTTACATTTATCACATTATATTTCTGCTCCCAGGGAGATGCATTCTGTGTTTTATCTGACTTTTCTATATTTTTTCTCTATTTACTTATATGAGCTATTTTCTGGATTTCACCATGTTCATTACAATTTCTGTACATTCTATATATCATAGTATCTGGCATTATGGGGATTTTTTTTGGAAATACTCTCTGTATAGATTTATTTTCTATATACTATGTTTTATTCATGCTCAAATATTTTGGCATGTCGCCTAAATTTTTAGCCGAGCTTACTGAGCTTTCTAGCTCACCCCCCATTTTTTCCCCATTTCAGATCGCGACGAGTAGCTAGGACAGAGTATAGGAGGGGATTCCTTGCGCGGACCGCTATTTGTATTTCCTCGAAGTTTATCTGAGGTGTGTGAACTTCCTATTTCTGTGTGTACCATGTGAGACTTGTTTATTATGTTATTATGTACTTGTGTAGCATCCCGGGGTGACATTATGTTCTATAGGGTTATGTAAACCCTTAAGTTTATTTTATTTTGTACATGTTGTAGGGTTGTGTAAACTCTATTATTGTTTTCAATTCCATTGTATTAGATCTGTATAATTATCTATACCAGGTTCTGAGGCCTTACATCCAAGAAAGGCTCATCCTTGTTTGGGTGTGGTCATTCACGTCAATGCCGTGGTCGGGTCCGAGGCATGACATAAATAAACAAAATTACTTTACATCTAATAAAAGTATTAATTAAATCCAAGGTTACTTATATATAATTCAAAAAATTGACATGAATTAAATTCAAGGTAACTTACATATAATTTAATAAACCCTACATTAATTAAGCCCTAATATAACTTCTATATATAATTAAGCAAATTGACATTAATTAATTTCAAGATACCTTATATATAATTTAACAAATCAACATTAACTAAGTTAACTTACATATAATTTAATAAATGGACATTAATTAAGTTCAAAGATAACTTATCTTATAAATGCAAAAAAAAATCTCAAACTAAATCCAATTAAGTCTCTCCAAAGTAATCAATCTAATCAATGATAAGCAAGTTTGTAGAAACAAAATTGTCTAGATTCCATGGGGGTGGTTCGGCATGGGGCACAACCTCTAGCTTGTGTGGGCTCATTTAGCATGCCACCGACACGATAATGAAGTTTCTGGACCGTCAAAGCATTGCGGGCCTCGTAATTTATATTGTTTGTGCAATCTTAGGCTTGTGATGTGTTGATCCTATTAGGAGATATTAAACGATAGTTTCTTTATTTAGATTACTGTACAACTGTAATTAGATTTGTATAGCTAAGAATTTTAATTTCCCTAAATTAGAGTTAGTTTCTAATTTTAAATTGTTGTTTCTCGATTTTGTTTGTAACCTATTTATACTCTTCTTCAATCAATGGAAAGCATATGCCATTATTTTTCTCAATTCTAAAATCTTATATTCTATCACGTCAAGTTAGTTCTACTTCCTCCCAAAAAATCCAACCACCAAAAACCCTAATCCATCTAATTTTTCAGCCCCAAAGATGACAAATCCAACCAACCTCAGCCTTCCCCTAGCCACCAATCACACACATCGCCGCCCTTCCCAATTCCGGCTAATCGACTCCAACCCTCAGAATCTCATCAATATTGCTTATCGTAATATTGTCAAACTCACCTCCACCAATTATTTGTCATGGAAGCTTCGTGTGGAAGCCATTCTCGCCGGCTACGATCTCTACAAATACATCATGGTTCCTATCCATGTCCCTCCGCTCACCGCTCATACCAACAATGTAGACACACCCCAAACCCGCATTATCTCCCATGGGTTCGAAGGCAAACTCTTCTTTGACGCCTTTGTTGGATACATCTCCTCTCCCTTTGATTCCGCTCATCCAACATGCATGTTACCACCTCCCGTGAAGCATGGCTCACCCCTTACCAACACCTATGCTCGCCGTCTCATGGACACATCAAGAAAAATCAAGGACCAAATCAAGCTTCTCGGTCAAAGGTTCTTAGTCGATCTTAGAATATATGCAATTTATCAAGTACCACTCCAATGAACTTGTCACACTTGGCAAGCCGATGGATCATGAAGGTCTTATCGAGAAGATTCTCGATAGTCTTGAGGACAACTATAAGGCTCTAATTGATGCTATTGAGGGCTGCGACACACCCATCTCTTTTGATGAGCTTCATGAGAAACTCATCAATCGGGAACCGCACTCCAACAGTAGTCATTCAACCCTCTCCTCATCGCACGTATCATGACCAACGCTAAGGCCCAACCTCCACAATGTAGGCTCACGGCCTTCCCTCTCGCCCCGCCTCAACGCTCTTCAACCAGCCCCATCCAATCCACTTTTCTATATAACATAAGACCGCCAAGGGTCTTCTCAAAGATTGTTCGCCTCTCCCGCACTCGGCAAGTATCGTGGTTGTCGTGCTAAGGGCCACATCGTCATGCAATGTCGCTCGCTTCAATTGATCCCGACCAACACCGCTTCACGGTTCGCACTCGGCCTTTGTCTCCTAACTTTCGACCACTCTCCTTCCCCTTAGTGGCAACGAAGGCGCACATGGCCACTCACGTCCGCCTTCATACAACTCTAAGTAGCTTCTTGAGTCCATTTCCTCTCATCATGTCATCAATGATTTGAACAATCGCTTCACGCCTATATAATGGCCCCGACGTATTTATACATTGTTATTGGTGATAGTTCGGGTTACACTTTTCTCACCTTGGTTCTACTTCCTTACAAACTCTTTCTTATTCCTTTAAATTACATGATGTTTTATGTGTGCCCAATATGAAATGGAATTTGATTTCTATATCTTAATTTGCACAACAAATAAAACATCCATTGAATTCTTACCCAGTTCTTTTCATATGAAGGATTTAATGACAGGGACAACACTGCTACAACGATGAACTAGAGATGATATGTATGAATGGCTGGCGTCATCACCTCCTACCAACTCCAAACTTGCCTTTTCCAATGTCAAAGCTTATTCTGCAGATTAGAACCACCGCTTAGGTCATCCGTCCGACTCTATCCTTAGGCATATTGCATCTACCTTTTCTTTAGCCTTTTCTTTATCTGTCTCTAAGATTTTTCATTATAAAGACTTCTTGCAATAAAAGTCATAAATTACCTTTTTCTCACTCTACTATTATTTCTCATGCTCTGCTTCAAATCCTTTTCTTTGATGTGTGGACTTCTCCTATTCATTCTGTTGATAATTTCAAATATTATGCCATTTTTGTGAATCACTACACTCATCACATCTAGTTGTATCCCCTCACTCGTAAATCAGATATTTTCGTTGTCTTTCGGTGTTTCAAAGCTTTGGTTGAAACCTTCATTCAAACAAAAATTTGCACCCTCTACTTTGACAATGGGGGGGATATATGGGTCTACGATCATTCTTGTCCACAGTAAGCATCTCTCATCTCACTATTCCTCTACACACTCCCGAACATAATGGCTTTTCTGATTGTCACCACTGCCACATAGTTGAAAGTGGTCTCGCTCTCTTATCCCGCTTCCTTACCTCCTTTTGGTCCTATGATTTCCTCACCGCTTACTTACCTTATCAATTGTCCGCCTACCTCCCACCTTTGGATATGATATCTCCCTATTATAAGCTTTTTGCTTCTCCTCCAAATTAGCTCAAATTGTGAGTCTTTGGTTGTGTTTAGCTAACAGGATCTAGGCTCCATACTCTCCCTCATAAATTGGCCCCTCGCTTCTACCTCTTGTGTTTTTCTCTACTCCCCAAACCCAAAGTGCATATTCCTGTATATAAACCTACCACCAAGAAGATGTATACTTCTTAGCATGCACGCTTTGTTGAAACCGAATTTCCCATGTATGGTTTCCTTTCCCATTTATCTCGTCCTGATGACTCTACCGGCTCTACATGGCTCTCTATTTCCTCTCTTCTTGTCTCGGTTCTAGCACACCGCCTTCTTCTATTTCCGCAACTCTCGCTGCCTACGAATGCCACTTCACCATGGCGCAGTAACTTTGGCTAGGCTAACCTCCTACTTTGCTTCCCTCTAGTCGCGGTGAAGAACTGACGGTGAAATTTCTCCTTCATCGAGAGAAACTCAAAAGAAAGTAAGTCCATCTCTTCCCAAATTCCAACACCCAACCAAAACCCCAAACTAACCACCGCCCTCCCTTAGGGACCTTTCCCATTGTTATTCCTCCCGTGAACCACATTCATAAGCCAATCACCAAACTTAACCTCTCCGCTCTTCTTACCCAAGAGGTAGAACCCACATGTTTGACTCAAAGGTTATCAAGGATGAGAAATGGCGCTAGGCCATGTCTGTGGAGTTTGATGCCCATGTTCAAACTGTACTAGGAAGTTAGTTCTTCCTGGATACAATGCACTCGTAACATTGTAGGGTTGCGTGGATTTTTTATATTAAACGTTTGCCTGATTGTTTTGTTGACAAGTAAAAAGCTCGTCTGGTTGCCAAGGGCTTTCATCAGCGCCTAGGTATTGACTATCATGAGACATTCAACACTATTGTCTTACCCACAACTGTCAGCAAAAATGCTTTTATTGCGATCAGCCATGGCTGGTCTCTCCTCCAACTTGACGTCAAAAATGCTTTTCTTCATGGCCCTCTCATTGAAGAATATGTCTACATGACAAACCACAGGCTTCATTGATATTGATCACTCCAACATATCTGCAAGTTGAGAAAAGCTATCTATGGCCTTAAGCAAGCACCTCGTGCTTGGTACAATGAGCTTCACAAATCTTTTCTCTACTCGACTTCATCAACTCCATCGTAGACACCTCTCTGTTATCTTCAACAAAAACAAAGTAACTCTTTATCTTCTTGTTTATGTTGATGATATTATTATCACAAGGAGTGATTTTATTGCAGCTGCTCGTAGAGATTCATTACACCTCTAGGCAATCGGTTTTTCGTTAAAGGATCTTGGTCATTAACCTACTTTCTTAGCATAGAAGTTATCCCTCACTCATAGGGCATCATTCTATCACAAAGGCGTATATATTGTTGATCTTCTTGCTGCATACCAAGATGATCGATGCCCACCCGAATATCACACCTCTCGCCATGACGCCACTCTTGTTCTTCACTGGGCTCTACGCTATCACATATCATTTCCGGATCAATATCGCATCGCATTGTGGAAGCCTTCAATACCTCTCTCCGACGTCTTGCCCGGACATTGCATATGTGGTCACAACAAACTTTTTTCAATTCACGCATCATCCAACTAGCATCGGACACTTGAATGTCGCAAACGGCCTTCTTTGGTATCTTTGTGGAGCCATTGATCAGATATTCTTCTCCATCGACGCTTCAACACTTGATCTTCATGCTTTCTCCGGACACCGGGCTAGTAACAAAGATGACTTCACCTCCACTAGGGCACACATTGTTTATCTTGGTCACAATGCCATCTCTTGGAGTTCCAAGAAACAATGCACGGTTTCTTGATCATCGATTAAAGCTGAATATTGGTATGTTGCTGCTACAACTGCCAAATTGGGTTTGATCACATCTCTACTTTTGTGAGCTTGGTGTCTCTTCCTCTCAGAAACCAGTCATTTACTGTGATAATGTTGGAGCCACAAATTTATATTCATGTTGCGCTCGATTATCATTTCATTCACGAACAAATTCAGAATGGAGTTCTTCGAGTGACGCATGCCTCTCCTACGTATCAGTTGGCGGATGCTCTTACTAAACCTCTACCTCAAGACGCCATGATTACTTCTCAAGATTGGACATTCCTCTTGGAGCTCCAGCTTGCGGGAGCATATTAGAGATATTAAATGATAGTTTCTTTATTTAGATTATTATATAGTTAAGAATTTTAATTTCCCAGTTTTGAATTTTCAATTATTATTTTCAGATTCTGTTTGTAATCTAAAATCTTATAGATCCGACACAACCAGTTTGACACCTTAATATTTAAATCCCAAGGTTTTTATTTTTCTTTTATGAATGGGAAAAAATGAAAAAAAAAATCAACAATACATGAACACATGTTTTATATAAATTAATTGGTGATTATCAATTATCAATTATCAATTATCTCAGGAGTGAAGTGAATCTAGTAGAACACGGTGTCTGAGTTGATCTAACCGGGTTGTGTTGGGTTCGTGGAGGTCAAAGTCTTCTATATATAATGCACCCTTAGCCCTCCCAAAACCCTAACTCTAGCCGGCAGCGCCTCTTTTCACCCCTTCCAACCTTGGAGGTGAGCCTTTGTCCCAAGCCCCAATTTCATCTATTCATCGTGATGATGCCGATGATGGGTTTAAATATACTTTGAGTAATCTCATTACCATGAAACGTATTGAATCTGAGGCATACCTCGTCTATTTCCTGGATGTTTTCCTTTAAATCTCCTTCTGCTGCATAATGTTTTGGTTTATGACAGTTGTTTTCCTGGATTCACTTCACTTGTCATGCCTTTTGCTTGAAATCTTGACCTTTTGGTTCAAATTTAATTTCTTTGATAGCAAATAGCCCCTTTTGGTGATGAAAGCTTAATCTTGGTGTGGTTTTCTTATCAAATACATGTTTTTGGCTCGAAGTTCATATCTTTGATAGCTGGTGTCTCTTTTCGGGAAAAAGCTTTATCTTGCTGCGATTTTTCCATCAAAGTATGTATTTTGATGCAAAGTTCACGTCTTTGATTGCAAATTTTCTTCAATTGTTGGCAAAATCATATCCAGCATCGTGATTTTGTTAGTCATTATTCTTATATATAGCATCGTGATTTTCTTCTTTTGTGTTTATAAGCTGTGGGTGGGTTCCAGTGTGTAATATTTGCAAGTGATGAGAAACAAGACAGGGACATCAGCATTCCTCATCATATCTTGAGGATGATGACTTAGGTCTTTGGGAATCTCTCTGATGCTATGTGTGTCGCTATTCTCTTTCTTTTATACAAATTGTGCTTCATGTTACTTTTATCTCGTTTATTATTTCTTCAGTTTTGAAACATGCTGGTGTTTCTCAAGGTTTTAACCTGTGAGGTATTTCACCAGAGTTTCAAAACTGGTCTGCCTATGATGTATGATATGCACGTATTACCGGAATTAAATGACGATTGTTGATTGTCACTACCACTGAGGCAGATTTTTACCTTTTAATAATATTCTGCTAGTGGTTATGTACAAAAGAACCAACTATGGTATTCCGACAAAGGTAATGACATGTTAGATCAAAAAAATTTTGAATCATGAGATTTTGGTATTGGTGTTTTATTCTACGATGATCAACATGTTATATCACAATTTAATTCATGTTTTGTAATTCAATGTGATTCTTTTGGACTAATGGTTATTATGTTTCTTATTCCTTATGTTTATGTTGCAAAGCTTAAAGCTTTTGGAACCTATGTTAGCTCTAATACAATTTAATTATGCAAGTGATGATAAACAGACAGGGACATCTGTACTCTTTTTTAGGGTGATTTCTTCATCTTGGGAATCTCTCTGATGCATTGAAACATCCATTATATTCATCCCTTTCCATGACTCTAGGCTGTGTTAGGAGTAGGAATAATTTTTGAAAAATTTGAAATTTTTTTTTAGGGAAATTTTAAACTAAAGGAATTAATGATAAAATGGTGATGTTTCTTCTATGCATTGGTGGATGACTCATTATTGTATTTTTAAATCTTAATTAAAAGTTTTGGTGGGAAAAGCTTTTTTATTGGGAATTGTGTTGTGATAACCTCAAGTGGGTTATCCCCATGCCTGAAATGAGGTTTTACTTTTATTGCTAGTCTTTATTTCCCAATTGATGTCCATGTGCCACTACTTGGTTTATAAATCCATCCCTTGAGCTGGTTCCTTGTAGTGGATAGTGTGCTAAACTTTTGTGTTGTATTTTGCTATTGATATATATTGATTTTATGTTTCCATATTTCACAAATAATTGTAATTTGCATGTGTTATTTGGATGCTCATTCTTGACCTATATCAAGTCAACATTCTAGTAATAGATTTAAAAATGTTTGGAGGTCAGCTTCTGCTTTTTTAGTGCTCTTGAGGTGATTTGTAGTGTTGTGATACTTTTGGATGTTGAAGGGAAAGATATTTCCCGCCTAAACAATAGTTATTGCTTCTAATCATAGATTTTGAATCATAGATTTTGAATCATAGAATTTAGGGTTTGTGTTGATTCTAATCATAGTTATTGCTTTGGTGAGTCTTATATTTAACTTTTTGTTCAGGTAGTACGTATATAGAATTTGATAATTTGGATGACTGTTTGTTTAAGATTTTTTGTTCTTTCTATTTTGCTTATCCTTTTGTTGAATTTGGCTTGTGTTTATTTTGGTTGTGTTTTCAAGAGGTCAAGCCTGTCTTTTGATCATCTTTTCTTTTGTTGAATTTGGCTTGTGGTTTGTTTTTGGTTGTGTTTTCAAGAGGTTCAAGCCTGATGATTACTCGAAAAGAACGGAGATTTGAATATTGGATCTTTGTTGAAGCCTAATGTCATTACTGGGCTCCAAAGACCATTCATGTAAAGAAACCAGTTCTGTCAATGAGGGCATGTTCTATTCTATGTGGTGCTGTTCTGTTTTATTTTATTTTTGGTTTTAAGCCCCTTTTCATTGCTGGAACTTTTTCTCTGGGAGGTGTTTGTGTTTGGTAACTTATACTATTTTTTGGAGTCTTCTTGAGATTACGATTTCTCTTGGATTGTTGGTTCCTTGTGATAGGAGGAACAAAACAAATGGTGCATCATCATGCGGCACAAAGATATATACAACTTTTTAGTTGTGGAAATTTTGTTTCCTTCAAACAAGATATAGCTCTGTTAGTGCATCTGTTTGGCTAGCAATTAATCTTTGTACTAATAATTCCTTTGGATTTAAATTATAAATTGTGTACTAGATTTTAAAGGACGTGCATTTGGGTCATATGTTTGGCTACTTGAACATCTTTCAAAAATATTTTTATGGTTACAATTAGGGTCAAAAGAATTAATTTAATTTCCTTGAAAAAAAATTAAAAATTAAAAAATCCGAGAAAATCTAAAAACTGAGAAAACCCTAAAAATCCTCCCGTAGGAAATCTTCATACAAAATTGCGGAAAATAACGAGAATATTCCCTAAAAAATTTGAAAAATTCAACATAAATCTCTGTGAAAAATTTCCAGATGTTTTAAAATTTTGAAATTTATTTCAAAAATCAAATAAACAAATTTGGTGAATGGAAAAATTTTAACTTTTTATTAAAATTACCAAATTTATTCTCGTAAATTACCTTAAAAGGTATATTCTAATTTCCAAACTTAAAAATATAAAAATCTTCAAATCCATTGGAAGTGGGCCAAGTCTTTAAAGTTCTGGGTGAGTCTTTTCAACTCTTTTTGTAGTTTTTGTTAGTTTATTTTCTAGTGTGGCTTCTTGTGTCAAGTATCCTTTTTAAGTTTTGGCAATTTTATTTTTGGGGTAAAAGATATTTTTGTCCCAAAATAATAGTATAATTTTTCAATTTCATATACTTTATATTTTGTTCACATGCAGATTGTGATTGGCGCGCGCGTATTTTGTTAAATAGTGGCCTACCTCAGTGATTTTATGCGTATTTTGGTTAGAAATATGAGTCCTCGATGTTGGCGATGTATGCGCTTTAATTTGGCGGTACCAAATGGTATACCTAATGCATCAGAAATATAGGGGTATATTTTATTTTTTAATTAGGAAATATAGGCGTATTTTAGTGATCGTGGACATAACAACTGTCAGTCAATTGTATTTGTGCTGATCTGCAAGAGTGCCACATGTAATTACGCCGACATGGCATAAAATTTTAAAAAATTAATAAAAAAATTTAAATGATGTTGACATAGGGAAATTTTTTAAAAATAAAACATAATTAATTACTTAACAAACAACTTACTCATTGATAATTCACATCAATCTCTATATTAATCTCTATTACATCACAACAACAAAGATAATATAA